>CM041632.1:965945-1105159 GCA_023333625.1 Bothriochloa decipiens
ACACCCAAGGACCACCATCACATCTCAGTTAGCCCGCCATAGGCTCCTCTCGTGGGAATGTCCAGAACCATTCCCTGGCAAGACTTGCTCCATAAGCTCGTCGTAGATCCCGGCTCGATCGACTCAACCCTCATCCTACTCCCTACCGTAAGCTCCACCCAAAACCCGGATACCACATCATCAGCTCATATGTCCATCTGAATCATCAACTCACACATCCAGCCTGGCACCCTCCAGGCCTTTCCCGGGTTCATCACGTCACATCAAAATGTAAGCGAGTGAAGTGTAGAAATATGTATATAGCAGATATGCAAGTGGCAACGTAACAGCAGGTAAGCAGGTGAAAGTTTACAACAAGGTAAGGCTCTTCAAGTAATTAATCTATCATGCAATCCTAGCACAGGTATAGCATTATAGCAACTTGAATTTAAAGCACTAGCCATACTATAATTGCCATGTGTAATGGGATCTACGAGGTTGGATGGTGTGTGGCACCTTCACTGACGTGGCTGTCGGACTTCTCCTGGTAGTCACTGTCATCAGACTTGTCCTCGCTCGAGCCTGTAACGAGATTTAACGGTCGCGGAAGCAACCCCTATAGATTAGCACAAAGAACGAATGCAAAATAGAAGATCCAAATGCACTCAAACATAGCCTAGATAGATAGGGCTCGATTTATAGAAAATTTGGTTATGTGGATCATAATTTTCTGAGCTCGTATGAATTAGTTATGAATTTTCAAAGATTTAACCATTTTTTGAAAAAGAAAAGGGCTGATTTATCTAGTGCTGACACGTGGCAGCTTCTGATTGGGCCACGTGTCACACGCGAGTCAACAGGGTCAACACAGTGACTAACGTCATGCTGACGTGGCGGATGACGTCATGCTGATGTCATGCTGACGTCATGCTGACGTCATCATTGACCAAGTCAACCGAGGTCTGATGGGTGGGCCCGGGGTGACGTCACTGCTGACGTCAGCAGTGAACGGTCAATGGTCAACGGTCAACTGACAGGTGGGCCCCACTGGGCCGTTAACAGGCCGTTATTGGGCCGAGTGGGCTGGATATGGGCCGGGCCTGGCCCGCCACGTGGCACACTCTGGTGCTGCCATGTCATCACGCTGAATCCACAATGGGCTCGGTCCACAGCCTCTGGTCCATGGTGCACCGGCGTCCTTGGGGTCCACTGTCAGCGTCTCCATTCCACGTGAGCCGGGTGCATGGGCACGCTCTCGGGTCCACGCGGTTCACTGCTCGACTCCACGGTGCACCGGCTCAGCTTGGTCCCACTGGCAGCCACTCAGGTTCATGTACACCGCGTCCATCTCCTGGTCCACCAACTCATCTCCTTCCCCCTTCGTCTTCAGCCCGATGGCACTGTTCACCGGCGGCGAGGAAAACTCCAATTCCCGGCGCCATGGTGGATCTCCGGCCACATTATCTTGCCCAACGACTTCGGGGCTTCACGGCGGACACGATGATGGGCTTCAAGGCGACGGCTTGGCCTCCGGTGACAAACTTCGCGGCGGACGGCTGCACGGCGGCGACAGCGCTCGGTGCACTTCTTACACCGAGTCACTCCCACTTCAATTGACTGCGTAGATGCGCGATTGGAGTCTCGTGGCACCTGTCCGATGCGTCGGCGGTGACCAGAACACGCGGCGGAGTCCGCACAGGTAGCAACTCCCACGGCGGAGCTCTGGCGTGTCCACGATGCACGGCTACGGCATTCCGGGAGGGTCCACAGCCTCCACCTTCTTGTCTAGCCGACGCAGCAAGTCACGGCGGGGCTTGTCATCATGCTCTTGCACTTCAAGGCGGTCGGAGGCGGCGGGTAAACGACGGCGAACGATGGTGCTCTGGAGCGGTAGCGCGCAGACAAGGCATCGGCATGATGGCTTGGCTCAGTGTTCCAGCGAGGCAATCATGGAGCTAGGGTGCGCACGGGGTCCGTCTCATCAAGGCGAGCACGGATCCGGGGTCAATGGAGGGCGAGGTTCAACAAAGAGGTGGCAGGGTGATCTCGCCGCGGCGGCGCTCGGTGCGCGGCGATGGACAGGGCGGCTTCCGCTCCGGCATCCTCCCGATGTCGTGGTCCAAGGGGGCTTGGCTGGTCTCGTGCGTGTGTGCGGTTGTATTCAGCGAGGTCGGTAGCAACCTGGGCCTACGCGCTCACGGCGGAGCGCCATGGCCGAGAAGCAATGCAGGGGTTTCGATGAGCGGCGATGGCGTGGTGCTCACCAACGGATTGAAGAGGATGGAGGTGCGGTACAAGTCCAAGTGGCTCCGACTCGCGGTACTGCTTCTCCTTCCTGCTCCCGATGCAGCAGCGGCGGCTCCGAGTCAGCGGCGGCGGTCTTCTTCCCCAATTCCGGCGGCGGCTTCTTCTCCTTCCCCGGCTCTCTTCTTCCCCCTTTCTTCACCCCCTTCTCCAATCGAGGCTGGCAAGATGGAATTGAGCTCCACCAGAGTGGTGGCGGCAGCCTAGGAACCCTAGGGTGCCAGGAGCGCTTGCTTTATAGGGCGGACGGTGGTAGGTAGCACGGCAATGGCACGGCGGAGGAAAACTCGGGCCGCCGGGGGTAATCCCGTCCAAGGGAAGCTTCCAGGAGGCTTCTTCGGCTCCTGTGGGCTCCAGCGGGCAGAGAGGTAGGGAGAGGCGCCTTCGCGGCGAAGGAAGGGAGAGGGAACAGGCAGGGGACAGCCGGGCGCGGCGGTTGCGTGCGCGCGTGGGAGAGAGAGATGCTCGCGGCCGTGGGTGCGTTGTGGCGTCAGCCTATCGGCCGAGGTGGCAGACGGGTCGGTCGTCGATGCGGGGCGACACGGGATCGAGCAGCCAGAGACGCGGGCGATCCGGCGATTACGCGCCACGCGTGGGGAAGAAAAGCAGTGCTGCCGGGTGACCTCAGCGGCGTGATGACATGTGGGTCCCACTGCGGGGCCCCATCGTCAGCGGCTGCGGTGCACCGGTGCGGCGCGCGGACACGCGCGGCTCTTGCTGGGCCGTCGGCCTGGTTAGGCCGCGCAGCGCGCGGACGCGCGGGCAAGCGTGGGGGCGAGCGCGGCTGGGCCGCCTTGCTGGGCTGGCCGCGCAGCGCGCTGTCACGCGGGCGAGCGTGGGCGCGCGTGCGGGCCGGGCCGGCTGGGCTGCTCGGGCCGGTTTCTTCTTTTCTTTTTCCTTTTCTTTTTCTTTTCCTTTTTCATATACATATATATATATTTGTGGTGTGCTAAATATGAGCAACAAAATAGTAGGTATACATGGCCCAAATAATGTTAGGGTATTATCCCCTTAATATTTATTTGTCAAAATAAATATTATATTGCCATTTTTATAAATCAACACATAAACCAAATAAAAATCCAATCACTCTTTTACTGCAACATGATGATAGAGATATTGAAACATTGAAACAAAACTATTGCAACATTTGACTTTTAACATATGAAACATAAAGCATTGACATGGGATGTTAATTAATTTGTAAACACATGAATGCTATGCATGACATGCTAGGGTTGATGCATATATAAGGGGGGTAGATGATGACATGTTGCACCACATCACTCAGGGTTTTGTCAAAAAAAAATTTGTAGCTTGGATTTTTGGGTTGTTACAGTCCTTCCCCCTCATTGGAATCTCGTCCTCGAGATTTAAGAGGTGTCATACCCTTCGAAGAGGTAAGGATACTGTAGCAGGAGTTGATTCTCATCTTCCCACGTTGCTTCACGTTCAGAGTGATTGCTCCATTGAACCTTGCACATAGGGATAGACTTGCTTCGGGTCTCTTTGGTGAAATAACCCAAGATCTTGATTGGGTGCTCCTTGTACTCAAGAGTATCCTGGATATCAAGCACATCAGTGGTGACTGCTTCCTCTTCTGGCACCCTTAAGCACTTGCGTAACTGTGAGACATGAAAAAGGGATGTACTCCTGTTAACTCGGGAGGTAGTTCAAGCTTGTAGGCAAGCTTCCCAACTCTCTGACAGATACGATACGGTCCAACATATCTTGGAGCCAACTTTCCTTTTACGTGGAATCTGACGATACCACAAAGTGGAGACACTTTGAGGTAGACAAAATCCCCAACTTCGAACTCATGGTCTCGACGCCTTTTGTTGGCATAGCTCTTCTGTCGGCTTTGGGTGATCCTCAAGTTCTCTCTGACTTGAGCTACCCCTTCTTCGGCTTCCTTGATCTTGGCGGGGCCAAAGACTGCTCTTTCACCTGGGTGGTCCCACATCAACAGGGTTCTACATGGTTTGCCATAAAGAGCCTGAAAGGGTGACATTTTGATACTTGCCTGGTAGCTGTTGTTGTAAGAGCACTCGGCAAACGACAGACACTTCTCCCAATCTGTTCCATATTTGAGAACACTGGCACAAAGCATATCTTCAAGAATCTGATTCAACCTCTCTGTTTGACCATCTGTTTGCGGGTGATAAGCAGTGCTGTAATTAAGGTCAGTCCCAATGGACTCGTGAAGAGTTTGCCAGAATCGAGACATGAATTGGGGTCCACGATCCGACACAATACTCTTAGGAGCTCCATGAAGCCTCAAAATCTCCTTGATGTACAAATCTGCCAACTGTTCTGCACGTATCAAAGTCCTGACTGGTATAAAATGTGCTACCTTCGTCAGACGATCGACTATTACCCATATGGAGTCATGACCTTGCGGGGATCGTGGTAGTCCCACGATAAAGTCCATAGATATGCTTTCCCACTTCCATTTAGGAACATCGAGTGGTTTGAGTAATCCAGCGGGTCTTCTGTGTTTTTCCTTGACTCTGTTACAGATGTCACATTCGGCCACATGTCTTGCAATGTCTGACTTCATGCCTTTCCACCAGAAATGCTTCTTCACATCTTGATACATCTTTGCACCACCGGGATGGATGCAATACTTAGAGTCATGTGCCTCTGACAGAATTTCCTTACGCAAAGCAGGATTGCTAGGCACACAGATTCTGTCCTTGAACCAGATGGTTCCATGCTCATCTTCTTTGAATTCGGGGCTGTAGCCTAGCTTCATCAACCCACGTATGTACTCCATTTCTTCACAACTCTTCTGAGCTTCACGAATTCGCTTGGTGAGATTATACTCGATGCGAAGTTCGTGCAATAGGCCATGGGGTACTATCTCAAGATGGAGATTTTCAATCTCTTTCTTCAATTCAGTTGGCAGGGTTGAGATGAACAGAGCATGACAATAGGTCTTGCGACTAAGAGCATCAGCGACTACATTCGCTTTTCCTGGATGATAGTGAATCTCCATGTCATAGTCCTTGATTAGCTCTAGCCATCTGCGCTGTCTCATATTCAGATCTTCTTGAGTGAAGAAATACTTCAAGCTCTTATGATCGGTGTATATATCACACTTGTTGCCAATAAGATAGTGCCTCCAGATCTTTAGAGCGTGCACAACAGCTGCTAGCTCAAGATCGTGAGTGGGATATCGTTGCTCGTGCTCCTTCAGCTGTCGAGAAGCATAAGCAATAACTTTCCCATTCTGCATCAGCACACAGCCTAATCCTTGGTGGGAGGCGTCACAGTAGATGACAAAGTCGCTAGTAATATCAGGTAAGGCTAAGATAGGCGTGGTGGTTAGCTTTTCCTTTAGAGTTTGAAAACTATGTTCACACTCAGGTGTCCATTCGAACTCGTTGATCTTCTTCAAGAGATTTGTCATAGGATGAGCTATCTTTGAGAAGTTCTTAATGAATCGGCGATAGTAACCTGCCAATCCCAAGAATCCCCTAATTTCGGACACATTGCGAGGTTGTTCCCATTCTTTCACAGCCTCTATCTTTGCAGGATCTACAGCAACTCCGTCTGCTGAGAGTACATGACCAAGAAAAGCAACTTCTTCAAGCCAGAACTCACATTTGCTGAATTTAGCATAGAGCTGGTGTTGGGACAACTTCTCGAGCACCATCCTCAAATGTGCTTCATGTTCTTCGATAGTAGGTGAATAAATCAGAATGTCGTCAATGAAAACCACAACAAACTGATCCAGTTCATCCATAAACACCTTGTTCATCATGTTCATGAAATAGGCCGGGGCATTTGTGAGACCGAAATATACAACGGTGAACTCATACTGCCATAGCGTGTGACGAAAGCTATCTTGGGAATGTATTCTTCCTGAATCTTCATTTGATGATAACCAGATCTGAGATCAATCTTCGAGAAGTCCTTAGCACCACGAAGCTGATCAAGCAAGTCATCGATCCTTGGTAGAGGATACTTGTTCTTGATGGTGACGGCGTTGAGATTGCGGTAATCAACACACATCCTCATCGAACCATCTTTCTTTCTCACAAACAGAACAGGTGATCCCCAGGGCGAAGCACTAGGCCTGATAAAGCCTTTATCGGAAAGTTCCTTCAATTGCTTCTTGAGCTCTTCTAGCTCATCCACTGACATGTGGTACGGTCGCTTGGAGATGGGACCGGTTCCTGGCACAAGATCAATGATGAACTCGACATCTCGGTCAGGTGGCATGCCGGGCAATTCTTCTGGAAACACATCCTCATATTCTCTAACAACAGGGACATCGGCGAGAGCCTTCTCCTTTTTCTGAAGTCCTTCCTACAACTTGAGTGCATTCAGGGCACATAAAATAGATACTGATTTATCCTTCTAAGGTGCACATCTGACTGCTTGGCCAGAAGGGTGAATTATCTGAACATATCTGGGTGAACATGAGATCAAACCCTTGTGCTCGGTAAGCCAATCCATGCCTAGGATGACATCCAAACCATTTGATGGTAGAAGGGTAAGGTTAGCTCGAAAGGTTAGACCCTCGATAGAGAGTGTCGTTACCCAGGAAATGGGTACCCCAAACCCTTGGTTTACCGGGCTAAACCCCGCAAGATCAGCAACACGAACCCTCTAGTGACCTCCCATGTTAACGTTCGAAGGCACACAGGCTGAGGCATATTGGGCTGACCCACGAACGGGCTACGACGGCCCAAAGCTAAAGCCTGCTCAAGGGGCTACCGTGCGGACTAGGACTGTACACTCGAGGGTACAATTCGGGAGACCCCTCGAGGATGGAACTTCGCCCGGCGAACCAGCCTACCCTCGAGGGTGGAACTTCGTTTGGCAAACGATCCTGCCCTCGAGGATGGAACTTCCTTCATGCGAATGGGTAGTCCTCGAGGACAGTGCACCCCTCGGCTGTCGACTCTCCCGTACGAATCTGGGCGCATTTAATGCGTTTTACCTACCCCTGCCTAACTGTATGGCCACAGTTACGGTAACTGTTGTGGGTGTGGCAGTCAAATCTTGCTTTTACCGCCCATGCCCCGGAATCCCACGGGTCGTACTTCGCTGTTGTGCCATGCTGAGCACTGTGACCCATCCAGCACCTCCTCGAGACGCATAAATCAGCATGTTTCCCGCATTTCCTGGGATTCGACCTTATCCGGTGAGGCTCGACCCTCTCGACTCGACCCTCTCGACTCAACCCCCTCGACTCGAGCCAGATCCTCGATCGCCACCCCTCGACTTCATCGGACAAACCCTCGAGAGGGACTCCAACGACTCCGGGCTACGCTTCAACAACTCCCGATGCGACGGCTGCAGAACCTCCCATGCCGACGTACATCTCTACAGCAGCACCGACGTGATCGGCCTCCATGCCATGCGACACCAGCCATGCGAACTCTAAATATATGTACTCCTGTGCCCCTCCTTCACCTATAAAAGGAGGCGCCAGGACGTTAGGAAGAGGGGGACAGAACGAGAGGATCTAGAGCATAGAAACGCTAAGGCTTTAGATCACAGATCAATACCGTGAGACAGTGTAAGGTCGAGAGCTAGGCGTCTGAAACGCCCAAGCTCCACCTCACGCTCCTCACACCTGCTTGTATTTTCCCCTGTACTAGCACTTCAGTGCAAGATAACATGAACTATCCTCCCCCCGCTGGACGTAGGGCCTTCTTTGCCCGAACCAGGATAAATCGACGTGTCCTTCTTGCATCACCCACCGAATTAAGGGAGCACGCAATTACAAATATTACTCGTTGGTGTTAACCCCTCGGGGGTCAAAACACCAATAGTTGGCGCACCAGGTAGGGGAACCGCGTGTCACTAACGATTTCCTGCCATTTTTCTGGATGGGCGACTTTGTTTCACCACTTCCGCGTGCTACGATGATGTGGTTTGGGAGCCTGGAGTTCATGACCCTCGGCCAGGGCAATGACATGACCCTGCTCTTGATCAGTGACCCGAACGGAGGTCACGGTACGCCCTCATGCTCATGGGGGGCCACTCGCCGGTCTCACCACTATGCTTCCACATCCAGAAGGAGTCACGATCGACACCGTCATCGCCATCAACCTGAGTCGAGGATGGTTCCCGCCGCTTTCTCCTCGCCCCTGACCGGAGATGAGGAACCCCTTGTTGAGGGGTTGTCTGACCTGAGTTCAGAGGTAGAGGGCAAACCGGTGGGACCCCACCACAACCCTGACTCCACCTTCACAGTACGCTCATCGAGGAAGCACGACGGAGTCCCCGCTCGATCGAGCCCGCTCCCGCACGAGCTGTTTGAGCGTCATCAGCGGCCTTCGTTCGACTTCAACAATGCCACGACGACGATCTCGATGGCGACCCACTCCAACATGAGCACGTTAGAGGACCGCCCAAGCGCCCTTCTCCGTGCAATGACGGATGTGGGGACTGTCACACCAGCCTCCAAGGGCTTGGCCTTCGCGAGAGCGCCCGGCCCCCGGAGGTACACCATCGGCACACTCCGACGGCAGCTGCAGGAGGAGGCGCGGGGAAAATTCCCCGTTTTCTGCTACGGCGACCCCGACTCTGACTCTGATCATTGGGATCCTACCAGCGAGTGCCTTCACATTGATGGTGATGTCGACTCCGATCAGGACACCATCGATCCAGTGGCCGGGGCAGCTACCGCTGCGGCGGGAGGTGCTCTCCCCAGAACAGAGGACCAACAACCAGACGCACCCCGACAGGCGTGCCCCCGTCCTGGCGAGCAGGACGCACAGCTGGCACAAATTCGGGAGTTGCAGCCGAAGCTCGCCGATGAGCAGGAACGATTGCGCCTGCTCGAGCTGGCCCTCGAGCAAGAGCGATGATCGCCCAGCGGTAGAGCCCGAGCCAGGGCCCGAGAGGTCAACCAGCAGATCAACGAGGCTAGGGCACCCGAGCAACCCCCCAACCGTTATCCTCGAGCAAGCCAGAACATTGTTGTGGCAGCTATGCTCCTTCGCAATATGCCCGCACCATCCAACTCGCAAGCTCGACGGATACAACGCGAGGTCGAGGATCTCCTCCAAGTTGCTGCTATTCAGCAAGCCGAGAGCTCAGCCTTGAGGCGTCGAGGGGCAGCCTCCGAACCTCAAGTCGAGCCCTCCTGGACCAAAAGGGAGAGCTCGGTCGATCAGGGGGCAGCCCCCCGACCGAAGAAGAGGCCGGCCCGAGAACGTATCAACGACGACCGCGCTCCCCTCGACGCACGCCTTGACATTGTCGAGAACCGCAGACGCAAGTACGGGGATGCCGAGGATCGAGGGTACAGCGCCATCGTGGAGGGCGTTACGACAGTGACAAAGACCGATGGGCCCCAGAGCCACTGGGTCCCCGAGTCTTCAGCAGGACGATCCGCTGCACCCAGCTGCCCGACAAGTTTTGACCCCCCACGAGCATCATCAAATACAACGGCGAGACCAATCCCGAGCTCTGGCTAGCCGACTTTCGGCTGGCTTGTCAGGCGGGCGGGGCACGTGACGATCACGTCATCATACGTCACCTTCCCCTGTTCCTATCCGACACCGCACATAGGTGGCTCGAGGAGCTTCCCCCTGACCAGATTCGCAGCTGGGTCGACCTTGTCCGGATCTTCGAGGGGAACTTCAAAGGTACCCACGTGCGTCCCGAGAACTCCTGGGAACTGCGCAACTGCAAGCAGAAACTAGGGGAGTCTCTCCGCGACTTTGCTCGACGATTCTCCAAGCTCCGCACCGAACTACCCCACATCTCTGATCTCGACGTCATTCTAGCATTCGTTGCGGGTACAACCTGCAAGGACCTAGTTCGCGAGTTGGGGCGTAACCGCCACAACACCGTCGATGAGCTCATGGATGTGGTCGCCAACTACGTGGCCGGTGAAGAGGCGGTCGACGCCTTCTTCAGCGACGGGAAGGACAAGGGAAAGGCGCCGGCAGCCGACGACACCGGAGGCTCGAGCAAAGGGCCGAAGAGAAACAACAAGAAGAAGAAAAATCAGCAAGGCAAGCGTGAGGCTGCAGAAGATGATCTCATCGCAGCAACCGAACACAAAAGACCTCGAGGTCCCCACGAGGGCGCCATCTTCGACAAAATGCTCGAGGAGCCCTGCCCTTATCACAAGGATGGGGCGAAGCACAAGCTTAAGGACTGCTGCATGCTTCGAAAGCACTTCGAGCAAGTGGGCGTGAAAAAAGGAGACGACAAGAAAGACCAAGGCGGCGGTGAGGGAGACAACAGGGAAGACGAAAAATTCCCCGAAGTCTATGACTGCTACATGATCTACGGGGGCCCCTCGACCCAGCTCACGCATCGACAGTGCAAGCGGGAGCATCGAGAAGTCTTCTCCGTCCGAGTCGTGACACCTCACTACCTCGACTGGTCTGACGCGCCCATCACGTTCGACCGCGATGACCATCCGGATCGTGTCCCCAACCCCGGGGCCTATCCTCTCGTCGTCGACCCAATCATCATAAACACCCGCCTCTCGAAGGTCCTCATGGACGGCGGCAGCAGCCTGAACGTCATCTACCTCGAGACCCTCGACCTCCTGGGAGTCAAGAGGTGCCAACTCTGATCCAGCACCGGGGGATTCCATGGTGTCGTGCCAGGGAAGAATGCCCTTCCCGTCGGCCGTATCGACCTTCCTGTCTGCTTTGGCACCCCTGCCAACTTCAGGAAGGAGACCCTAACCTTCGAGGTGGTCGGGTTTCACGGAACGTATCACGCTATCATCGACCGACCGGGCTACGCGCAGTTCATGGCGATCCCGAACTACACCTACCTCAAGCTCATGATGCCAGGACCCAAGGGCGTCATTACCGTCGCCTCCTCCTACGAGCATGCATACGACTGCGACGTCGAATGCGTCGAGTATGGAGAGGCCGTCGAGTAAAATGCCATGATAGCCGCGACCCTCGAGCGCCTCGCCGACGAGGTGCCAGATCCCAAGTGGCACAACGGCAACTTTGAGCCGGCACAAGACACCAAGAAAGTCCCCCTCGACCCGAGCTGCCTCGGCGAGAAGGTGCTAACGATCAGCGTCGACCTCGAGGGCAAATAGGAAGCCGTGCTCGTCGACTTTCTCCGCGTGAACACCAACATGTTTGCGTGGAGTCCTTCGAATATGCCGGGCATACCGAGGGAAGTCACCGAGCACGCCTTGGAGATCCGGGCCGGGTCCAGACCGGTGAAGCAACGCCTGCGCCGCTTCAACGAGGAGAAGCGTAGGATCATCGGCGAGGAGGTGCACCAGCTTTTGGCGGCTGGATTCATCAAGGAGGTCCATCACCCCGAATGGTTAGCTAATCCCGTGTTAGTTAAGAAAAAGAATGGAAAAATGCGGATGTGTATTGACTATACTAGTTTAAACAAAGCATGTCCCAAGGTTTCGTTTCCTTTACCACGCATCGATCAAATTGTTGACTCTACCGCGGGATGTGAAACCCTCTCGTTCCTTGATACTTATTCCGGCTACCACCAAATCAAGATGAAAGAGTCCGACCAGCTCACGACTTCCTTCATCACACCTTTTGGCATGTACTGCTACGTCACCATGCCCTTCGGCCTTCGAAACACTGAGGCGACGTATCAGCGGTGCATGCTCCATGTCTTCGGCGAACACATAGGCAACACGGTCGAGGCCTATGTCGATGACATCGTGGTCAAGTCCAGAAAAGTGGACAACCTCATCCATGACCTCAGAATCACGTTCGGGTGCCTTCAAGCCAAAACATAAAACTCAACCCCGAGAAATGTGTCTTTGGAGTGCCTCGAGGCATGCTCCTCGGATACATCATCTCCCAGTGTGGGATCGAGGCCAACCCCGAGAAGGTGGCGGCCATCATGCGAATGGGGATGATTCGGGATCTCAAGGGCGTGCAGAAGGTCACGGGCTGCCTCGCGGCCCTCAGCCGTTTCATCTCACGTTTAGGGAAGAAGGCCATGCCTCTATACCGCCTCTTGAAAAAATCCGAACGATTCACATGGACCGCAGAGGCCGAGGAGGCTCTCGACGAACTCAAAGGCATGCTGACATCCACCCCGATTCTCGTCCCTCCTCGACCAGCGACGTCGACTGAATCACCCGAGCCCCTCCTCCTCTATGTCGTCGCAACCACTCAGGTGGTTAGCGCGGCCATAGTGGTTGAGAGGCAAGAGGAAGGGCATGCCTTGCCCGTCCAGTGGCCGATTTACTTCGTCAGCGAAGTGCTTTTGGAAACAAAAATCTGCTACCCACAGGTGCAGAAGCTGCTCTACGCCATCGTCCTTACACGTCGCAAGCTCCAGCATTACTTCCTCAGCCACCCGGTTACCGTGGTATCTTCGTTCCCCTTGGGGGAGATCATCCATAACCGGGAGGCCGCTAGAAGGATTGCTAAGTGGTCGGTCGAGCTCATGGGTGAGACCATCACCTACGCACCGCGGAAGGCCATCAAGTCTCAAGTGCTGGCGGATTTCGTCGCTGAGTGGACCGACACTCAGTTGCTGCCAGTTCAAATCCAAGCCGAGTTGTGGACAATGTACTTCGACGGGTCACTCATGAAGACAGGAGTAGGCGCGGGCTTGCTCTTCATCTTGCCCCTTGGAGTCCACATGTGCTACGTCATTCGCATCCACTTTGCGGCTTCTAATAACATGGTGGAGTACGAAGCACTCATCACTGGATTACAAGTCGCCCTTGAACTCGGGGTCCGATGCCTTGACGTTCGAGGCGACTCGCAACTAATTATCGACCAAGTGATGAAGGCCTCGAGCTGCCACGATGCCAAGATGGAAGCCTACTGCAACGAAGTGTGCAAGTTGGAAGACAAGTTCCATGGCCTCGAGCTTAGCCATATTGCTCGATGATACAACGAAGCCGCAGACGAGCTTGCAAAAATCGCATCGACTCGAGGTACAGTCCCTCCGTACGTATTCTCGAGGGACCTCTTCGAGCCCTCCATCGATTTGGGCTCGGGGGCCTGCACTACGCCCTCGAAGCACCACCCCACGACCTCGACTGGGGCCCCCTTGACCGGGGCCTAGGTTATGGAGATCCAGGGGACTCCTCCTCCGTCGAGCCCACCGCCAGATTGGCAAGCCCCTTTCCTCGACTGCCTCATTCGGGGAGAGCTTCTGGAGGACCGGACCGAAGCTCGCCGGATCACGTGATGGGCCAAGTCCTACGTCTTCTACGGTGATGGCAAGGAACTCTACAGGCGAAGCCCCTTAGGCGTTCTTCAGCGCTGCATTACTATCGAGGAAGGCAGGAGTCTCCTTGAGGACATACACTCGGGGGCCTGCGGCCATCACGCAGCGCCAAGGACCCTCATAGGAAATGCCTTCGGACAGGGTTTCTACTGGCCGACCGCCGTTTTTGATGCCACAAACATTGTCCGCTCGTGCAAAGGGTGTCAATTTTATGCCAAGCAGACGCATCTCCCAGCTCACGCCCTACAAATGATCCCCATCACCTGGCCGTTCGCGGTCTGGGGGCTCGATCTTGTGGGGCCTCTCAAGAGGACAACCAAAGGGTACACGTACCTGCTCGTTGCCATCGACAAGTTTACCAAGTGGATCGAGGCCCGGCCTAAAGACAACATCCGCTCCGAACGGGCGGTCGAGTTCTTCACCGACATTATCCATCGCTTCGGGGTCCCGAACGTCATCATCACTGACAATGGCACACAGTTCACCGGCAAGAAGTTCTTGGATTTTTGCGATCGCCATCACATCCGTGTGAATTGGTCCACGGTTGCACATCCTCGAACTAACGGCCAGGTCGAGCGCGCCAATGGCATGATTTTGTAGGGCCTCAAGCCAAGGATCCTCAACCGCCTCAGCAAGCACGGAAAAAAATGGGCCGCGGAGCTGCCTTTGGTCCTATGGAGCTTAAGGACAACACCTAGTCGAGCCACGGGTTTCACCCCATTCTTCTTGGCCTATGGGTCCGAGGCCGTCCTCCCCACTGACCTCGAGTATGGTTCCCCTCAACTAAAGGCGTACAATGAGCAAAGCAACTAAGAAGCCCTCGCAAACACCGTCGACCAGCTCGAGGAGGCTCGAGACATGGCGCTAATTCACTCCGCGAGGTATCAGCAGAAACTTCGATGCTACCACGACAAGCACGTGCGCCCGAGGGACTTCCAAGTTGGAGACCTCGTCCTACGTCGACGACAGAGCAGCAAGGGACGTCACAAGCTGACCCCGCCATGGGAAGGCCCATACACCATAGCCGAGGTGCTAAAGCCCGGGACATACAAGCTCGCTAACGACAAAGGCGAAATCCTCACCAATGCATGGAACATCAAACAGCTACATCATTTCTACCCTTAGGGCACCAATGCCCTCGTACATTCTCGCATGTTTTGTACATTTTCGCATGGCAAATATAAGGAGTACTTTCGATTATAAGTTCAAACTTGTTATTATACATGCAAGAGGTAGCCTCGACCCTGTCTCGCCAGAGTCGAGCCTCCCTCGGGGGCTAACGGGGGGGAACCCCCTAAGTTCCTAAACATACGAACGATCTTTTTTTTTGAGCGTCTCCTTTCACTTCGCAACTAAGTTGAAAACGCCTCGAACTCCCTAGGGGTCGAGGGCTGTCGAGCCGGGATCTCTCCTATGCCTTCGGGCTATGGTACCTCCACTCGATCCCCCCTTGAGGGATACGAGCCTGCGTCGAACGCTTAGTCGAAAAGCAAAAGTCAGGCGATCAAAACTCGAGCGCCTCTTCTTTCTCACGCCTCGATACGCTTCGTGACTAAGTAGAAAACGCCTCGAACTCCCTAGAGGGTCGAGGGCTGTCGAGCCGGGAGCTCTCATATGCCCCCGGGCTACGGTACCTCCACTCGCTCCCCCTCGAGGGATACGAGCATGCGTCGAAAACTTAGTCAAAAAAGCAAAGTCTAGGTGAAAGAAAGTAGAGAAGGCTTGAAAGTAAAATGACAAATTGCATTACGATAGATGCATTAATGCTCAAAAAGGCTTTCGAAGCCACATTGAATATAAGTTACAAAAAACTAACTTATTACATGGGCATCTCCACCCAGCTTTGCCCTACAAGCCCGCTCCACCGCCGCCCTCCTCAACGAGGTACCCTTCATCTGTGGGGGGAGGACTTTGTCCTCGAACAACTTCGCCAGCGCTCCCCCCGGCCTCTCGGCGTCATTGATGAGCCCTCGGCATCGCTTTTCGTTCTTGGCGTTGGTCTTCGAGATATCGGGAACGAAGCCTTGCACGACCACATCCATGTCGAAGAAGAACCTGGAGGAGACCACTGCCAGCGCCCGCTTCACGCCGTCATGAAGCGCCTCCCGCACGCGATCACGAAGGGTGGCGTCGAGGTAGTAGATCCGGTCAACGAGCGCAGCACCCGGGATGTCTTCTTCAGCACCCTCGACGGGCCCGACCTCCCAGGAGGCGCAGAGCCTGTCGAGGGCAACCCGGAGCTGGCCAAGAAGCGCCCCCTCCGCTGCGAGGCTCTCCTGTAGCGCCGTGGTGGTGGTTTGTGTAGCGAGCAGCTCGGACTCGAGGCCTGAAACACAAAACAAGAGTTAGACAAACCATACATATAAAGAGATCAAAAGCTCTTCAAGGAACTCACCAGCACAGCGAGTCTCGAGGGCGCGGCGATCCCCTAGCATGGCGTCGCGCTCCCCCCGAGCCTCGTCACGCTCCCACTGGGCCTCCTTGAAGGCCCGGGTCACCTCCGTCTTCTCGCAGTGGAGGGTCTCGAGGGCGCCACCAGCCAAGATGATGGCCTGCTCCTTCTCTTGGAGGGTAGCCTTCATCTCCCTGAGCTGGGTTTCCAGGCTAGCGACTCGATTCTTCTCCTCCGGGGCCAAGGTGGAGAGGATGTTGCGCGCCGTGGAGACTTCAGTGAGATTGGCCTCGAGCGAGTGGATGCGCTCCATGGAGCCTTGAGCCTCCCCCATGAGTAGCTCGATGCGCTCCTGGGCTCGGATGGTCTCGCCCTTGGCCCTCTCTGTTTCGGCCTTGGCTGCGTCAGCTTCCTCCTTGGCACGCCTAAGCTCCTCCTTGAGTTGGGCAGCTTCCCCTCGAGCAGCCTCGGCGTCCTCCTTCGCCCGGGCGGCCACCTCCTTGGCTTTGGCGGCCTCCCCTGCTCCGCTTCAGCTCCTCCTCGATCTCGGCCACCCTGCCCTACGCAAAGCGACCAGCTTCAAGTTGGTGAAGCACTTCCTCCCGGCTGTTGTGCATTTCGATGAGGAAGTCTAACTTGGAGTAGGAACGCCTCCGCACCTCCTGGGGGCAGGAAATTGAGGGTTAAGGCATTTCATATGAAAGAACTTAAAAAACTGCATATGGTCTACACAGGGACTCACCGCGAGGTTCTGGTCGAGGCCTTCGGCGAGCTCGACGCCCAGCTTCAGCAAGTGCTGTAGCCACGCCCGGGACCGCTTGGCGTCCTCCCAGCACTTGACTTCCGCCGGGTCGTCCATCTCGATCCCCGGAGCGCTGGAGTCGCCAAGTACATGGAGTACGATGCGCTCCTTGCCCCAATGTGGAAGGACCGTCTTGACCTTGGTTCACGCCAAGGACTCGATCTCGTCCACCACATCGCGTGGGACACCGTAACGCACGGCCAACTCCGCCGGGGTGCAGAACTCTGACGCGACGCCGGCATCCCTCAGCCCGAGGTCAGAAGTCGACCTCCTCGGCGAGCCAGAAGCCGTCGTCTCCTCCGGCTGCTCCGTCGACGGTTGCGGTGGCTGGCTCGATGCTGCTTCTGGCGCCTTCGGAGGCAGCGAAGGTGTCAAGGCCGTCGTTTCCCCCAACGCCACGTCCTGTGGCACCGGCAGGTCCACCATCGACGCATCTTCTGGTGGGTTCGGTACCGAGACCTCCTCCAACTGCACCCTCGGCAGCCGCGGGACCGTCGACGCCTTCGACGCCGTTTCTTCTTTGGCCAGCAGCTCATCCAGAGTGATCACGGACACCCATTGCTTGGGCAGTCCCGAAGTCCCCTCTGCCTCCGACGTCATGGGCGGCTGCTGCGCCGGCGGGTCCAGCGGCGCCGTGTCCCCCGGCGGCGTCTGCTACGCTTGCTGATGCTGGGGCTGGCCCCCAGTTTTCTCCTCCTCTTGCCGCCACTCCAGCGGCTCTTTCTCCCCCTCCCGCTGTGACCGCGGTAGCTCTACTTCTTGTAGGGCCCCCTGCTCCTGCTTCCTCTAGGCCTCGAGCTCGCGTAACCCCGCCGACCAGGGTCTCCGCTCTCCCATCGAGGGGAGAAGGGTTGTGGTCTCCTCGCCCTCGAGGTCGATGATGGCTACCTCCTCTCCCGGCTCGTGGACCTCGGGGGCTCCCGCCTTGGGTGCGGGGATCGAGGCCTCCGGTCGGCTAGGAGCGGAAGCTCCCGACATCGGGGCTCCGCCCCTGGTGCCGGGCCGAGCTCGAGGACCGTGGACGATGACGTCAAGGAGGCGCTCCCTCCCTCTTGCGTCCTCCCTGGCTCGGAGTCACTGCCCGTCGCGGCCCCCGAGACGCTCGACCCTGCAGCAAGAGCGGAACCCGTCAGCCTACCGTGCGCCATAGCTCCGAGGGCTGAGGACAACCACTTGGCTGCCCATGGAGCCAAGGGCCTCGATGTCGCACTTGTGACCGGGGCCTCCATCTTCGCAGCTGCGTCCACCTTGAGCCACTTAGCTGGCACAAGAGATGCCTCCTTGACTTGGCGCTTGGGCCTGGATGAGAAGCAGGGTGGCAAAAAGCTTATTAAGCTGCATGATGAGGATGCAACAGAAAAGAATTGAATCAACAACACTTACCCGAAGGGGATAGAGGCCTTTCGGGTCCCCCTCGAAACGCCAGCAGATCTCGAGGCCCCTCCCGAAGCCGAGCTCTTCCCGAGGCTGAGGTTGCTCGGGGCCATCGGTGGGGTCGCCGCGCCTCCCTGCTCCGACGGGGCCTCCTGAGCACGGCTCTGCTCCGCCCGCGCCGACGACCGGGACCGGGTTTCCTGGGTCGAAATGGGTGGGGTCCCGCCTCGAGTACGATGGGAGGGCGTGAACCCCCATGAGTCGAGGCGTTGGCCCACCTTTTCCCACGCCGGCGCTCCGAGGCCGACGTTCCCGGCTGGGGGACGTGCTGCTCCACCGCCTCCTCCTGCACGAAGGGGAGGTCAACATGGGAGGAACCCAACAAGATGAGCTTGAGACGCCCCGCCACCCCCTCGACGTCATTGCTGTCATCATCAACATCATCTTCATCTCCCTCAGACGAGGGAGACTCCTCCTCCAGGAGCCCGTCGCGCCTCTGCTGAGCGCGGCGCCTCGCAAGCCTTTCGCTCTCCCGGAGCTTCTTTGCCTTCTTCTTCTCTTCTTTGTCATTACACCACTTTTCTTGCTGGGCGTCGAAGCGTCTTACCTGACAATCGGGAGCGTCCTCCCTCAGTGGGGGCCTCAATCTCCGGTAGTCGATTCTCCCCTACATGAAAATGTTTAGTCACAGGGACAAGAGAATTGGGCAGAATGAAAACACGAAAGGCATGGGTCAGGGCACTCACCAAGTCGAGGCAACCCTCCTCCGGCCGCATGGGGAGGCGGTTGACGTCTTCTACCCTGAACAAGCCCGCGACCATCCCCTTTACCCATGCAACGACTTCCGCGGCGGACAACTTCTCATCGGACATCTGGCACCTCTCGAGAACCTCGGGCGCCGCCGAGGGGAGCATCATGTCCAACCGCAGTGGGCGCTCCATCAGAGGGAGCACCCGTCGACTGTGGAAGGCTGAGACCACCACACCTGCTGTCAGGCCCGCCTCTCGAAGGGCCTTCATCGCGGTGATGAGGGGACGAAGTCGACGCTAAAGATCTCCCACGACACCGTGCGGCCAGTTGAATGGACGCTTGGTGATAAGCCGCCCGGTGTACGGCGGGAGGTAGCCGCCGTCGTTGCGAAGGTAGAACCATTGTTCGTCCCCTGACTTTCTGGTCTTCAACACAAAGTTCAGGCAGCCCGCTCTGATGACTCGCCTTACTCCTGGTGCCACCGGGTAGGCGAACCACTCCCCCTTGTAAAGATGGAGCCACAACTCCCAATGTGGCGCCATCCCAAGGTAGCCCTCGCAGACGGCCGCGAAGATGGCGGCGTTGGAGATAGCGTTAGGGGAGAAATGTTGGAGCTCGATGCCATAGAAGTTCATCAACCCCCGCATGAACTCGCTCGGGGGTACACCGAACCCATGCCGATGATATTTGAGGAAGCTCACCACATAGCCCTCCGGCGGGTTTGGCTCTTGGTGGTTCCTCGGCGGCGCAATCCACTCCGGCCGATTCGGATTGGTGACAGGGCAGAGAAGTCCTTCTCCCACTAGCTCGTTCAGCCTTTGCCGTGTCACGGTCGATGGGCGCCAGGGTTCGGTGGGCTGGAGGATGGGGGCCATGGCAGCAGCGGCGGCACGAATTCGCTCGGTGGACACAGCGACGGCGGCAACAACACGAATCTCCTCGGCGGACGGACAACCGGGAAGGTTCCCAATTGTGATTTCTTGCTCTAAGTTTCTACCCTCACGCGCGCAGGAAAGCAGGAATTCAGGAGAATGGCAAAGGTGGGGGCGAACAGCGCCTGTCCCCCTTCGTTTTTATACCCGGGAAGAGCAACGGGCGGAGTCCGGCGGCAGGGAAAAGGTAACTTCCGGCAATTAATGCGCTTACCTGACCGTCCCCCCTCGATCCTCGACCGGATGCGCGCATCACACCTCTGGCAAAGAGCCGTTGCTCGGGCCCACCACGATCGCACCGCTAAGGCCTTCTCCTCAAAAGGCGTGTCCAACGATAAGAAAAAAGAGCCGTCACTCGCCAACGGAGATTTCTACGAAACATAAAACGGGCTCTGGCCCCACCTCAAAGTCTCGAGGGAGCGAAGGCCGGCCCTTGAGTGAGGGCTCAACGGCCGCCCTTGAGCACCAAAAAAAATCGGGCTCTGGCCCTAAGCCTCGAGGAAGCGAAGGCTGGCCCCACGATCAGGTTTCGACAGCCGCCCTCGAGCACCCGAGTCAGGGGTGACCAAGGGGGAGCCAACATGAGGCCTTGCTTGAGAACAAACTCTCGAGACCCCTTTGGACACATCCACGGTGAAATGCTATGGACTTTATGGAATCCCCCCGAAGGGAGGCATCGAGCCGTCGAGACCTATCGAATGGAATCGGTATCCGTAAGACCATGCGTTTTGCTCTAATGAGACCGCCTCCGGGCCACCAGCCGACCTCTATCGAACAAGGAATGGGCTCTAACTTGGATCTTCCCGTTACCAGCTCACTGAGAACTTCGCGGCTCACCCTATCGAGGGTAGTCCGACACTTCTCGCCTCACGTCCGATCGAAAGGACTCATGAGATGAATGCCGAGGCCGGCAATGCCCCAGCCACATGAAGCTTGGGAGCTCGATTGTGCCCGACACCCCTCGACGAAAGAGGGTCAAAAATCCCCCGAGGGCTTAGCATCCCGACGCACCCCTCGGGAAAACGCTGCGACTCCAGTTCAGGCCTGTACCCGACTGGACAAGCACCCCTCGACCAAAGACAAATGAAGCCCTCACAGGAGTCTTTCGACACCTACGAGGCCTCGGGGGCTACCCCCATGGGGGTCGCTCCTGCGCCCCCATGGAAAGATCCGAATCATGTCCCGTTTTTGATTCTTGACCCCCTGCCCGAGTGCCATCACTCGCGCAGGGGCTCGGGGGCTACTGTCGTTACCCAGGAAATGGGTACCCCAAACCCTTGGTTTACTGGGCTAAACCCCGCAAGATCAGCAACACGAACCCTCTAGTGACCTCCCATGTTAATGTTCGAAGGCACACAGGCTGAGGCATATTGGGCTGACCCACGAATGGGCTACGACGGCCCAAAGCTAAAGCCTGCTCGAGGGGCTACCACACGGACTGGGACTGTACACTCGAGGGTACAATTCGGGCGACCCCTCGAGGACAGAACTTCGCCCGGTGAACGAGCCTGCCCTCGAGGACGGAACTTCGTTCGCGCGAATGGGCAGTCCTCGAGGACAGTGCACCCCTCGGCTGCCGACTCTCCCGTACGGATCCGAGCGCATTTAATGCATTTTACCTACCCCTGCCTAACCGTATGGCCACAGTTATGGTAATAGTTGTGGGTGTGGCGGTCAAATCTTGCTTTTACCGCCCATGCCCCAGAATCTCGCAGGTCGTACTTCGCTGTTGCGCCATGCCGAGCACTGTGACCCGTCCAGCACCCCCTCGAGACGCATAAATCAGCACGTTTCTCGCATTTCCCGGGATTCAACCTTATCCGGTGAGGCTCGACCCTCTCGACTCGACCCCCTCGACTCGAGCCAGATCCTCAACCGCCACCCCTCGACTTCGTCGGACGAACCCTCGAGAGGGACTCCAACAACTCCAGGCTGCGCTTCAACAACTCCCGACGCGACGGCTGCAGAACCTCCCATGCCAACGTACATCTCTACAGTAGCACCGACGTGATCGGCCTCCATGCCATGCGACACCAGCCATGCGAACTCCAAATATATGTACTCTTGTGCCCCTCCTTCACCTATAAAAGGAGGCACTAGGACGTTAGGAAGAGGGGGACAGAACGAGAGGATCTAGAGCATAGAAACGCTAAGGCTTTAGATCACAGATCCATACCGTGAGACAGTGTAAGGTCAAGAGCTAGGCGTCCAAAACGCCCAAGCTCCACCTCACACTCCTCACACCCGCTTGTATTTTCCCCTGTACTAGCACTTCGATGCAAGATAACACGAACTATCCTCTCCCCGCTAGACGTAGGGCCTTCTTTGCTCGAACCAGGATAAATCACCGTGTCCTTCTTGCATCACCCACTGGATTAAGGGAGCACGCAATTACAAATATTACTCGTTGGTGTTAACCCCTCGGGGGTCAAAACACTAACAGAGAGCTTCACTCCCTTACAGATATGGGTGCTTCTCATCTCACCAAGAGGAGAACTGGTGACTATAGGCTCCAAACATGGAGTGATAGGTATCTTACTTTCTCGTGCAAACTTAGATGAGATGTATGAACATGTAGCTCCAGAATCAAACAGAATAGATGCTTTAATGCCATTAACAAGAAACATACCGTACACAACATCTGGGGCAGCTTGAGCTTCTTCTGCGTTCATGTGCGTGAGATGACCACGGCTTGCAGATCCACGGTACTAAGACTTGGGTGCAGCAGGTGTGGGCGTCTTCTCAGGACAGTCAAACACCTTGTGGCCAGGTTTGCCACAACCAAAGCAAGTGAACGGCACACTGCCTGTAGGGGTTGGCGCAGCGGCCTTCCAGCTGCCTGAGTTTGGCGTAGCACGAACAGGTGTAGAGTGATCGGTCCTGTGACGTGGCTGCGATGAGTGCTCACGGCGGTAGCGATCCTTCCCAGCACGGTCACGAGAGTGGTGGTCACGAGAGTAGCGGTCGCGGGAGCGATGGTCACGGGGAGAGCGTGAGTGGTCAGCAGAGTAAGTGACACCACTCTTACCCGAGCCATAGGTAGAGTCCTTGCCGTAATGAGGACGGCTAGACATCTTGTCCCGACGGAACCTTTTACGCTCATAGTCACGCTAGAAGCCCTCAGACTTCTTCTTCTCCCTTCTAGACATTTCTCCTGCCTCCTTCTGGTCTTTCTCGATCTGAATGCAATGATTGATCATGTCACGAAGGGTGTGACTCTTGGTGCCTCCCAGGGCTACCTTGATCTTGGGGTTCAGACCCTTCCTGTATTGTGTGATCTTCTCCTTCTTCGAAGTCATGACATGCAGAGGTGCATAGCGCAACAAACTAGTGAAGGTGTTGGTGTACTCGCAGATGTCACATCCCTTCTGGGTGAGGTTGCGGAATTCCTCCTCTTTCTGCTCCATAACTCCCTCAGGAACATGGTACTCGATGAACTCATCTATGAACTCATCCCAGGTGATGTGATCAGGGTCCTCATGAGCTTGGCGGTAGCTGCCCCACCAGGAACGTGCAGCTCCAGTGAGTTGGTGAGCAGCGATCCCGACTCGCTCCTCAGGGGTACAAGTGGTAAGCTCCAGCTTCTTCTCGATCTCGCGAAGCCAATCATCAGCTTCCAGTGGTTCCTTGTAGGTGCCATCAAAAGTGGGTGGCCTGAGCTTTAGAAAACCCTCAAGCTTCCTCTGAAAGTCATTTGGATTTCCTCCAAAGCGGTGATTGGCTCCATTGACCAAAGCGACAAGCAGCTGTGTCTGTTGCGCCATCACTCCCGCCAGGTTTGGCGGTGGTGGTGGTGGTGGTACCGGCTGCGGCGGAGGGTTCGGCTGAGGCGGAGGCCCATTGCCATTGGCATCACCTCCTCTAGCAGCACCTCCAGCTGGCGAGGTCCGCTCATGATCGTTCCCACCCTGGTTGAGGTCGATGGGTGGAACACGACCTCCCCTTCGTCCATAGTGTCTTCCACGCCCAAGCTCGGGCTCGGGTGGAGGCGGACGGTTGCCCAGACGTGCGGAGCGACGTGCAGACATCTGCGACACGGGTCGACAACTGTTTAGTACTTATTGGTTAAATATAATTAAAATGATTTTGACGATTTAAGGAAAAACATTTAATCTATCCAACACTCATACAAAGAAGCAATAAAAGCCATAAAATGTGATAAGATTGATCATTCATTACATGGTTTGCATTACATGGCATCATCTCTAGCAGCTACGCTAGATGACGTGCGAGACTCGCCCTACGAGAAGGTAACTCCTGGAGGGTACATCAGGGCAGGTACATCAGAACTCTTAGATAAAAACTAACTCAACTCTAACTCATGACATGACCACGCAGGGTCCACACTACTCTGACTCGTACATCGGCGTGTTGTATACTGCTGGGTGAAAACGGTTGCCAAGAATGGTCAACTCCTCCTGTGACATGTGAAGGAGCTTCACATAAGCCTGAGCTTCACCAAACTCCTTGGTAAGTGGCAGGTTGGTGGGAGCTGGACAGTGGTCATGCCTCAAGAGAGTCTGGCCAATCTAGAAAGTTTTCTTAAAGGGATTCTTGCGCCTGGCAGACAGAGGAAGTTGGTCACGCAACTCAGCGTACTCCTGGCAATGTCTCTCATCGGCGTTCTTCCAAGCTGTATTGAGTCTCTTGTACCGGTCCACCAAGGTCTCATTCTGAATCATCAGGGCAATCAGATGGCCTTGGTTGCACTGTGCTTTTGTCTCTGCTTTCTTTAGGGCCTTGACGAGCATTGACTTCTCACACCGCACGGTGAAGTTGCTCTTGCCATCTTCCCGTCTTCTCTTCTGTAGTTCTCTGATCTCCTTGTCCTTGTCCATCTTTTCTCCTTCTAACTGGAGAACTCTTGCGTCGAGGTAGTAGTTTCATAGCCCAATGTCCTCAACCTTGTCTCGCAGGTCAGCGACCTCGGCTTTGTGAGCCCTCGCCTGATGTGCGAGCTCATCCTTTAGCTGGGCGACGGTAGCCTCGAGTCCTTCTTTCTCCTTAGCTTCCTACTTGCAAAACTCCTGGTACTCCATCAGAGTGTTGCGGTCAAGGCGTCTCTTCTTCTCTAGGTGCTCTATGTAGCGGTTCTGCTCGAAGAGGTGAGCAACGGAGGCACGGTTGCAAAGACTAGACTTAGCTAGGATGATCGATCTGACCAGGTCGTCCTGCTGCTCTGGTGTGAGGAGAGAGTTCAGGGCTTGAGGAAGAAGACAAAACTCTGTGTTGTGAAGGTGCTCGTAAGCGATCTTCATCACTTCACGCAGCACCTTGAGTGACACAGCCTGGATTCCTTCCTCTATTGAGTCCTCGACTGTCATCTCCAGGAGAGCTGGTACTGAGGGCAGAGTTTGACTTGCAGGGATCACCAGGTGAGTGACCACATAACCCTTGATTCCTCCTTCTGAGTCAGGTGCTCTAGTGCAGGTGTACTTGATCTCCTCGACAGGCACTCCGAGTACTCCTAGGACACGACGCAGGGTGTACGGAAAGCCTGGGAACTCCTGTCCCTCGTAGGTGAACTCTGCCTTGGGCATGCTGCTCAACGGTCCAAGCGGGGGTCCAAGGCTTGTCATCTGCACGTTTCAAAGGGAAAAAGGGTCAGCAAGTCAGTAACAATAGAGAAGCCTTGCATAAGAGAAAATGCAGGGTCGGTATATAACCGAAAGAAAAACTAGTTTGTCCTGTACTAACGTCCATTTCTAGGGTTTCGTCCTAAGGTCAAGTATGGCTCTGATACCAAATGAAACGACCTTGATTTCCGTGAAGGAAAATCCACAGTTCGGAGTGTAATATGACCATTTAAATCATATTACCCGATAACAATTGAAATCCATAATCCATACATCGAACAAAAGAGTGCAGAATAGAGGAAGTTACAATAACTTATTACATCGCCACTGGGCGGAATCAGAGTTCATGTAGCATAACAGTAAAAGCTTGAGGTGCGGAAGCTTTCATCTTCTTTCCAACTTGAGCGTAGGCACGAAACCCTCAATCGCTGTACTCCCCAGATGAGTACTCACTCCTTGAACCTGAAACCAAATTTTCAGTACGATTTGTACTGGCCACACTCCCATCCTATGCATTACTTTATGAAAGTGGATGCAAAAGAAAAAAAATAAGGGTATCTCAAAAGGAACCTATAAGGCTGGGGTTTTTCCTAGGCATTATTTGAGGATGTAAATAAAATAAATAATTATATGCTAAACACATTCCCATTCCCATCATCCGTCTCCATCCATATCTGTAGCATCATCCCATCTCCTCCAACTCACTCTCAGACTCTGGTCGACAAGCCAACTCCCTCTTGGCTTGCCTCAGTGGCCCGCAGCCTTTAATCTGGCTCATGGCCGGAAATTACACTCAGGAGGAAGGTAGAACACTCCACTCTCTAGTCCGGTGCATGCGAAACATAGGAAAGGTCTATAGCCAAAGATTCGGCATATCTATCGATCGATCAACCATACACTCTGCAGAGGTTTCACTAATCCACCAGATAACCATCATCGATGCACGCGCGCACCTAGGCAGATTTCGGGCGCCTACTGCCATAGGTGATGCCACACTACCATCCAACACTGGATCGCTAGAACTGTGAAGAGAGCATGTATCCGCTCCTGTAGAGGATGCCATGCCATGTACCCACTCCCGAAGGGGGTGCCATGATCGTCTCGGTAGGGTGTTAGCTCCATCCCATGCATATATCTTCCTATCACTTCTCGCCTAGCAGTAGTGGCATCGACCTATCCAGCGGTTCGGCCTTCTCCCCCCATGGAGAGCGAGTGGAAAGTAAGAGATTCCTAAGGTCCGGATACCAGCGCAGCAGTTCCTAAGTTTGACCAAACCGGGATATCTTCATCAGGGTTTATCTTTAACGTGCTACCACGGCACCTTCGTCCCAGGCTCCCCCTCTCAGAGGATCACACCCAAGGACCACCATCACATCTCAGTTAGCCCGCCACAGGCTCCTCTCGTGGGAATGTCTAGAACCATTCCCTGGCAAGACTTGCTCCATAAGCTTGTCGTAGATCCCGGCTCGATCGACTCAACCCTCACCCTACTCCCTGCCGTAAGCTCCACCCAAAACCCGGATACCACATCATTAGCTCACATGTCCATCTGAATCATCAACTCACACATCCAGCCTGGCACCCTCCAGGCCTTTCCCGCGTTCATCACATCGCATCGAAATGTAAGCGAGTGAAGTGTAGAAATATATATATATAGCAGATATGCAAGTGGCTACGTAACAGCGGGTAAGCAGGTGAAAGTTTACAACAAGGTAGGGCTCTTCAAGTAATTAATCTATCATGCAATCCTAGCACAGGTATAGCATTATAGCAACTTGAATTTAAAGCACTAGCCATACTATAATTACCATGTGTAATGGGATCTACGAGGTTGGATGGTGTGTGGCACCTTCACTGACATGGCTGTTGAACTCCTCCTGGTAGTCACTGTAGTCAGACTTGTCCTTGCTCGAGCCTGTAACGAGATTTAACGGTCACGGAAGCGACCCCTATAGATTAGCACAAAGAACGAATGCAAAATAGAAGATCCAAATGCACTCAAACATAGCCTAGATAGATAGGGCTCGATTTATAGAAAATTTGGATATGTGGATCATAATTTTCTGAGCTCGTATGAATTAGTTATGAATTTTCAAAGATTTAACCATTTTCTAAAAAAGAAAAAGGGCCGATTTATCTGGTGCTGACACGTGGCAGCTTCTGATTGGGCCATGTGTCACACGTGGGTCAACAAGGTCAACACAGCGACTAACATCATGCTGACATGGCGGCTGACGTCATGCTGACGTCATCATTGACCAAGTCAACCGAGGTCTGACAGGTGGGCCCGGGGTGACGTCACTGCTGACGTCAGCAGTCAACGGTCAACTGACAGGTGGGCCCCACTGGGCCGTTAACGGGCCGTTATTGGGTCGAGTGGGCCGGATATGGGCCGGGCCGGGCCCACCACGTGGCACACTCTGGTGCTGCCACGTCATCACGCTGAATCCACAATGGGCTCGATCCACAGCCTCTGGTCCACGGTGCACCGGCGTCCTTGGGGTCCACTGTCAGCGTCTCCATTCCATGTGAGCCGGGTGCATGGGCACACTCTCAGGTCCACGCGATTCACTGCTCGACTCCACGGTGCACTGGCTCAGCTTGGTCCCACTGGCAGCCACTCAGGTTCATGTACACCGCGTCCATCTCCTGGTCCACCAACTCATCTCCTTCCCCCTTCGTCTTGAGCCCGACGGCACTGTTCACCGGCGGCGAGGAAAACTCCAATTCCCGACGCCATGGTGGATCTCCGGCCACATTATCTTGCCCAACGACTTCGGGGCTTCACGGCGGACACGATGATGGGCTTCAAGGCGACGGCTTGGCCTCCGGTGACAAACTTCGTGGCGGATGGCTGCTCGGCGGCGGCGAAGCTCGGTGCACTCCTTACACCGAGTCACTCCCACATCAATTAACTATGTAGATGCGCGATTGGAGTCTCGTTGCACCTGTCCGATGCGCCGGCGGTGACCAAAACACACGACGGAGTCCGCGCGGGCAGCGACTCCCACGGCGGAGCTCCGGCGTGTCCACAATGCATGGCTACGGCATTCTGGGAGGGTCCACGGCCTCCACCTTCTTGTCCAACCGACACAGCAAGTCACAGCGGGCTTGTCATCGTGCTCTTGCACTTCGAGGCGGTCGAAGGCGGCGGGTAAACGACGGCGAATGATGGTGCTCTGGAGCGGCAGCGCGCGGACAAGGCATCGGCATGACGGCTTGGCTCAGTGTTTCGGCAAGGCAATCGCGGAGCTAGGGTGCGCACAGGGTCCGTCTCATCAAGGCGAGCGCAGATCCGGGGTCAATGGAGGGCGACGTTCAACAAAGAGGTGGCAGGGTGATCTCGCCACGGCGGCGCTCGGTGCGCGGCGATGGACAGGGCGGCTTCCGCTCCGGCATCCTCCCGATGCCGTGATCCAAGGGGGCTTGGCTGGTCTCGTGCGTGTGTGCGGTTGTGTTCAGCGAGGTTGGTAGTGACCTGGGCCTACGCGCTCACGGCGGAGCGCCATGGCCAAGAAGCAATGCGGGGGTTCGAAAGAGCAGCGATGGTGTGGTGCTCACCAATGGATTGAAGAGGATGGAGGTGCGGTACAAGTCCAAGCAGCTCTGACTCGCGGTACTGCTCCTCCTTCCTGCTCCCGATGCAGCGGCGGCGGCTCCGAGTTGACGGCGGCGGTCTTCTTCCCCAATTCCAGCGGCGGCTTCTTCTCCTTCCCCGGCTCTCTTCTTCCCCCTTTCTTCACCCCCTTCTCCAATCGAGGCTGGCAAGATGGAATTGAGCTCCACCAGAGCGGTGGCGGCGGCCTGGGAACCCTAGGGTGCCGGGGGCGCTTGCTTTATAGGGCGGACGGTGGTAGGTAGCGCGGCAATGGCACGGCGGAGGAAAACTCGGGCCGCCGGGGGCAATCCCGTCCAAGGGAAGCTTCCAGGAGGCTTCTTCGGCTCCTGTGGGCTCCAGCGGGCAGAGAGGTAGGGCGAGGCGCCTTCACGGCGAAGGAAGAGAGAGGGAACAGGCAGGGGACAGCCGAGCATGGCGGTTGCGAGCGCACGCGGGAGAGAGAGATGCTCGCGGCCGTGGGTACGTTGTGGCGTCAGCCTGTCGGCCGAGGTGGCAGACGGGTCGGTCGTCAATGCGGGGCGGCCAGAGACGCGGGCGATCCGGCGGTTGCGTGCCGTGCACGGGGAAGAAAAGCAGTGCTGCCGGGTCACCTCAGCGGCGTGATGACATGTGGGTCCCACTGCGAGGCCCATCGTCAGCGGCTGCGGTGCACCGGTGCAGCGCGCGGACACGCGCGGCTCTTGCTGGGCCGTCGGCCTGGTTGGGCCGCGCAGCGCGCGGCCGCGCGGGCGAGCGTGGGGGCGAGCGCGGCTGGGCCGCCTTGCTGGGCTGGCCGCGCAGCGCGCGGTCGCTCTGGCGAGCGTGGGCGCGCGTGCGGGCCGGGCCGGCTGGGCTGCTCGGGCCGGTTTCTTCTTTTCTTTTTCCTTTTCTTTTTCTTTTCCTTTTTCATATACAAATAAGTTTATATATACATATATATATATTTGTGGTGTGCTAAATATGAGCAACAAAATAGTAGGTATACATGGCCCAAATAATGTTAGGGTATTATCCCCTTAATATTTATTTGTCAAAATAAATATTATGTTGCCATTTTTATAAATCAACACATAAACCAAATAAAAATCCAATCACTCTTTTACTGCGACATATAGAGATATTGAAACATTGAAACAAAACTATTGCAACATTTGACTTTTAACATATGAAACATAAAGCATTGACATGGGATGTTAATTAATTTGTAAACACATGAATGCTATGCATGACATGCTAGGGTTGATGCATATATAAGGGGGGTAGATGATGACATGTTGCACCACATCACTCAGGGTTTTGTGCAAAAAAAATTTTGTAGCTCGGATTTTTGGGTTGTTACATCGTCAATATACAATTGACCTTAATAGTGAAAGCCATCGTGGTTGGCTAACAACCGACGGTGATGGACCTCAATACCGTCCCATTGGTTGAGGATCCACCGTTGTTGAGGTTAACATCACCATCTTTTGGGCATACGAATCATCTATTCACCATGCTGGATGATCTCGTCTACGCTGCGATGCGTTGTGCCAATAACGAGGGGAACCCCGATGGACTGTTTGGGAGACTATGATGTGTGGTACTTGTTTAAGATCATGTCCTGCAGTTCCCCAATACTACTCCCGAAAACTAGTTATTGGGGAAGCTATCAATGAAGGGTTTTGAAGGTCTCATATCCAGCAGAATGAGAATATCCAATCCCCAATGGAGATGGGCTCCACCTGTCAGCAAAATGAATAATTTATTCCTCCTTTTCTCGCCCACACGGTCATCTCTCGCCCTCGTGTTTCTCTCTTGCGCTCGCCCTGCCACCACTTTTCCACACACCCTATCACTAAATCCTCTCCCATGCCGGCCGCCACTTCCTCTGCCACGTCGGTGTGGCAGAACCTCCTAAATCATATGGCCCACATGTATTATTATTATCTAAACAGACTCCTAATAACCATGAATGTGTTCCATAAGACTTAAAAGGTCTATCGGGTAAATCCTGAATCATCCATGATTCTCCGAGCAGGATCAATCATTACAAAGAGAAATTGCAGTATTACAACAGTTTTATACAAATAAGATATATCAGAGTAAAATAGCGGAAGGATTACAATAACATAAGTTTACAAACCGTTTAGTTTTAAACTTACAAACCACATGTTTTTAATTATTACAACCATAGGAGCAGTGGAGTAGCAATATAACTTATTACAAAACCTTGATGATACACTCTGCCCAAGAGCGAGACAGCCTATTCGTCGTCACTCTTCGCAACGACTGTCATGCAGCAGGGTGCAAAGCAATCCTGTGCATGAGACTCACCTGCAACAAATCAACAAACCCTGAGTACAAAAGTACTCAACAAGACTGACCCAACGTAAAAGAGGGGTGAAGACTCCGAAATGCAAACTAGAGGGACAAGGTAGGGCTCGTAGGAATTTTTGCAGAAAAGCTCGACCGAAAGTAAAGTTGTCTTGCTTTAGCTCAAGATAACCAACTAACTCCATTCTTAAACCTCAACCATCATTCAAGTTGTTACGACGATGGTAAACACCAATCGAGTCTTCTTCTCCAAGAAGCAACGGCGATTCGAATCCATTTTTATACTCAGTTGGGACCTAGATCACTGGGATATCGGAGAGTTTAACTCCGATGCATACCAGATCACAGATATACTGGGATAACAACCGCAGCCATATATCACCACATGATACACGTGAACACTTAGACCCAGTGTACCGATATACATAGGAACTTAAACCCACAATATACCACACTATGACATATGTGGGGACTCTGGCCCACTATATATCACTCCATGACATACGTGGGGACTCTGGCCCACTGTATATCACTTCATGCATGTGGATTTTCTAATTTCTCGATATCACCAGATCACCATCGACACGGGACCTAGGGCATCAACAGACGAAAACACTACAGAGGGACTCCATTCCCAATGCAAGTTACCCGTCCGGACTCGATTTATTAACTATCATCATGATTTCAACAGATAAAGCCAACCTCATCTCTTTAATTCTTTTACCTTTTGAAAACCTAACTAACTAAGCAGGGCTAAGCATTATTACACATTTTTCCAAAAATAGGTTACAAGGAATATGGTAGTAAAACAGGTAATACAATTGATAGGTTTTCACTCAACTCCTATTACTTAATGCAATATTTCATAACTGAAGCGATAAAGCTTTTATAAAATAAGGGTAGGGTTTGAATGCATCTGGGGCTTGCCTTGGTATTCGGGGTAGACAGTTTCGAGCTTTGGATCAACCCAACTCCTGAGTCTACTTTTCCTTGGGATCTGGTGCGACAATGTTCAACTCTTCATTAACGGGAGCTACACGATAACATGATACGTTTCAACATGATGGAATAATAAATATGATGCTTGATGAATGCATGACCAGATTAAGGACTTGAGTACACTTTCCTTCACGATAAAGTTGCAAGCCAACAAAACTTACTTACTAAGTTCGTTAGGGTTAACTATTTATTAAAGAAGTTCATTAAACACATAAAATAACATTGATTAAACCCTAATAGCATGATCCAGGTAAGCGCAAATAATTAATTAAAATGCCAAGGGTCATTAAGGTTAATGACCCAGGGTCATCAATCAATCCTAAAGTCAAACAACTCTATAATGATTAAGCAGGATTAAAAGGGTTAAACAATTATTTAAAAAGCATAAAATAAAGGCATAAAATTAAAATTGTCTAAATGATCTCAAAATTTTATTTTGAAAAGCTCTTAGACTAATTAGTTGGCAAAACAATTTTTAGAAATAAAAACCAATTATTTTATTTATTAAAAATCATTGAAAATGCATTTTTTAATTAAAAGAGCTAATTTTAAATTATGCAAAAAGTACTCAAATTTGGCATTCTATATTTTTCCTAGGTAGAGGACATCATAAAGGGCATACACAAAAAGTTTCAGAATTTTTGGAGCTATACATAAATTATTACGAATTATGAAAGAAAAAGCATTTTTAAACATTTTCTAAAAAAAGAAAAAGGGGAACAGTGCTCCCGCGCTGATCAGTGACTTGCCGGCACTGACCGACGATTTCTCGCCGGCGGCGAGGTCTCCGGCGACGGGGTTTGGCCCTACAGGCTCATCTCGACACGGCGAACAACTTGGGCTGGTTAAAGGAGTGGCGCACTGGCCGACGGCCATGGCTGCACAGCGGCGCAGCGGCGCAGCGGCCGAGCTCACCGGAGCTTCTCCGGCAATGGCAAGCGCACAGGCACACGCGGGGCATTCACACAAACGCGATGGGCAACAAGATGAAGCCGTTCCCGGCCCCTAGCCCAGACGGCTACACGCACGGCGGCGCTGGCAAGGTTTTGCCGGCGGCGAGCCACAGTGGCCGGACACTACGGCGTGACTTGGGTCAAATTAATGATACAGGCATGACAAGGATCTCACCCCGGTGATGATGCGCACACTGTTTGGCTTGGAGGCGGACCGATGAGAGCTGCAGACGACGGCGCTGATGGCGGCGGCGGTGCTCTGGTGGCAAGGACGACGTCACGGTGGTTCCTGTGCACCAACGGGCCAACCAAGAAGCACATGAGATGGAGGAGATGATGGCAAGCACGATGGTGTAGAAGATGAAAGAAATTGACCAGCAGTGGCGGCGGTCGTCGGTGAAGTGACTTGCGGCGGCGCGGTCACCGTGCGCGAGGAAGACGACAGCGCTCGGGTGACTCGGGCAGAGAGAGTGAGCGCGAGCTAGCTCAAACTGAGCGCAAGGACGAGGCGGAGCTGCTGGCAAGAGCAATTGAGCAACGGCGGATCGATGATGGCGAATTTGAGCGGCGGGTGGAGGTCGTCGGCAATGGCGAGCAGGGGAAAGGAAGAAGAAAAACGACGATGGCTTGCTCTATTTATAGCGGGGAGGCGAGGAAGGGATGGCCGACACGTCCACGGCGAAGTTTCACGCGAGAGGGGGCGAGCTGGTGGCGACAGCGGGCCAGAATGGCCGGCGGCCACGGTGACGCCATGAACGGAGAAGACATTGAAGATGCTGACGTCAGCGCTACTATAGCAGATGATGTCACTCTGTATAATTTGCAAATTACTCCATATTTTACATAAGAACTTGAAAATATCCTAAAATATGATCTGCATGATTTTTCAAGAGCTACGTTTTTCATTTAACAAGCATTTTAAAATTTTGTTTAGTTTTTGAAATTTGAATTCAAATTCAAAAGAGAAATAAAACCCTAGAAACAAATATTTAAAATTACTTTTGATTTTTCAATAAAACTTAAAAATCTTCAAAACTATGAAATGCTCAAATTTTCAAACCAAACATTTTTCATATATACAGTTTTCTCAAATTATGCATAATTTTTGAATTATGAGTTTAAAATCAAAAGGGGACAATTGTTAGAAAGCAGTATTTTCAAATTCATTTGAAATTCTCTTTGGAAACTTGAAAAACTTTAAATACCAAACTTGTAGCTCTTATCAAGATATAAAAATCATATTTTGAGAGTACCTCAAAATTATTTATAGATTTTGAAATATAGAAGAGGGGATAAAACAAGCTTTTGAAATAAAGGGTTTTTGTAACTAAACTCAAACTTGATTTGGTTTCTAAATTAATTGGTTGGTCATTAGTGATCACAAACATCATCCAAGGATATTTTTAGGTCAATGACCCAATGACACCCTTGGTTGACTAAATTGACTTTTAAAAAATATTTTATAGCTTTCCAATTTGAATTTAGATTTGAATTGCAAAACTTGGGAATAAGCTTTGAAATCCAAATTCAACTTCAAATATGGAAATTATTTTTAAGGGTTAGACTTAGATTTATATACTATGCTTGACACTAGTGTAAACACAGTTTACACCTCAAGCACATAGAATATAAACTAAGTATTTTGGATGACATTCAAAATTAGGTTTTATGATTTCATGTAACACAACATTTCAGAAACATAAGCAACCTATGAAATGTAAACTTGTTTTAGTTGATGCATATCAAGGTTGACCTAAACATGAATGCTTTGCAATGCATATGATGACATGATAGATTTTAGTTATCCTAACACCAGGAGTGTTACAGTCAGTTGCCTCTTCCTCTCCCTCATTGGATGCCTCCTTCCTCTCCAATCTCTCTCTTGCTGCTGCCGCTGACTCCATCGCCATAGACACCTCGCCGCTATACCCGATGCTCTGCATGGCTGATCTCGTGTTCGTCAAGATAGGGCTCGGCTCTCGGAGCACGACAACGCGCAGCTACAACCCATTGGCCGCCGGCGACCTCTCCCTCCTCGCATCTGCTCGGTCTAGTGGCCACTCACCAGCCATGGGCAGCGCCTGCAAGCGGTCCGAGGCCATCCTCCGCTGCTGCAGCACCAGTCCTGAGCGCGGGCAGGTCCAGGGGCGCTAGATGTGCATGTGGTCGTCTCCAAGGAGAGCATGGACACCACCTTTTATATTTCCAAAAGATTTTCCTCTCTTCCTAGTGCCGGTGTTGCGTTGTGCTTGCTGCATTTTTTTAATGATGACTCCTTTGCCCATTGGGTAATCTTAACTTCGTGTCCAATATGGTTGTTCGGCTGATGATTTTCACGGCTATTTTAATAGCATTATGTGAGAAAAAATAAGGCATAGCACGGCCAATAAATAGTTATAGGCCTTATTTAGTTGGTGAAAAGTTAGAATTTTTCTAACCGTAGCACTTTCGTTTGTATTTGACGATTAGTGTCTAATCATAGACTAACTAAGTTTAAAAGATTAGTCTCGTGTCGTGATTTATAACCAAACTATGTAATTAGTTATTTTTTAATCTATTTTTAATACTTCATGCATACATGCAAAGATTTATGTGATGGAGAGAGAGTGAAAAAATTTCAACCTTTTGCTTACATCTAAACAAGGCCCTAGCAGCATGTTGTTTTGGTGCCAAATCACTAGCACAAAATTTATACATTAACCTTCTGTTAACTAGGCTAGCTAGTTTGACTTCTGAACGTGTATAATTTGTTGCAGATGGTTGCCAAGTGTGGCGGCACGCTGGAGGAGTCGCGGTCGGTGGAACCATGTCAACCAAGAAAGAATGGGAATGACTTGCTAGGCAACAGCTCACCACCCGGCCGGTGCGATTCAGGACGACACCCAAGGATATCCGTGTCTGCCGTCTTTCGGGGAGAAATTTGCGTGAAAAATATAAGGCAATGTCTGATCGTGTTTTTCTGGAACTAGTAGACCCAAATCATAGGAGTATTGCACGTGACGAAGCTGTCCAGATCATCAGTTCATAGACGGATAGACGATTGGGCTCACTCACTCCGAGCTTGGCCTTGAAGCGTTCGCTTGGCGTTGGCGTTGCTGGGAAAGGCCCAATATGAGGTGCCGAATCGCTCGTGGGCCCAAAGGAAGGAAGGAACGAACGGCCCTCGGATGAAAGGGCCCAGCCCAATGAGGTCGCGGGAGCTTTCTGAGATCCTTCTACGCGGAAGCGGAGAGCTCACCGGCGGCGGAAAACTGATGGCCAGGAGGTCGTATACGTTGGCGCGTCAGAAACTATCGGCCGGAAAAGCCAAAAAATATCTCACCACACACCTACATGTATCTCCCGCGCTGCCAACCCGCTGCCACGTCGGCACGTCCCGACGAACACGCAACCGGCCTCTTATCCCCGAGCTGGGACCCATCTATCGCTACGCTGGCCAATACCGCTCTTTTGCCGTTTCATCCCTGCACTCCTCGGGTATTCACGGTACACTAATAAAATTCCAAGGAACAAATAATTCGAATTCATCTTAAATCGTGTTACGTCGTGCGGAATTCAAATATGCAAATTTGATCGAAGCTAGTGAGTACCCCAACCCTATTCGTTTGGTCTTATCAATGCTTACTACCAGTGATTCAGCAGCGTCTTCCTCTCACAACAAATCAACATCAGCCAGAAACGACCTAACGAACAAGGCAGAACCTCGGCTACGAACCTAGTCTGGCTCGGCTACTCCTCTATAAGTACTCTTCCATAAAACGGCCATGGCTCCTCTTTCATAAAAAAAAGGCCTCCTAAGATGTTTGATGTGGTTCCTTTGACTCTTTTTATCAAAGTTGCTATGTCACTTTTTTCTTGAAGTGGAAAAAATTAGAAAGTTGATTTCACCTATGTGATCATGTGTGACCCTTATATGACATAGCTATGCTATTTACCGAGCGAATTTTTGACATCACGGAGCACATCCTTGAGATGGACAAGCGCATCTACCACTGCCTTTATGTGTGTCCATGCAACTATCAACCTCTTTTTTTTTGCCTTCTTTGTCATCACTTTTTTTCTAGGGCATTCGTTGTTGGCATAGTGTGATGTTGGAAAAGGAGTGTTAGCTCATGAGCCTACATCGTTGCGCTCAATGACACACCATCACCCCTTGTAGATTTACGCGTTGTGAAGCTGACTACATTGTGAATGAATTTGTCTAAACTAGGCAACATCCTTTCGTGTCCAACTTCAAATGCTTGAGGTATTAATTGTTTACGTAGACTAACATTGCTCCCTAGGAATGAAGCAAACATGCAATTTTTAAAATAAAGGGAGTACATTTAGTTTTGATTTGAATCGAATTCTAGCCAATTCAATTCAATCCAAATCCAAAAAAAATACTGATTAAAGTTCAAATAATTCATATAGGATCTAAACATATACCGTCATGAAACGCTTATTATACCGCGCGGTTCCAAATTTGCCTTAGCAAACCGTTTGGGCCATAACACTAACCTAATCTCTTATTCTCACGAAGCTGAAGGTTCTTTGTGACAGTTTTCCATCCGGGGTCCCGCGACTATTGCGGTAGATTTGTGGGTGCAAAACTCCGGCCGCGCAACCCTTGGTGCTCGAGGCCGCCACGTCGGAGACCGAGCGTCGCGCCGGACCACACGTGGCGGCGCTTGTGAGGCTCACGGAGATCGCGAGCACCACCGGCCTCTTATCGACAAGCCCACTTCAGACGCCGGATTTCATTTTTCGGGAAAAAACTAGACACAAGCAGCTTCTTTTTTCCGATTTTCATTTTTCTTTTTCTCTTGGATCGGATTCACCCTGCTCAAAAGTTCGGCGGCGGTGGCAGTGGCGGCGCGGGCGGCCGGCCTTCCTCCATGAACACGGTCTCTTCGCTGTCTTTGGTGCCGCACCTGCTCATTAAGCCCTCCTTCGCCTGCTTCTCCAGAAAGGTTAGTTCTTTCTTCCTCTTCCTCCTCGTTTCCGGCTCCCGTTTCTTCCCTGTTTGTTCTTCTCTGATTGACTGATGCCGTGCGAAGATTTTTCATGTACAAATCGGTTTTCAGTTCAGAATGAATCCTGCTTGTCGGCTGGGTTCTTATCCCCTTCATTCGTTTGCGTCAAACTTGTTTCAATTGGCTATCTGCTGGATACTGTGGCCTATCTCTGCTCGTCGCTGAGCTTTCTCCCAGCACTAGATTTGTGGGAATCGGACAGTAGTTCTGACGACGACGACGATGCTATGGTTGTGCAGGGCGTTGGCCGCTATGGCGGAATCAAGGTGTACGCCGTGCTCAGGGAAGACGGAGCCGAGTTTGCCAAGAACAACAACCTGGAGGCCCTGTTTCATGTGGATGACCCCGGGCCGAGGTGCCCCATCAAGAAGGGCAAGTTCCTGGACGTGAACGAGGCCCTCGAGGTGGTCCGGTTCGACATCCAGTACTGCGACTGGAGGGCGCGCCAGGATCTCCTCACCATCATGGTGCTCCACAACAAGGTACCAAATTCAGTTCAGTACAGCTTCAGCACTCCCAAGTTCAGAGAAAATGGTTTCAGTCGCCACCACTTTCTGAATACTATCAGATGTTCAGTCATCGATGTAGTGACATGGTGCATTGCTGCAACTGAAATGCAGGTGGTGGAGGTCCTCAACCCTCTAGCGAGGGAGTTCAAGTCGATCGGAACCTTGAGGAAAGAGCTTGCCGAGCTGCAGCAGGAGCTGGAAAAAGCTCACAATCAGGTATGCTACTGTACCAGAACAAGCTATCAGGAAACCCTTCAATACAGGATTGCGAATACCAATACCACCACATGGAACCTAACCTGATGCTTGTTTTACATGGTGCAGGTCCATCTATCGGAAGCTAGAGTCTCATCTGCGCTCGACAAGCTAGCACATATGGAGACCCTGGTGAACGACAGGCTATTGCCACCGGATGGAGCCTCCAGCACGTCCACAGCCGAGCCCACTTCCCTGGTTCCAAGCACATCGTCCACCGCCCATGTCCGAGCCAAGAAACAGCCACGTCGGAGTCTTAACGTGTCCGGTCCAGTGAAGCCGTACAATCCCAGCCTGAAGAACTTCTGGTACCCAGTTGCCTTCTCCAACGATCTGAAGGATGACACCATGGTAAACTAAACCACTGAATGTCTCAAAGTCATTACAAAGTCAGAGTTGGGAGTTGCTGAAGCGAGTGTGCTTACTTTTTTTTTTTTGATAAGCGAGTGTGCTTACTTGATGAGCTGTTCATATGTGCATTCTTAGGTGCCGATAGATTGTTTCGAGGAGCAGTGGGTGATATTCCGAGGAAAAGATGGAAGGCCTGGGTGTGTTCAGAACACATGTGCTCACAGGGCTTGTCCGCTGCATCTTGGTTCAGTGAACGAGGGTAGAATCCAGTGCCCCTACCATGGTAAGAACGGAAAGTCTCGTACTGTCCAGTTCAGAGATTCTCGAGGTCATTGTTTGAATAACTGAATTAGTATTTAGTAGTTACAATTAGGTTCTCATGCTTATAAACCACAAATTTAGCTGCAACCTTAAAAGTAGTTGAAAAATGCTGTGACAAAGGAGGAAATTTATTTTTCGACATTCTTATTGCTTTTTTTGTGATATTGTTTCAACAAAAAATATTAAAAAAGGCAAGGATGATGCATAATTAACATCTAGGATTTATAATGATCTCCAGGTTGGGAGTACTCGACTGATGGGAAATGTGAAAAAATGCCGTCAACAAAGATGCTCAACGTGCGCATCCAGTCATTGTCATGCTTTGAGCAGGAAGGAATGATTTGGATTTGGCCTGGGGATGACCCACCAAAGGCTACAATCCCTTCCCTGCTGCCTCCTTCAGGATTTACAATCCACGCGGAGGTAAAAGAAATCCTCCTACGATGCAAGAATTCTATTATGGCACAAATGTTTTATATTGTAAGGTCGTGTTCTTCTGATCATCCAACAGATAGTGATGGAACTGCCGGTTGAACATGGACTTCTCCTGGATAATCTCTTGGACCTTGCTCATGCTCCTTTTACACATACATCCACCTTCGCCAAGGGTTGGAGTGTTCCAAGGTATTTATATACCTTGTATCTCACTTGTGAAGACTGACTGATGAATATACATTTTCATAACCATGATATTATTTGTGCAAATGAACATGCTGATGTTGTGTTGTTTCTGTCAGTTTGGTGAAGTTCTTAACACCTGCGTCTGGGCTCCAAGGGTACTGGGATCCTTATCCGATCGACATGGAGTTCCGACCACCATGCATGGTCTTATCGACCATTGGCATCTCAAAGCCTGGAAAGCTAGAAGGGAAGAGCACCCAGCAATGTTCTACACATCTCCACCAACTCCATGTTTGCTTGCCCTCCTCTAGGAATAAAACTAGGCTGCTGTACCGGATGTCGCTGGACTTCGCTCCATGGCTCAAGCACGTACCACTCATGCACCTGCTGTGGTCACATTTCGCAGAGAAGGCAAGTTCCATGCTCTTGACAACTACCTTGATAATTTTACTCAGCTTGTGATTAAAAGTGTGGTTAAATTTATTCACCATTATTATCTATAAGATATCAATCAATATGATAAAGGAAATACTTAATTACAAGTACTTCTCTGATTACTGATTCTAAAGTAAGCTAGAATACATGAAATGCGCGCCGTTGGCGTGTTCTAGAAAAATTAAGCTAGAATACAGCTGGAATTGATTCAGGAAATGTTCTTGAAATCTCTAATATTTGATCGTGCTACTCCTGGATGATCATTATGCAGGTCTTGAATGAGGACCTACGGCTTGTCCTTGGTCAGCAAGAGCGAATGATCAATGGCGCCAACATCTGGAACTGGCCGGTATCATATGACAAGCTCGGGATCCGGTATCGGTTGTGGAGGGACGCCGTAGAAAGGGGCTCTGACCGGTTGCCGTTCAGTAACCAAGCTGAGAGTGGATCATAACCGGTAGTCTTTCTTCCTCGTCTCATTTCTTCGCGAGACGATGGACGGCCAGAATTTAGTTACCTTGGTGTGCGTCTCTGTGCCGCCAGATGCTGCTGCGCGTTAAAGGATTCTATCTGGAAGGTGAAGGCTGTGATGGAGACGATGATGGGCAACATCATCGTCTCTTCTCTGGTGTTGCAATTGTACAATAGCGACGGCATCATGGGATGCAATTGTAATCTGAGATTGATCCTTCTCTTTTTCTTCTCTTTTCCCTTTTCTCCCCTTTTCACCCTTTTGTGTAAAGATTCAGCAATGTTACTCTGTCGAAGCATGTATAATCATACTACCAACTACGGAGACATGTTCATATGAGAAATGACAGTTATTCCTACAGTACATCTTTTCTGTCTGTTGACTCAGTTCAATCACCCCTTTGGTTTGCTAATTCAGGAAAGCAAGTTAATGTTACTACATACTGTATTTATCAACTGAACATCTCTGCGTTTCATATGTATCTCCATTTATTTTTATTTTTTGTATTCGATATTCTCTTGCTAGCCTCTTTTTGTGCGAATCCTGTGAAAATCTGACAATGTGGAAGATCTTTTGCAGAGTTTGTGCGCAGAAAAGAAAAAAAAAGGCTGGTACAGATATGGAACTGTCACAGGGACAGTCAAACAGATTGTCAAAAGAGTGGAACTTGGAACTAGCATGGGGAGATTCCGATATGGATAGAGGCAAGAATGCTGAATGCAGCAGTTATTATCTCATCTGGAACCAACATTCATGTGTCGCTTTATTTCAGTGTCAGTAATGGAGTTACACATTACTGTAGGTTTTTGCTTTGATCTCTGGGACCCGAGAGATGCAGTTTGCAGTGTATGGGTGTCAGGTTTCAGTACTTTGTGAAAAATGTAACAATTTGAAAGTGCTCCAGGTATTCTTTTGGCACACTATCAGTTATTGCCTCCTCATTTTATAGTTTTATAAGAATATTTGTTGGAAAATGTAACAAATTGAAAGAATTTTTACAGGTGAGTCGGCGTGGAAGGAACTGTCCCTGAGACAACAGACCGACCGACAGACAGTTTATCAAACTCAAAGCCATTGTTGGAACTTGGAAACGTAGATTAAGATATGGAAATGCAGCAGTCATCTGGAACTGGAAGCAGCATTCATGTGTCTGAAACAATTGAGATGCACATCTGTCCTGTTCGCTTGGTCGTTTCTGGCTGGCTGGTTCTGGCTGCTGCTGATTTTTTGTGAGAAAAAAATACTGTTAAATGACTGGCTGATTTGGCTGACAAGTTCAAACAAACAGGCTGATCAGGTTTTGCCATTTTAGACATCAGGCTGCGCCTGGATTCAGGATTTGTCAGAGTATGTGTTCATCTAGCTAAGTGTTCGTCACACAAAAGCAAAAAAAAAAAAAAAAAAAAAAAAAAAAAAAAAAAAAGAACGGCAAGGTGACTCGACTCGGTATGACGACTATGACCATATGTATTACAGTACCGCTACGTGTGAAGTTACAGGAATATTGCATATAGCATACAGAAACGTATATCTGAATCCGACGAACACCGGAACACGGAACACCGGGCGGCACGTCGGCACGGCCGCATGGCACTGGCAGGGCACGGCACGCTACGCTGCCGCCTTGCCTGCGCCGGGTACACGGGTCACAGGGGCGCGGAGGCGGCGAGCCACGTGAGCGCGGGGCCGAGGGTTCGGCCAGCGCGCGGGACGACGGCGCGCGCGATGCCCGGCAGCATGGGCGAGGTGAGCAGGCCGAGGAGGAACCAGTTGAGGCCGAGCAGCGCGGCGGCGTCGCCCGCGGCGCCGTCTGCGACCCGGCGCAGCCGCGACACGCTGCGCATGGACACGCCCACGACGGCGAACAGCCCCGCCAGCAGCTGCAGGCACAGCGCGTCGGCCGACCACGCCACCGCTCCCACCGCCAGCGACATGCCCAGGCTGAACAGGCTCCGGCGCCGCGCCACTGACGTCGCCAAGGTTGCGCTCGGCGACACCGGCGAAGCCGCAGCCGTCGTCAGCGCCAGCACCGACGCCGGGTCGGCACGCTTCGCGGCGGCCTCCTCCCCCGCCGACGCCGGGTCTTCCTCTGCACGCCCTCGTTTCACCGGCTTCTTGTCAGTCTCGGACGTGTGGCTGTCGCCGTTGCCGTGTCGAGCCGCTGGCGCCGGCCCCGCGGGCTTGTCCCACTTGGACTTGCCCTTGTGCTCGTTCAGCCGCATGTTCTCCTGCCTCAGCACCTTGACCTGGGTCTCGAGGACATGGGTCCTGGCGAGGGCGTCCTCCTGCTCGTCCTCCATCCCGTCAAGAATCGCCTCCAAGGTCTCCTGCTCGCGGAGCGCCGCCCGCAGCCTGTCCTCCAGCGCCGTGTTCTCCCACGCCAGGTCTTCCATCTGCGCCTGCATCTCCATAACCAGCCGCCCCAACTGGAACGAACAATTGTCAGTTGCAAGCCATGAAGTGTGAGACCAATCCGAAAATCTCTCCTGCCAAAGAGAAAATGTCACCTTGCGCTCCCTCTCGACGGCGGTGAGCATGCGGAGGGGGAAGGCGATGAAGGTGACCGCCCACGCCATGGCCTCGCAGCAGAGGAGCGCGGGGAGCTGGAGCAGCCGGCGGAGCGCGCGTGCGCAAGAGTCGAGCAAGAAGAAGCAGCAGCTCCAGGCCAGCTCCATGCCTGCTAGTTACGAGCCATGGCGCCTCGTGTGTGCAGCACTGCAGTAACGCTCCACCACGGCATGGAAGAAGAAGAACGAAGAAGAGATGAGGTCAGCGGACGGATGGATCGGAGCTGGAAGAACTGATGAGCACTCCAGTCGTACGGTACAGGTTGTTCGTTTTGTTTCCTCTTGAGTTACGAGCTACTCCTAGTAGCTAGTACTAAGGTGATCTGGTGACGGTGAGCAGATGAGGTCGGAGAGTGGATGGATGAGTTCCTGATTTGGGGTATCCCAAAAAAAAAAAAGAGTTCCTGATTTGGGGCGTGGGGCACGTGAGCTCCGGCGAGGCGCCACACGTGCACCTCCCGCAGGCGGCCACGTATCACGGTGAGCGTCGGCGTCGCCACGAATCCATGCTTGGTCACCAACTCACACTCACCCATGCTGCTTGTCGCGATCCTATCCATTAATATTACACCGCACTATTATAGTACTCTGCCCACTCTGCCCTGCATCCGGGCCCGATCGCCGCTTGCAAGTTCCATCCTATCCCAATCCTGTCTGTCTGCTTCACTGACTTCTACTAGATTTCTAGAGTACTCCTCTCCGCTTTAAAATAAGTATCGTTTTAGATTTTTATATTATAAATTTAATTTGATTTATAACAATTATATATAATATTTATAATTTTAAATAAATTTATTAAAAAACTAGATAAATTTTTTTTTATAATACTTATTAATTAACATAAATATTTATATATTTTAAAATATAATTATTGATATTTATTTTTCGAAAGACGAAAATGACCCTCGTTCGTAGACGGAGAGAGCAGCGAGATAGCATGGGCCATACTGTTCCGCGGTGCTGACTGCGGTACAGAGAGCTCTGTCCTAGTACTTGAATATTGTCATTGCCATGGTCGCACATTTTAAGTTCAATCACGGTATATAGTATTTTTATACCTACGTGAAGATATAAATATTACAAATATTTTTTTATATATAAATTTAGTCACATTTAAGAAGTTTGACTCAAACGAAATTCAGTTTTTTGGACTTAGCTCCTCCCAATTATGTAAAGCCTGAACAAGCTCTGAAACTCAGCACTCAACTGCACAGCACAGGTTATAGATATTTTCAAACCAAACACCAGTTACTAGAGCTGCTGTCTGTTGTAGTTTCTAGTACTGTACAAAAGATGGCAAGGTGTCTTATCTTGCTTATATTCTTCAAGCTCCCATACTGTACAAAAACACCAACAAAATGGATTGTCTGTGATAACTTACTTTAAATCAACACCATTTTACACACCCTGTAAGGCCTAATGTTTTTGTTTCTACTGTACAGCCTTGGCATGGTGGCAGAGGGGCGGAAAAGACCATGCCTTATTTTGTCGTGTGACTTGTGTATCTCCAAGTACGTATACAACCTGCTGTGTTTCACCTTGGGGTGTGAGCATTTGAATTGTGCACGAGGGGCTGTTTAGTGTTAAACCTGACAAAATTGTCTGGGCCAGGCAGCTCCCAGGCCATCGATTTTGAGCGCCTGGCGGTCGGATGGACCTGCCTGCGCAAGTGCCCCCAGGCCACGCTGCAAACCAAACAGACCCGAGCTGAGAGCGCTTCAGGTAGACGATAACCGCGACGCCGGCGAGACCAACGGCGCCGGCCGCGAGGCTGAGCCAGAGAGATGGCCGCGCTCTCTGTGCGGTTGAGGGATTCGCTCGCGTCACGGTGGATTCGGGCATAACCTGGGACTCGTCCATATGCAGTTTCAATACCTGATACAGGAAAGCAAACTCTGAACATCTTCTTTGTATGGGTTTAATTAATGGGGATTCTGGTGGTTCAGTAAGAGCAAGCAGGAAGATGGTAGTTACCTTCCACCCTACTGATTTGGCGTGTTGGATTGCTGCAGTAAGGTCATTATCGCTAGTCAGGAGAACTCTGTCACCTTCATCGTCGTCATACCGTTGAGCGTGAAGAGTAATTCAGGTGAGTCCGTGAGTGCAATACCAACAAATTGTATCATAAATTTTGAGGACTGTCAAATTAACATGTGTGTGCTTCCAAGTCAAGAATCCACCTCTTACCAGAAGGTTGATGCTCAACTTTTCACCATCTGTTCCTAGCCTGTATGCCACAGCAGACACAAGCTCGTCTAAGCTTTCTGAAACTGCATACAGACAGGAAAGGAAGCACAGCCTTATAATGCGTCATCAATGCTGGTCCAGTGCTGGCTGATTTCGGCTGAACATGGTTGAAACATGGCTGCAACAACCAGCCGGCCAGCTGCTAACCTGCCAAATTCAGCCAAGGAAAGAGCAGTGAGCACTAACCACAACTGAATCTGTGCATACGCCCTTTTCTATCTTCAATTTTAAAACAGAAAGAACTGCTAACATGAGGAGGATGTACATGTTTCCCATCAGCACTGTCTGATGCCACCATTCGAGACTCATCACTGCACAGGTTTTAAGAAAAAAAGGGAGCTTTTGTAAGTGGAAAGCAAACATGAGCAGAAAAAGATCAACCTACAAGCATCAAATTCTTCTGCAGGATGCATGGCAAGTGCAGAATCCGAAAACTTTTGCATCATACTGTCTGCCAGATGATTTGCTCCAGATGTTCCCTCAACCTAATGAAAGCAAAAGATAAGGATTATATAGAGATAAAAATTTAAGTTGCCGCTAATACAAGGCAGCATCTTATCTTTTCTCAAACGAAAGCAGAAACTTATCTAAGCATTTCAGATCTCATTTCCATAAAGACTAAAATCTACTTTTGCCAGTCCCGATTAAACCTAAAGTATCTCATTTTCTCTTGAAAACTCAGCTCTGTTCAGATAAAATATTACAATAACAAAGAAGTGTCCAGTACAGTGTCGTAATGAGAAAAGTTTTTGCCCTCACCATGGATATGGCTGCTTGGGTTAGCTGTAGAGCATCCAAACACGCAACAATCTGTCCATCTATCCAAAGATTTAAGTTAGCAACACTGTTAGCAAGGATCGCTACTTTGAAACAAGGATTAGGTACTTGCTTCTGCCTACGACGGGAATATGCAGAAATTTTCCGTCTTGCATTGAATGGAGAGCATCAAGGATTGATGTGTCCATTGTGGCACAGTTAGGGTTTGCAGTCATAGCCTTCAGATACATAAGAACATAATCAAACAAAATGCAAACAGATAAAGAACAAAATCATGGGAATAAACTAAGAATGATTCAATTTGTATGTGTACCTTTTCTACCAGAGTTGCATCTGGCAATAAATTCTGTGCCAATACTCGCAAACCAAATCCTTGGAACTGAAAAAAAAAATCCATACAAATCAATCCTTGATGCTCTTTTGTTTTTCTTCCATATCTTGTTTTTGTCCTAGGCCTTCAATAACTCTACTATATTAATATAAATCTGGCATGTCTTGTGCAGGTTTTACATTAAAAAGAAAAAATAAAATCCATACAGATGAGTTAATCCCTATTAAATGGAGCTACATGCTACTAGAAAGCAGCACAACTCATCATCTTAGAGTCAGGCAGTCAGCACTGAGTAAACAACTGCAATAAACGAAAACTCAAAAGCATAAGTGATTTTTTGACAGAAATATACATGATAATTCCTAGCAACATGTTCCCTGTCATGACAACAACTGAGTTAACTTGGTGTTCCCTCATCTTTTTGGCGGCTAAAGTTACTAGATCTGATGGAGACACCACTGGAGCACTATGGGGAAAAAGAAATGTTTGAAAAAAATCAGTGAGAATAAATTGTGAAATCAATATATGTTACTGATAGTAGCAAATGTACCAACTATTTTCAGTTATAACAGTTGACAGGGAAGGCTTGAACATCTGTTCTCGAAGAGATTCCATGAATGCATGTGGTCCTAAGCAAAAATAATCAAAACTCAACATCACTTTGTTAAAAGAGAGCGGGTATACATCAAGCTTGATCTTAAAATGGTCAGTTCAATATTATTTGAGAAGATTCTAATGTTATTCGAAGGAAGCAAAGCAAATAAACCTGGAAAATCATTTCCCCATTGTCTCTCAACCCCTTCCATAGCAGCTGCTATTGCGCTGCCTTGTTCTGCAGCCTTCTCCATTTTTGAAATTGCGTCATAAAGGAACTTCTTAATATCCATCATACCAATGACTTCACCAAGTTCCACTATGGGTAGGTGCCTAAATTTTCCTGTGCCCTGGTGCAGCGGTAGTGTCTTATCGTCTGTTACCGGAAGGTCCAGGGTTCGAGCCCCGGCCTCCGCACATTATGTGCGGGTATGGCTTGGCGCAGAAATCCCTTCCCCAGACCCCGCACAGCGCGGGAGCCTACGGCACTGGGTACGCCCTTTTATGAAAACCATGTCAATGAAAGAGACATTCATCCAAATTCTTTGACATTGTCTAATTTTACATGATCCAAATTTTGACCATATTATGAGAGGTTCACCCAACTTTATTTAGTCTTTACATAGATGTTGTGAAGACTTACACGGTTCAAATAGTACCTTTGGGAGCCCCAACAGTGTAAAAATGCACTACTTTGTACCTGATTTTACTTTTAATTTGGTGTCTTTTATTCCCTGCACTACTACAATTGGCCTTCTGCTACTTCCTAAGTCACTGGTAAATGCATTTGGAATCAAGTGTAGTACTAAGTGAATTTCACTACCAAAGCACCAGTGCAGCATAATTAATTCATGAAAAGCTAATTTGCAGTGGTTTTCTCCCATTGCACAGATCACAACAGTACCTCTTTCAAGATACAGATCATATTCAGCAAAAATATTAACAATGACCATGACCAACAGTGAAACTAACAACGGCTACTGATGTTTGGAGTTGCTAAAAAGTATATATAACAAGAAAACCTTCTGCAGTGCCTCTATGGCCGATGAATTGGACATAACAAAAACTGGGTTCCGCGTCATCACCTTCGCCATAAGCGTTTCCTCAGGCTTGAGCCCCTCAGCTATTACCCGTCACGCAATGTCCTACAAAAAATAGAAGGAATACAAGTGCAGAATTCGCAGTTAAGGACTATTCACAACTCATGATCAATCCCATCAAAATCATTAGGGAAAATGGAAAAAATACTCTTATAGCCAAACAAAATATTCCTCCAACCACCAAATATTCTTCTTCTGGCTCCTCCCCACCCCAACACAAAGTGCATGACCTCCCAGAAAATTAGATTTATTTATTTAGCTCATCTGGCATATGATTCAACTCATTCTAGATCATTGTATCGGTGCCCAGCCTTCGCCCGGAATTTGAAGAATAATGCAAACTTGCAGTACCATTCATCCAAAAACTGAATATTTTCTGTTCATCTGACCAAACATTTTCGGTCCTCTTTCTTTTCAACTACAGTACAGGTGCCACGACGGCCTTTCCACCTCCCGGATTCGTCTCGTACTCGTATCGTACCTCGGCTGTGAGGATGCCCGAGAGCATCCCATTGGCGTCGGTGAGCAGCGCGGCGTCGACGCGCCTGGCCGCCATCCTCCGGCACGCCTCCGACACCGGGGTGTCCTCCGGGAGCGTGAGCGCCCGCGCCAAGCGCAGCTTCCTCACCGTCCTCTCCGGCGTCTCCGCCGCCGACCTGCGCACGCGCGCACACACAGAGCACCGCGATCAGCACGTCCCCAACACAGAAGAGTAATTTGACTGGAGGGGGGGAACGTCTGGCGCGCACTCACGATGGGTGGACCGGAGAGGTGGGCTTGGACGAGGACGGCGCCTTCCCGTTCCCGTTCGCGGCGCCGGCGGCCGGAAGCGCGCGGCGGGGCGGGCGGCGAGGCTGGGGCGCGGGCTTGGTGGCCATCGTCACCGCGAAAGGCGACGCGGCCGCGCGACCCGCAGGTGGGTGGCGACTGGCTATGGCGGCGGCGGCGTGGCTTGAAAAGGAAGGCAAGACAAGAAGGGTCGTTGTTGGTTCGCGTGTTGCAGCGGACGAGCAGAGCAGTTAGTAGTTGGTTTGCAGCTGTTTGTGGGCCAGGTATGTCAGTGACCATACGAGGAATGATATGCACCAGAGCTCCATACCAAAATTGCCAGTACCAACATCAGAACAAGAAGCGGTTCCAGTCAACTCTAAAGATCTATTACAAATAAACTGTAAAATGCCTAGAATCAGCAACCCTTCAAAGGCTGCTGGTTGTTGGCAAAGAACAATCAACTAAAATAAGATTTGTTTCTGAGATGGTGGACGCTTGTACAAGGTGTTACAATCATGCATATCACCTACAACTCTACAATTTGATACAGAGTGCTGAGATTCTACTCATATTTACATTACAAAATGTATTCCCTTGCCGCCGCACAAGACTGTTTACAAAGCCTGCAACTGGCTGACACTTTTTTCCCCCTATTAGCTTCCTTGCTCATAGGGTGATTCCCTATGATCTCCATGATGTTCCGTTCTTCAGATTCATTTCGAGCTTCTGCCTTTAGCCCTCCACCTCGGCAAACTGCACACTGAGCTCTGAATACCTGCCCTGCATCGATAGCCATTCAGTTTTGTCAGCTGTCACTCCGTTCACCCGGCCCTCCAAGCTCCAATACCAGCTCCTGCTGCAGCTGTGGCTCAGTAGTTCACCGGAGCAATGGAGCAGTTGGCCCAACAATTGGTTTGCACCTTGTATCTACGAGTTCTCAGTTTATCAGGACGACACCAATATGGCCTGGGCACCTTCCAACTGCCATTCAATAATATGGAAAGAAGATGTATGGTCATCCACAAACTTATATAAAAAATTGAACTTTATATAGTGATTTGATGCATCAGAATACCTATTAAACTTGACACTGATATCTCCAGCAATAGTCCAGTCAAGTTTACAAGATGCATAACCATCATAGCCAGCTTCAACGACGGTCCTATTAAACACATCAAGTAACATACTTGATTAGTATGCTGTAGTACTTTACCGAATCTGCTTCAATAAATTTCTTTTTCAGGTTGCTCGCAAATACATTGCATGACAAGTGACAAGCACTTGAATACCCAGAAAGGAAATAGACATACTTTTTTTATCAAAATGTTCCAGGACATGAACAATCTCAACCCATGATAGGTACGGATTTCCTCCGTAGAAGTTCATTCCAACAAATTTCCCATCAAAATCAAGAAGGGGCCCTCCAATACCAGCCTAACCAGGGGACATGTAGAAGTTATTATTTGGTAATGTCAAAAAGATATGGTAATTAACTCAACAGCCCGAGCGTACCTTAGTGATTATACAGTTAGAGTGTCCAAGATACCCGCAATCATGGGTGCCCACCAAGCGCACCTACAGCTACTACATCACAAAAGGCTCGGCCCCGACGTTCAATTTTAACTGGTTGGCTAGGAGAGTAACCACTGACACTGACTAGAGCAATATTGTAATGTAAATTATAATATTGAAATATCCCATCTGTGCGCTCTTTGCTTGGAAGCAACACTTCAATCTGAAAATGGCACAGCAATTAAGACTTAGCTGTTTATTAACAGAACAGGGGTCACATGATAACTAGAAGCACCAACCCTCAAGTTTTTAACAATATCGAATTCAAAGTAAGTATCTCTGATCAAGCTTGCGGCAGTCAGAATAGTGGTACGGCCATTCCATTCAATAAAACAACCTGTGCAAGCAAAAAACCTTTTTTTTTTCCTGCATAACATAATTGATCATTGTTAGTTCTGATCAGATACAAATATGAGATAGTAACATCACAACTCAGTAAATCACCATTGAATGAAATGAAGCAAGTGCAACGATATTTTCTTTTATGTTAGGGGCAGCCGTTCCCCTAAGTTCACTCCAGACACCTTCACCATATGTGTCACCAAAAGGCTCTTCAAAAGTATTAGCCAAAACAACGCCATCTGGTTGAAGTTACAAGGCACACTACTTTTAAGTGGGACAGCAAATCTGTAAACATCACAAGGCATGAAAAGCCACAGTACTTACTGCCGACTCACCAGTTAACTTTGACAATGCTCAGGATAGCCCAGGGATTCCAGTTCCTCAAGTTGATCTTTGCTAAGCACATCACTATATGCTGGTGCAACAACACAAATAGGTCAAGTGATTAGCACTAATACCTGCTAATATTGGGTCATGGATATGGTAAACAGTGTTCACATAAAATTCTAAAATTGAATGCATAAGATTAGTGCAAAAAAGCAACATATGATGACAACATGAGTTGACAAGTCAAGCGATAATGCTGGATTATACCCAGGATCAGAGTAAGTAAACATTTTAGCTGATTAGCACTAAAAATCAATACATAACGCAAGAAATGTAATATTTAAGGCGATTTTACAAATATATATCATTACAAAATAACATAAACTACACGTAACAAACTATTTTGGGATGTCTGAAATGTAACTATGTGTTCACCTTTTTTATGAGAATAAGACACCTCATCATTAGAACTTCCTCCAGCCCTGTGGAAGAACATCAACTTGAGTACCCAAAAGTAAAATGGATCAAACCAGTGCATTAACATTCAACACCTACATGAATTTGATTATAGGAAAAGAGCCTGGAGTAGTATGGATATAAATATCAAGAAGACCAGAGAATTAAGCAACTGTTAGATAAAGCCGCCAAGTCAGGACTCAGGAGACATCAAAGTCCCCTTGTTTACTATTGAATGTGGACAGAATTTCCTTAATTAGAAAAATGCACCGGCTTCAACATTGACACAAGTCCTTTCATTCTTCTTTGAGCTTCTTGTAAGATCATCCATTCTTTTGTTCTTTGATGCGCTTCTTGTAAAATAAGTTACTGTAAAAGGACCACCAACCCTATTACTTCTTACCGTCTTCCAAACGCTGAAACTTGTGTCCAGTTTAACCGTAATCAATCAAATTTTATACATGGGGCATATATGTACCAGTACAGGACACGGCTAACGTGCACGAGGCATTCGACATTCTTCCAGCCCAACTTAATAACTCATGTTTCTTCAGAAACTAATAACAGCTCGTGTTTATCAATAACAGGAAACAAAAATAGGGTCGAGGTGCTAGGGTCTCAGTACCTTGTCAAGGGAACCGAGATCCCGCTGATATTTTTAAAGAATGCTGAGAATGCTGAGGGAGAGGGAGATCGACAGAGCGTCGGCGGTGTGAGATCGGCGGCAAAGGAAGGGGTGGGAGGAACTGCGGACGACGCGGGACGGGACGCGGCTCCGGCTATGTCGCTGCACGCAAGGGAAACAGACTGGCCGGGCCGGGCCGGGCCAAAATGGATTAGGAGAGTTGGGGTCTCATCTAGTACGGTCCCCTTCGCGGCGGCCCGGCCTTGTCTCGCACGCGACGCCGTCGCCCCGCCCGACCTCGCCCGCCCCGCTCCATCCCTGCGCCGGCCCGTAAACTGCAATTTACTATCTCTAGTGAATTTAAATATCTAGGCACGTAAACTTACTCGCGATTGCAATCCTCTTATATATATCATATAATGCAGTGAAATGCCTGATTATGCAATCGTTTTACCAAAAAAAAAAGAAGACCAACATAGTTGTAGCGGAAAGCATGAACGTTGTCTCTTTCTATTTACAATGCAATTTTCCACCACAAAAGTGATTTCAGACAAATGGCCTGATCAGACCTGAATGTTTTATTGTGAATAGAACATACAAAAGGTATAATTACACAGCTAACACCACTCCAATACTACAAAGTAATGGTTTACGAGACAAGCACAGTATCCTAGCATAACTTAAGAAACAGGGCACCATACATGTCCCTGCATACAGGTCCATTTGATAAGCTATTGACATAGCCATTCAGTTTTGTCAGATTTCACTCCGTTCACCCGGCATGCTCATTGCAGCTAATGCTGCAGCTGTGGATCAATAGCTCACCGGAGCTATGGTTCTATGGAGCGGTTGGCCCAACAGTTGCTTCGTATTTTGTATCCATGACTTCTCAGTTTATCAGGACGACACCAATATGGCCTGGGCACCTTCCAACTGCCATTCAATAGCCACGATGTAATGTCATCCACAAACTCATACAAAAGTTTGAACTTATATAGTGATTTGATGCATTACAATACCTATTAAACTTGTCACTGATATCTCCAGCAATAGTCCAGTCATCAAGCTTACGAGATGCGTAACCATCATAGCCAGCTTCAACAACGGTCCTATTAAACACACCAAGGAATATACTTCATTGATTAGTATGCTTTAGTGCTTTACTGAACCCACTTCTGATCAGACAACTACAAGCTTGAAACCTAAATACATTGCATAACACATTTGAATACCCAAAAAGAAATAGGCATACTTTTTTTTCTCAAAGTGTCCTAGGACTTGAAGAACCTCAGCCCATGATAGGAACGGATTTCCTCTGTTGCCGTAGAAGTTCATGCCAACAAATTTCCCATCAAAATCAAGAAGGGGCCCTCCAATACCAGCCTAACCAGGTGACATGAAGAATTTGTTGTTTGGTAATGTCAAACAGGTATGGTAACTAAGTCAGCCCAATGCAACCATGACCCTCAATCAAGCAATAATAGGACAGGAAATAACAAGCATACCCTAGTGATTATACAGTTAGAGTGTTCAAGATACCCACAATCATGGGTGCCCACCAAGCACACCACTCTCCCTCCTGAAGCCCTTAATTCACCAGATTTGAAGATACGCCCTACAGCTACTACATCACGTATGTCTCGGCCACGACGTTGAATTTTTACTGGTTGGCTAGGAGAGTAACCACTGACATTGACTAAAGCAATATTGTAATGTAAATTATAATGTTGCAATGTCCCTTCTACACGGTCCTTGCTTGGAAGCATCACTTCAATCTGAAAAGGACACAATAATTAAGACTTAGCTGTTTATTAACAGAACAGGTGTCAAATGTTGATAACTAGAAGCACCAACCCTCAAGTTTTTAACAATATCGTATTCAAAAAAAGTATCTCTAATCAAGCTCGCTGCAGTCAGAATAGTGGTACAGACATTCCATTCAATAAAACAACCTGAGCAAGCAAAAAACCTTTTTTTTTTCCCTGCATCCCATATTGACCATTATTAGTTCTGATCAGGTACAAATATTATGAGATAGTAACAGCACAATACTGTAAATCACCATTGAATGAAGCAAGTGCAACGACATTTTCTTGTATGTTAGGGGCAGCAGTTCCCCTAAGCTCACTCCAGACACCTTTATCATATACATCACCAAAAGGTTCTTCAAGAGTATAAGCCAAAACAATGCCATCTGGTTGAGTATACAAGGCACAATACTTGTAAGTGAGCAAAGCTGTAAACACAATGCATAAAAAGGCACAGTACTTACTACAGACTCACCAGTTAACTTTGATTTTGGAGGCTCAGGATAGCCCAGGGATTCCAGATCCTCAAGTTCATCATTGTTAAGCACATCCCTATATACTGGTACAACAACACAAATAGGTCAAGTGATTAGTGCTAATATTGGGTATCTGTTATGGCAAGTGGAGCCGGCCTAGGGGCCCATGCGGGTAAACATTAAAATTCTAAAAATTACATGCATAACATTTTAGAGCACACAAGCAACATACGAAGACAACGAGTTGACAAGTGATTCTGCTTGAATATATCCATGATCAAGAGTAAACTTTTTAACTGTTTAGCACTAAATCAATTAAGTACTCTATTTTTTCGTGAAAAAAAATTAAGTACTCCATTCCAAATTATAAGGCTTTTCTAGATACATAGCTTTTACTATGTACTTAGATACACTGTGTCTAGATACATAGTGAAAACAATGTATCAAGAAAAGCTAAAACATCTTATAATTTGCGATGGGGTACAACTGTAAAAAGCTCATCAATAGGTACCGCAAGGAAAATGAAAAAGATACTTAAGGCGATTGTACAAATAACATCATTACAAAAGAACATAAACTACACATAACAAACTATTTTGAGATGTTTGTGTTCACCTTTAAGTCCTTTATGGTAATTAGACACCTCATCATTAGAACTTCCTCCAACCCTGTGGAAGAACATCAACTTGAGTTCACAAAAGTAGTATGGTTATAAATATTTCAAGAAGACAAGAAAGAATTGAGCAATTTTGTTAGATAAAGCCACTAAGTCACGAGTGCATTAAATATGGACAGAATTTCCTGTAATTAGAAAAATGCACTAGTTTTAACATTGACAAAAGGAAGATGGTAGTACTTGACAGCAGTAGCATGTGCCAATAGGACACAGTAGAGGTGGTAAAGTTATTATTAAGGAGTGCATTGAAAACAGGAAGTGCAAATACCAAACTCTACAGAAGGAACAACACCCAGCGATCCCAGTAAACAACTCATGTAAGTTATTTAGCCTAACTGCCAGCCTCATTAAATCGTGTGGGGAGCAGGAAATTTATAGTAGAGAAATACCTCACTTCCTTAGAAGAATTGAAGAGTGGAGGAAATCTAATCTCTCCCAGACATATACAATGCCACCACTGATCAAGAACTGTTGTCGATGGCAGGCAAAAGGTTCCTTCTGCACAGGAGGAAAGGTTCATGCCAAGGAAGTCCCCATCAAAATCAAAAAGTGGACCGCCTTTGCAAACCTAAACAAAAGAAAAAAATTACAGGCCAGATGTACTAGAGTGAAATGAAATAAAATAAATTAAAATCAAACAAGAGTGACATAGGAAAACATTATTTTATCGCACAAGAGACACACTTTGCTGAATATAGAAACTGATTAAAATACTCCTCATATTGTAATGCAAATGTACCTCAATGATTTTGCAAGTGGATAGCATACGTGATAGGAAATCTCCGCTTGGATCAAAATTCAGTATCCCACGTTTGGCGATTAATTTGCCATCGCTGTCACAGCCTAGAGCTACTACATTAGTATGGGGTGGAAATGTTGTACGACTCCGAAAAACTATAGGACAAAGACCAGGGAAGTTCTCGACGTTGACAACAGCAATGTCACGATCTAAATCATATCGTCCCAGAAACCCTGTGACAAGGTTTTGTTCATGGCGCACTTCAATCTATAATGATAAAGCAAAAGTGTAAACAGTGGTCACAGTTATCTTATGTAAAAGAGAAAAAATTAGCAAAGGGCGATCAGCAGCACCAACCTTCAAGTTATCATGGTCTGTTTTTTTCTCATTGAAAGCTTTAACCAAACTTGCTGAAGTCAGAAACCCTGAAACAGGCCCCCCAAGCTGTACAGGTATGCCCGAGCATGCAAACAACACCTTGTTTTCTGCATAATATCTTAATTTTAACCAATTATAATTGGCAATGTTTTAAAATGTCTCGGAAGTAAGGAAGCAACAGCACATAATCACCATGGGACAGAGAAAGTGAGACAACGCTTGTAGACAAATTTGATGCAACTTCCGAACTCAGCTCACTCAAGACATCTTGATATAATTCCATATCCAGGTCATGTAGTTAAAGAAATATGATACAACTGTGAGTGTCAGATAGAGCTGTAAGAAACATGAGCATAAAAAAGGAAGGACAAGCAGACCTGAAATCAGTAACTCAGTTGTCTCTCCTCTGCAAATTCTTTTGTCCTCTGACCTTCCTGAGAGACAAGTCCTTTTATTCTTCTTTGAGCTTCCTGTAAGATCATCCATTCTTCTGTTGTTCTTTGATGAGCTTCTTGTGAGATACGTTCTTTGATTCTTCTTCGAGCTTCTTGTAAAATAAGTTATTGTGAGATCACCACCAACCCTCTTACTTCTTACCGTCTTCCAAACACTGAAAAGTGCAAAGTGTGCGTCAAAACAGTACAATGATGCAGTGCAATGTGGTCTAAACACTCCTATAGTTCTATATGATTGCCTATGTCTTCATCGTTAGCCGTAAATCTGTAATCAGTCAAATTTTGTACATGATGGCATGAACAGAACACTGCTAATGTGAACGAGGCATTCAGCATTCCAAATTCCATCCCATATATTAATAATAACTTATGCTTCCACAGAAACCATTAAAAAATAACTCGTGTTTATAATAATCTCGTCTCGTGCAACAGGAAATAGAAATAGGTCCCAGATGCTAGGGTCTCCGTACCTTGTCAAGGGAACCGAGATCCCGCTGGTATAGCAGAATGAGAATGCTGAGGGAGAGGGGGAGCGTCGCCGGCGTGGGAGATGGGCGGAGGGAGGAGAGGATCACGGCCGCCAGGGAGGGTGCCGAGCTCAAGCTGCACTGTCAGGGGCTCAGGGCCGCCGGGGAAAGGATCCGGCCGCGCTTGTGCCGGAGCCGATTGCGGACGACGCGCGCAAGGGAAACAGACGGGCCGGGCCAAAATGAATTAGGAGAGTTGGGACCGGAAATCTTGCGTGCCGACCAGGGTGGCCAACAGCAGCGCGCCGACCACCCCCACACGTACAGTTTTGTGGTGATATTGGGCTGCTTTCCTTCATTTTTTTTTCTTCTGGGCCCATAACAAATCGAGCACGCACGGTCGCACGCACATGGAACTGAGCACGCATGTGCGTATCCCATGTACCTTCTCTTTTCTTTCCTTTTGTCTAATATTTTTTATTTTCTTATAGTTTCTTTTTTAATTAATTCTTGTATTGCTTTTCTAGTGCCATCACTTTCCAAGTTTTTCCTTTCTTGTATATTATTTTCTTTTTCCTTTTTTCTGTTTTATTCTTTTTTTATTCTTTTTTCTAGTACGATCACCTTTTAAGTCTTTCTTTTATTTATTATATATTTTCTATTTTTTTCAATTTTTTCTTTCCTTTCCTTTTTTATTTTTTTATAATCTTTTTATTATTCTATTTTGCTATCTTTTTATTTTTTGTATTTTATTTTTTCTGTGATGTATTATTGGAGGTATTATCATGTAATATGGGTGACGTACTATCGAAGGTTCTACGATGCGATGTTTTGGAGGTTCTATGATATAATATTTTGTGATATATTATTAGAGGTTTTATTATGTATGTGAAATGTTCTGTGATGTATTATTATAGGTTCTACAATGTAATATGCAATGTTGTATGATATATAATTGGAGGCTCCATTATGTGATGTTTTGTGATATAATATTGAAGGTTCTACGATGTAATATAAAATGTTTTATCATGTATTATTGAAGGTTCTACGGTATAATATGCGATGTTCTGGGATATATTATTGGAGGTTCTACGATATTTGTTCTTGTGCCGTTTTAGGGATAAAATTATGTCTGTTGTCCGTCCATAGAAAAGAATTGTCCATTGTATTTATTCTTGTGCCGTTCTACGGATGAAAGTGGTACGGATAATCCTCTGAGCCGATCCACTCCGAAACCGAATTTTAAGGATATGAAGAAGTGTTTTTAATATCCGTTCGGATGCGGATAATCCGAATCCGTTTATATGCAAAAGCGGTGTAGGATATGGTATTGTCGAAATCCGACGGATATAGATTATCCGATAATTACACACGGATTATCCGATGGTCTTGTTAGAATAATCCGAATTTTACATAGTCCAAGCGGCAAGAATACAAGTTAGCTCGACCCATTATTATATAGTCCACATTAATTATACACTAATTTAAGTATCTATTCATGCTATATGGAAAGGTAATGTTGTGATTGTGTATTTCCTAACTGCCATGGTGGCTAATCAGTAATAATCAGCAACAGTGATGGGGCAGCACGCAGATGCAGTCTTCCTGTGCTTCAAGCCTTGATAGTGATTATTTCGAAATGTATTGTTGCTTTACTACTTTGGTTAATTAATTATTTCTCATCATAAAAAACAATATGTAAGCACATATTATCCGACTTAGAAAAATCCGCTTCCACTCCGACATCGGTCCGAATCCGCATCATTTCCGACATTCTAAAAAATCTGTATTCGCATCCGAATACGTCTAATATCTGATTCGCTCCGAATCCGATGAGGAAAAATAGGATTAGGATATGGGGAAGCTATTATCCGCTCCGATCCAATCCGTTTTTATCCCTACTAGGGAGAAAGTTTTGTCTATTATCATTCTACAAAAAAGAATTGTTCATTATATTTGTTCTTGTGCCTTTCTAGGGAGAAAGTTTTTTTATTGTCCTTCCATAGAAAAGAATTGTTCACTATATTTGTTCTTGTGCCGTTCTAGGGATAAAATTTTGTCTATTGTCCTTCCAAAAAAAATTGTCTATTGTATTTGTTATTGTATTGTTATTGTATTTATTAGAATTACCCGATGTTCCAAACACATCGACTGATGTTCCATAGAACATAACCAATGTTTTCGACGTTGAAGGTTTTCGAAAACAATGAATTTTTTTAAGATACAAATGTTTTGAAACCCGCCAAAACAATGAATTCACAACAACATTTTTTTAATTTCGTGCCACAACATTCAACACATTAAGGAATCAGTCCATACGTGATGTGCAAATAGTCCAAATAGTCTGTGACAGGCCCAACGAACAGTCCAGGATCAAAGAAACAGTCTCGTATAGCACAAACAGTCCAAACAGTCTAAAGAGGAGCAAAGAAACAGTACAAAACGGCCCATCGGCCCACAACGAATATCTCCCGTAGCAGCAGCATGCACCTGGTCGGACAGCGGCTGCTGTCCGACCAGGGTGAGTGCAGTACGACCCAGTTGGGACGACCCCGTAGCGCAGCGCCGCTGTCGGCCCACATCCGACCTACGGAGGAGACTGCTCGTGGAGCGGCACCAAACGGCCCCAAAATATTTCACAGCCTATTTAACAGCCCACGTCAGCCCATTTCGCACAGACTGGGCTGGACAACCCTGGAGGCCCGGACTGGGCTACCGCCGTTGGCTGCATCCGTTCACTCCACCACGCGTCCCCTCTGTCTCGGTCCCTCTCCGCCCGTCCGCCGCCGCTGCAGCCCTACTACGCCAGACGCCGAGCCCTTTCTGTCTCTTCGCCGGCGACGATCATTCACCAGGTATATGTTCGCACCCCTTCTACTCCCTGCCTGCTGTGCCAGTCCGCCCTTGCTTACTTCGAACCTTTTCGCAAAAATCATCGGGTGTTCTGGTCCGCCCTGGCTGCAGCAGCCATCAGCAGGAGGAGGAGAAGGACACCATGAAGCTTGACGTGAACGCCCTTCGCTACCTCTCCAAGGACGACTTCCGCGTCCTCACCGCCGTCGAGATGGGCATGCGCAACGTAAGATCTCCAATACCTTGCACCGCACCGACCTCGCGTCCCGTTGCATATTAAATCAATCGCCCGGTTTCCGCGGCTTAAGTTAGTTTTTTGCTTTGGACTTGTAACAGCACGAGATTGTTCCAGCAGAACTTGTCGACAGGATCGCCGGACTCAAGTAAGATTTTGTTTTGTTCGCAGTCCTGCAATCTGTGGCTGGCTATGCTGACGATATGCTTGTGCTTGCTAGTTTTAGATGTTAATTAACTGGTAGTATGTTTGCTGTGATATCGAAATCATTGTTTTGGGATGTAATTGCAATTTTAGCATGTTGATTGATGATCAGAGGTTGCTGATGTTTGGACCTTACATCAGTACGTAGTACGTAGTATGCAATTTCTTTAGTTCTGGTTTGCTATTCTACCTTGTGGTTCATAAATTAAAGTAGCATGAGCTCTCCATCTTTTTGCTTATCCTTTCATCAATAGGCAAAATCAAGTATATGTATTGTATTAATTTTGTATAAACATCAATATGCTTAAAGCAATTAGTCTGAAAAGACGGAGGTTTGGTGCAGCTAATGTTACTTTTAATGATGTTTACTTTTGTTCTAACCACTTAAACAAATGTTAAATGAAGCTATTGTTTGTTGAATGGAAAGAATTTGTTTTAATGATGTTTTTTTTGTTCTAACCACTTAAACAAATGTTAAATGAAGTTATTGTTTGTTGAGTGGAAAGAATTTGTACTCTTATCTCAGTGGAATATGTTCTTATGCTTTATGAATTTAGGCATGGAGGTACATACAAAGTGCTGAGGAATCTTTTGAAGAACAAGCTAGTGCATCATGATGCCACTAAGTGTGAGTTGTTGACAGTTAATCATGATTGATTATGATTTTTGGGTTGCTAGCGCAGTAGCACTTAGCTCTAAGTCTTAATTATTGCTTTATCGGTTTTGTTCCATACAGACGACGGATATCGGCTCACCTATCTAGGATATGACTTCCTTGCCATCAAGACTTTGGTTAATCGAGGAGTTTTTGCTTCAGTTGGTCGTCAGATCGGTGTTGGAAAGGAGTCTGGTATGTTGTTTTCATAGCGTGTGTTCTTTGTTTTAGTAATGTGGCAAGTGCACATGAAGTTGTTTCTAATATCTCTGTGATATGCAGATATATTTCAGGTTGCCACAGAGGATGGTACAGTACTCGCCATGAAGCTTCATAGGTTGGGCAGGACATCTTTTAGGGCTGTGAAATCTAAACGTGACTATCTAAGGCACCGAAGGAGCTTTAATTGGCTATACCTCTCACGACTTGCAGCCCTGAAGGAATTTGCCTTTATGAAGGTCTTTTTTTCCTTCTCATTCTATTTCTTTTAAGTATATCTGAGATATGTGCTCTTTCCATTTCCTTTTGTTTGGTTGATCCTTGACTGCTTATATCTCCAGGCTTTAGGGGACCATGGTTTCCCTGTTCCAACTGCTGTGGATTGCAATCGGCATTGTGTGATCATGTCACTTGTGCAGGGATATCCTCTGTAAGCATATATTTGTCAACTGTGGATTCATATTCGTTGAATAAGCATGTTCTGTCAAGCAGATCCTGATACAAGTTGCTTTATGCTCTGTAGTGTTCAAGTGAAAGAGTTACAAAATCCAGATGATGTTTTTGACACAATTCTTGGTCTTATAGTTCGTTTAGCAGAGCATGGGCTGATACATTGTGACTTTAATGAGTTCAATATCATGGTATCTCTTTCTTTTCCTTTTCTGGTTTGCATTGATTTATAAGTTTTAAATCTTTCGTAAAGTGAAACTTATCTGGATAAGATACTAAGAAACAAGAATTTTTTGTGTCAATCACATGAACTAGATCCATTTGTTCGTATGATTTCTAGTTCCAGGTTGCCAGCACTTAGTTTTGTGGTATATTAATATAATGATACTACATATATGATAATACTTTTTATATATTGGTGCATAGTTTAATTCATTGATACCAATGTCATGCAGATTGACGATGATGAAAAAATTACGGTTATTGACTTTCCACAGATGGTGTCTGTTTCTCACCGTAATGCCCAAATGTATGTAGCTTGCTCAGATGACTAATGTGGCAATGTCTTGTAATTTTTTAAAATGAATTTTTGGTTTTGCAGGTTTTTTGACCGAGACATTGAGTGTATCTACAAGTTCTTTAACAAAAGGTTTATAGTATATGCAAGAAAGCTTCAAATCATCCTAATTCATTAAAATCTTTTTCTTATTGGGATTTCTTTTCTTCCTGTTAGGTTCAATCTGACGTCAGAGAAAAATGAGGAACAACCTGGATCTGAAAGTGATGATGAAGGGAATAGCAGGCCTTCTTTTTTGTCTGTGAAAAAGGCTGCTGGTTCCTTGGATAAGGAACTAGCTGCCAGTGGATTTACCAGGAAAGAGCAAGTGGACATGGACAAGGTAGGTCAGATGTTTCTGCAAATTTGTTATTCATCCATACATTTGTAGATTGCTTTCCAGCTTAGCTCTCTCATACTACTTTTTTTTGGCAAACTTCCATACAGTACATTGAGGAAGATGCTGGAGGACATGATTCCAGCTCCGATGATGACGACGATGACAGCATCGGTGATGCTGTGCCTTTGGTTTCCTTGAAGATAGACCAGGTACATCTGCCTAGCAAGTTAATTTGGATATGTGCAGACTGTACCGGTAGTCAGGCAGTCAGGCTAGTCTCTAGTTAGAAGTCACTGTTATTGAAGTGTATATTTGCTCTGTCTCTCAGGGCGGTTCTGATGAGCCTGATTGCAATCTTGCATCAAGGGATTCAGATGTGCCTAAAACTTATTCTGAAGAGGTTAGTCATCTATCCATCAGCATCAGACCAAATAAACAAACTTTTGATACCATCTTTCTTACATTTTTTTCATTGCGCAGCATGGAACAAGTTGTAGTGGTGAGAACAGATTGGAAAGTCCTCCCTCGGGTGGCAATGGAGAACCTATGAAACCGCTTCAATCTGGGTCCCAGGAAGATGGCGATAATGATGATGATTCCTCAGAGGACGGGGAACCTAAATGGGCTGCGGAACCCAAATTGGAAGAAGATGCTGAGCTCACGAAACAATTGAACAAGCAAAGGAAAAAGGCAATAGCAGCTGCCCATGGGCGGAGAAGGCCAGTGTCATCCAGGAACACCTACAAGGACAAGGGTAAGGGTAAGGGCACCATGAACTCCAAGATCCAGACCCAGGCGTGCAAGTGGTGATGGTTGAATGAATGTCTGCTGCAGCGCCTCTTGCGGACGTAGTGGTAAATAGATGAAGGGTAGGATTTTGTATGGAACTGAGGGACCGCTGTACTAGAATCAACTCCTCAACTCCGGCTTTATTACTTTTTTTATTATACTGTGTTGCATACCTTTTGTACACGGTTCTGACGAGATCGTGGTGCTTCTGTTACCAACTGAATATCTGATAATAGCAGCTGCCTATTTCCTTCAGCATCGTCTGTTGCTTTTTCGTGTTACAGCTTGCTGCAGAGCTTCGGCTTTGATGCTCAGCGGTGGGAGCTCAGATAAACAAAGTAGCAATTGTCCTTTTATAAACAAGTTAAGGCTTTATTAGTTAATAATGAATAAACATTAATAAGGCACCCTTTTTTGGTACAATACAATCCTGTGGAACGACAGCGCCATCTGAAACAGGTATATCTCAGGACGCCGATAGGGTCCTGTCGGCCCCCAGGGACCGACAGGGTCCATTTACAATTAGTCACTAAACAAAAATTATTATTATTTTTTTAAAAAAATCTTAACTTAGTTTATCTGAGGCCACCTGTCGTCACCATCAGACTCTTGCCGCCGCGCCATGTCGGCGGAACTGCCAGAGCCCGCATCCTCGCTGGATGCCCAGCTCGCGGCCTCTTCCTCAACCGTCGCAGCCGCTGTAGCCGGCGTAGGCGGCCCCAACCCGTGCTGCGCCAAGGTAGCTTTGGACCCTCCCTCTTATCACCATTACGCCGCATCCTGTATTGTTCGGTTCTTGTCTTCTTCATTGACGTGTCTTCATTTTTGGGTGTTGTGTTTTTAGGGTTTGCCCGTTTGGGTGGGTTCCGCAGCTGTGGAAGAAGTACCAGAAATTGGAGACGGGCCGGACTGCGCTGCGGGAGGCGGTGAAGCTCCTGCAGGCTGAGAACGAGAAGCTGCGCAAGGAGAACTCGGAGCTCAGCAAAGGTTCCTAACGTGTTCCCTGATCTCTTCTCCCAGTGTGCTGCTTTCTTTGTTTTCTTTTCCTGCATTGCGATTCATTTACAAATAGAAAGAAAATATCGCCATAAGTAAGGAAGCAGAGGTACTGTACATGTTCAGACTGTACGCATTGTATCTAGTAGTAATTCTTGACCAACGTTTTGTGTAGCTATTATACTGTTGATTTTTGTGATTTGTGCTGAAAGTGTTTTGGCTCTTCCTTTTTCATGCCTAGGCTGCACTCTAAGAAAGTGAACTTTTATAAAATATCTTCTATGAAGTATCTAATACTCTTAAGTTCTAATTTCATAGCATGCTAGTAGCATGCTAGCAGGAATTTTAGCAGAAGGTGCCTATCACAGAGAAGATGTCTTTCAAGTATGTCTGATTTCTCACTAATGCTTCGTGTATTCGTTAACATCATGATTGATTTCTCTTCTATGCATCGTTTATTTGTTAGCATCTATTAGCCCCCAATTTTATCCTTACCGTAGTACACTCTCAAACACTTGATTATGTGATTTGATGTCACCCACCCGAAGCATATGTAGTTCTTGCTGAACAACTATGTGTATCATGCATGCATCTTGAAACCATTCTTATGTGTACCATGCTTTAATCTTGTATTCTCTGTGATGAATAGTGTGCAAGGAGGAATGCCTCCGAGGTGATTCAACAGAAGCAGCTAGGGCAACTGAGTCTGATGCCAGAGATTTACTGGAACAGGAGATAATTGAATTAAAGACACAGAACTCAAGTTTGAAGCAAACACAAAATACCTGCAAAAATAATGATGAACTTTTACGCATATCTGCATTGGAGGAAGAAAATAGAAAGCTCATACAGGTCTTAGGAGAAGAAAAGAAGAAGATTACCTCTGAGAAGGAAAAAATTGAAGAAGAGAAGTGCAAAACTCTAGAAATGCAAAGGATATTGAAGTCAGAAACACAGAAGTCTGAAGAGTATAGGAGAATTGCTGATACAGAAAGAAAAGCTGCCAATGATTGGAGAGCATCATGTGAAAGGTCGAGGAGTGAAGCAAATGAAATCAAAGCACAGTTGACTTCTCAGGTTAAGAAAACAGAAGAAACGCTTAAAAGGGCTGAAGCAGAGGAGCAGAAGGTAGCCAGAGAAAAGAAAGGTGCTGATTCTGAGAAATCATTATCTGAAAAGAACAAAGCACTTATTGGTTGAGAAGAAAAAAGTAACGGAAGAGAAATGCCGTGCTGACAATTTGTTTGCAAAGTTAGAGGAGCAGAAGAAACTCAATGAACATTTGCGAACTAGCATACAGGTTGAAACAAAGAATGCAATAGAAGAGAAAAAACGAGCAGACCATTTGTTCCAGAAATTAGAAGAGTTGAGAAAACAGACTGAGTATTTACAGAAGGCAAATGAATTCCCTGCATGTGGAGATGTAATTTCTTCTGGCAAGTATGGGCAGCGACATGTTGATAGAACTTCTGAGAGTGCAAATGTAAAACTTCTCAAAGAGAAGCTTAAGCTGAAGAAAGAACAGCAAGGACCACCTTGCAAGGCTAAATACTCCTGGGTGACCGATAGCGAAGTAGTACCGTGAGGGAAAGGTGAAAAGAACACCTACTGGGTAGTGAAATAGAACGTGAAACCGTGCTGAGCTCCCAAGCAATGGGAGGGGAAAGTGATCTTTGACCACGTGCCTGTTGAAGAATGAGCCGGCGACTCATAGACAGTGGCTTGGTTAAGGGAATGGAACCCACCGGAGCTGTAGCGAAAGCGAGTCTTCATAGGGCGATTGTCACTGCTTATGGACCCAAACCTGGGTGATCTACCCATGACCAGGATGAAGCTTGGATGAGACTAAGCAGAGGTGCGAACCGACTGATGTTGAAGAATCAGCGGATGAGTTGCAAGACTGGACGCAGCTACTGAGTCGGTTTAACATGCTGGATGACCACCTTGCTCACGGTGTTGAAGGTATTCATGTCTTAACAGAGGTCTGTATCCTGTATGCAAGTTATCACTGTCTTCGTCTATGTTTGTGAAGGTAATTTTGCTAAAAACAAGAGTTTCTTAGCAATAGGTAATAATAGTTCTGACATCCTAATAGAACGATGAACTGTCCTTCATCTCTGTGCAATTTGGCATTTGTTCATGGACTTTCTGTCTTCTAATACTAATAAAGAAATTGATTTGTTAATGAAGTCATAGGGGGCAGTCATTCCATTTCTGAAATAGCACATTTTCTCAATTTTGTCCTAAAAAATATTCTGTTTTTCAAAGTATATATGAGTGGGCCACTGGGGGAAACATCATAAGGCCTTCCACAGTGTGAGTGGTGCTTGAAACTGTACAGTACAGGCTATAGCCATGTCACAGTGATGCATGGTGCAATTCCTACTCACAGAGCGCAGCCTAACTTCTTCCCATTTTAACATGCCTCAAAACAGTAATATGGCAGGACGTCAATCAATGCACTGCTAACCTTTCAAGCCATTCCATGTCTGCATGTGGGCCAGCGAAGGTACGTAGATGCTAGTGGGTGCAATGCACCACCCAAAATTTGGGAAAACAATGGAATTTTCTAAAATTTCACCATATATGCACCACCTATAGTACAAGTCTATGCACCCACAAGGCCACAAGGCAAGTGCATGGTGCACCACCCTCTAATTTGCTCTAGCTTCACCACTGATGTGGGCCAAGCCTCCTATACTTTTGCTCCTATACTTTTGCTGCTTCCAGAAATTTTGGCATGGGCATTGGTTGTCGTAGTGGTAGGGGCTATGCTCAAATGTCTCTCTACTATTAGGGATTCACTTTCACTTCAAGCGTACACTGCAAAAGGCCTAAGATGTTGTCACAGGCTAGTGATCAGGGAGGAATATCCAAGCATTTACTCATGGTACTTGAAAGTGCACATCTTAGGCCTTCTTCTGTTCATAGTAATAGTACCATCATTTCTTTAGTACGCTGTCTGTTTCCACACCTTGTTGCAGAAATTTTATCATGCTACTTTTTTAGTCTGATGATAGTATCACCATTTCTGCAACTTTTTCCTGGTTAGTACACAAAAAAAATATAAAAATAAAAATTTGGGACTCTTTGTAAAGGGTGTATGTTATGTATGGAAACGTGTACAAGAGGAGAAGCAAGCAAGGTGGCTAGGTTGGTCACCAGACCGAAGATGGCCAAGGGTCAGCGCGTGGGCATGAGCGTGATCAGATCATCGTGTCTGGCAAGAAGTTGTATTTGGTCAGGTATCTTAGTAGGTCTAGGAGATTGAGTCTGTTAGCGTTATCTATTCAGGTTAGCTTATCGAGTCTGTTAGCCAATTGCAGGTCTAGGAGATTGAGTCTGTTAGCGTTATCTATTCAGGTTGTTAGCTTATTGAATCTGTTAGCCAATTGAGTTAGATTACAGCACGTCAGGTCCTTGTGTATAAGTATCAAACTCCCATAATGAAATTGGCAAGCCTGGGATTGAGATATATTTATGTCCCTTGGGCACCCGGCCCCTTGCTCTCCATCTTCTTGCTCGTGCAGATCGATCACGGCACCACTTCGTCGTCGTCGAGTTTACAGGCCAAGGCCTCCCTTCTCTCATCCTTATGCCCTCAGATCCCTAGGTCCTAACAGTGTACCTTTTAATTGAAGCACTCTCCAAGGCTACAGGCCCACCACAGAGACAATGTGGCAGCAGCCCGGAAAATAAAACTACTCAAACGGTCTCAAACCTGCTTCATATTAGCAGATAGGGGGAATATTGCAGTAGTCACACATGTTTTAAAAGGGCAAACATTGCGAAAAGGGTGATTCTCAAGATAATGGTAAGAATCTGCGAAACAGAGGGGATGTCTTCAGTATTACTTCAATGGAATGCTGGGTCAAACTAATATATCACTTACGTAGTTACATAATGTAATGTTGATATCATGGTGTGCATTGAAATGCCAGAATATTGGTTTTCCCTCTAGATTACTGTACACTGACTATGAATAAGAAGTTATAATTCATAAATTATGTTGTAGTAGATATGACCTGCCTATTCTTTGAAGGAGTTCCTAATATTGCATATTTTTTTTTAAGTTCATCTATACTTGTTATGTTCTATCTATATAAATTGATTGATTGCTGGCATTGTCTCATATTTACAGTTGAATCAGCATCCGGACATAGGTGGCTTTGAACAGAAGTTGCTTCCTAATGATTCAGTTCCTGCCCCATATTTTGGGTTGCAGGCTGGGATAGTTCCATTTGGCTCTTCTATCCCAAGTGAATACACTTCATATCAGTTACCCAGAGAAAGCTGCTCACCACCAGTCTCAGGTACTAGTTCTCACAGAAAAAAGTCAAAAAGTCTGCATAGATCTTCATGCCCAACATCCATATCTGATGAAAAATTCATGGGCTCACAGGGTAAGGATAGCCTATTTCTCTCATCGACAGATATCAGAAAAAAACAGAATTCAGTTGTTCCTGAGCTGCCTCCTAAAGTTAGTAAAGATAGAGCATTGCCTCCAGAAGCATTGAGGATACCATTGTCTTGTAGTATAGAAGTTACAGTTAAAAAGAGACACTTTGTGGCGATAGGAAGAGAAAAAGCACCAAAAGGTATCCAGAACCCTCTGCTTTTCTTCCCTCTAAAATTGATTTTCTGCATTTGAAATCAAAGGTGCATGCTGCCACTTCAAATGTTGCATTAGCGTTTGATGATGATCCTTTGTGTCTACAGCAAGGAAATGACACCATGTGTGTGACTGAAGGTGACATGGAAAATCATAGGATAAAAAATCTTGCTGTCTCTGATAAAGCTCATCCACTCAGTTTCCCTTCTAAAGTATTTTTTATGGAGGAAATGACTGTGCTAGTAGCAAGTTTACTTCATTGATTCCCATCAAGGAAATGGTCAGGGAAAACTGCTTAAAGTTGCTCAATTTGGATGATGATGCAGATGAGAAAAAGTATAGAAAGGCAAAGGAGAGACCCCTTTCTCCAAACCTTTCTGTTATTCGACCCCGTAGAACTAGGGTGCCTACATATGTGGAACCTCACAATTCAGGTAGGTCTCTCAACAATTGTCCTGCCTTCGGATCTGATGCCATTGATTCCAAGACAAGGTCCAAAGCATTGGAAGTTAAAGAGCCTGTAATTCAGAAATCGACGCAAAATTGCATCAAGCTTGATCCATCATCAAATATAATCGAGTGTAGTGGCATTGCTAAACCCCTTTTCGCGAATGATAAATCCAGTGCACCTGTCAATGTTTCTTGTAGCACTAGTTTGGTCATAGTGCCAACGAGCGCTTCTTTTGGCAGCCTTTTGCATGAGGATGTGACCCAGAATTCTGTAGTATCTTCTGCTGAGGGATTAGACAGTATAAACAGACCAGTGTTATCAGGAAGTGCCTGCAATGGTCATTCAAATTCCATTTTACATTTATCCAAGGAAGTGCCTACCAAAAACGGCTCACATCAGATGTGTGACAAATCATCGAGTCCTGGGCTGCAAGCTAATGTTGGGACATGTGAAATAACAGTGTCCAAGCCAAACAATTCAGTATCTAATAGTTTGCTTGGGCATCATTGTGGATCTGAAAAACCTCGAATGCACTTAGTTGGATTTACAAGAATGAAAAGGAGCAACATGATGAACATATTTTGGTATTGGGAGATGTTGAGTTCTCAATCTCAAAAGCATTCTAACGAAGCTTCAGTTGGTGGGCCATTGCTTGATAAAGTGTCAACTGAGACATTGCTACCTACAGAGTAGGTTTGCTTGCACTTGTTTATGTCGGGCTTTATATGCACTCTTTCATTTGCAATTTATTATAAAAACTAAATGATCTGATTTCTTTTGCAGCGAGAAGGTTTCCCTCATATTTTCCCTTTTGTTGTGGGATATTAGATTCGCAGAAGAAACTTTTGCGGAAGGAAATTTTGCCTCATCAGCTTTTTCGTCGAGTGGTATGACATCTGAAAGTTCTTACAGTTTAATTGCTTCATTTCTGTCTTTGTAGCTCGGATTCTGTACAAACCTTTCCTCTCTTTTTATTCTGGTTAATAGTGAAAATGTCTGACCATAGGCTTCTATGCCTTTTAGATGTGGCCACTAGTTGTCTATGAAGGGTTTGCTTGTCATGTACCTGTGGCATTCTATCAGTGGCCTGTTATCAGTTATCACGTACATGACATAGTTCAGAATTTCTTTGATGCACACTCTATGGATTGTGATGTTTTTCCTACCTTTCTTCACAACTACCCAATGCACTTTTGTTTACATCAATAACATTGCTACTAACTTATTCTATGCTTTGACGAAGCTATTATGTTGATTTGTTGATAGTCTTTGATCAGTATCATATGCCAACTCCTGATACAATTTCAATTTGTTATCTTCTTTGCAGTGAAATCTCATATGGAAACAAGGTGGACTATTCTGAGAGGGAATGAGCTGGATGTTCTTATCTCCTTAATAGAAGATTTTCTCCTGAACAAAGAAGTTGTAGTCTGCGAGAAAATGGGACACAAGGTTTTTACTGTAAGCAAGGATAATGAATTAGATGATGAAACTAGTATACAGCTATCTGTTAAACCTGCAAAAATAAATGAATTTATCACGGCTTGGAGTATGAGGGAATTTGGCCCATGAGGTCCATGTATGAACACTATATATAGCTACCCTCTAGGGTTGGCCCATTAACGTGAATCACAATTCTAGCATGGTATCGAGCTAGGTTTTCTTTCCCTCCCTCCCCTCCTCCCCAGTCGGCCGCCGCCGCCGCCGGTGCCGCCATGGCTAGTCTTCTTCCTCCTCCTCCTCCTCCTTCTCCCACCTCCTTCGATTGTTTCCCCCTCTCCCCTCCTACACGTGGGCGCAGGTTGCCCGTCCTCTTACCGCCCCTGCCCCCGGCGCTCCCGCCGCCACCGCTCCTCTCCTCATGGCGGACGCGGCCGCCGGTGCTCCGGGCGTGGGCGCCGACGCGGCCGCGGGCGCGGACGCCGCGGCGGGCGTTGTCGTTGACGTCACGCCGCGCATGCCTGGCGCGGGCGCGGGCGCTTCTCTCTACCCCGCACCTCCGACCCTACCGGCCCCTCTCCACGCAGCGGGTCCTGACCCCGCCCTTGCTGCCGCCCTCGTCACAGCCCGGGCTGCTGCTGCGGACAGCTAGGCCCGCGTGCGTGCGGCCGCCCTCGCTTGGGAACGCGAGTGTGATGCGGCCGATGCACTGGCCCGCCAGATCGCCGAGGCGGAGCAGTTTCTCGTCCTCCCTGTCACCCACGACGTCGGGGCCCCTCCGGCTCGACACCCCCTCGACGCGGGGCCCCTCCGCCTCGACACCCCCTTCGACTCGACACCCCCTCGACGCGGGGCCCACACCTCGGTCATCTGGCATGATCTGGCAGATCCCCTCGTGGCGCAGCTCCACTACCAGGCCGGGGGTGTCCAGAACATCTGGCTTCTCGTCCCGGTCGTCCTCGAGCCTGAGTCGTCCTCCTACTCCCGTTGGCGGGACCTGGTCCTCACCCTCCGCCGCTACGCCCTCGACGACCACGTCCTCCTCGACGCCTCGGTCGCGGTCCAGACCCCCTCCTGGCTGCGCCTCGACAGCATTGTGCTTTCTTGGATCCTCGGCATGATCTCCCCCGAGCTACACGACGTCGTCCGCAACTCTGCTGATGCTCGCCGGGCCTGGCTTGCGCTCGAGGGCTAGTTTCTAGGCAACGCTGAAGCCCGAGCTCTGCGTCTCGATGCGAGCTTCCGTACCTTCTCCAGGGTGACCTCTCAGTTAGTGAGTTCTGCCGCCGGATGAAGAGCATGGCGGACTCCCTTGGAGACCTTGGCTGGCCCGTGGAGGATCGCATCCTGGTCCTCAACGTCCTCCGCAGGCTCAGTGACCGCTACGCCCACCTCCGGACATGGATCACCCGGCAGTGGCCCTTCCCCACCTTCCTACAGGTCCGGGATGATCTTGTCATGGAGAAGCTCACTCAGGGCGTCCAGCCCGGGTCCACCTCTGCACTGGGGTCCGCGTCTTCCTCGACTGCCCTTGCCGCTACTCCGCCGCCGTCTTCTCTGCTTGGTCCTCCCACCTCGAGCCGAGTGGGGATGGGGGGGTCTTGACCGCCCGGGGGGGGGGGGGCTCGACCGCAGGACGGGCGGGCGTCGTCGCCGTGGAGGGGGACGTGGTGCGGGTCCCGGCCGTGGGAGCAACCAGGCGCCGGCGCCTCCACAGGGCGCACCCTGGCCCTCCTTCCACAACCCGTGGTCGGGGCGCATCTCTATGTGACCCTTCCAAGCTCCCGGCCAGGCATCGAGGCCCCCTCGCCCGGTGGCCATGCTTGCTGCCGCTCCTCCGGGGTTTCCCTCTGCGGCTTCGTGGGCTACGCCTCCCGGCGCCTCGACCGGGCTGGTCGGTTGGGACCCGACGGCCTTGGCCGCCTCCTTCAGCAACATTGCCTGACACCGCCTGTCGGCCCCGATTGGATTGCCGACTCTGGTGCCACCTACCACACTACTCCCGACCCTGGTATACTCTCCTCCGTTCACCCTCCTTCTTCTCACCCTTCGTCCATCATGGTCGCAAATGGTTCGTGTCTTCCTGTCACGTCCGTGGGTGCCGCCGGCGCTCCTAGCTCCTTTCGTCTTCCTGATGTTCTTGTTGCACCCTCTATGATTCACAACCTTCTTTCTATTCGTCGGTCAATTTACAGCTGACAACTCTTGTTCTGTCGAATTTGACTCTTCTAGTCTTACTGTGAAGGATTTGGCTTCCCGGCGTCCTCTTCTCCGATGTGACAGCACGGGGCCCCTTTACACCCTTCGATTTCCGGCATCTGCTTCGCTTTCCTCACCGTCCACTCTGTTAGCTGCCTTCGCCGCCACTACTTCTTCCACCACATGGCACCGTCGCCTCGGCCATCCTGGACGTGATGCTCTGGTGCAGCTTAGTCGTAGTTCCGACATATGTTGTACTCGAGCTCACGATGAGCATTTGTGCCATGCGTGCCAGCTGGGCCGTCATGTTCGTCTTCCATTTTATCGTTCTTCCTCACATGCTGCTCAAGTTTTTGATCTTGTACACTGCGATCTCTGGACATCACCTGTTCTCAGCATTTCTAGCTATAAATACTATCTTGTGCTGGTTGACGATTTCTCTCATTATTCGTGGACGTTTCCCTTGCGTGCCATGTCTGACGCTTTTCCCACAAATCTCCATTTTTTCGCCTGGGTGTCGACTCAGTTCGGCCTCACCGTCAAAGCCGTCCAGTGTGACAATGCCCGCGAGTTCGATAACAGCACCTCTCGTGCCTTCTTCCTCACTCACGGTGTCCAATTGCGTATGTCTTGCCCGTATACATCCTCCCAAAACGGCAAAGCCGAGCGCATGATTCGCACCACAAACGACACCATGCGCACCCTTCTGCTCCAGGCGTCGCTTCCTGCTCACTTCTAGGCTGAGAGTCTGCACACATCCACTTATCTCCTTAACCGCCTTCCTTCCGCTGCCTACCCAGCTCCTACACCACACCATGCTCTCTTCGGTACCCCCCTCGATATGACCACCTTCGTGTCTTCGGGTGTGCGTGTTATCCTAACACCGCTGCCACCGCTCCCCACAAACTGGCTCCCCGGTTGACTCTGTGTGTCTTCCTCGGGTATTCCCCGGATCAGGGCTACCGCTGTTATGATCTCACCTATCGAAGGGTCCTCATCTCTCGTCATGTGGTCTTTGACGAATCAGTCTTCGCCTTCTCCACCACCAACACCACAGACACCGGGCTCGAGGACCCCTCTGACCCCTCGGCCCACTCCCTCGGGCTGCCTGACCCAGAAGTCGACCCGGGATCAAGGCCTCCTTCGACATTTCGACCCCCTCCCTCAGGCTGGACACCGCCTCGACGGGGGGCCTCGGGTGACGGACGGAACTCCGCGGGGGGGGGGGGCCCCCCCCCGGGGGGGGGGGGGGGGATCTCGACCTCAGGTGACGGACGGACTTCTGCTTCGGACGACCCCCCTCGCCCGCCCCGGGGGCCTCGACCGGGAGACGGACGGACTTTCGCTTCGGATGACCCCCCTCGACCACCGGGGGGGGGGGGCTCGACCTCTAGGCTGGGGGCCTCGATTGACTCTCTGCCGGCGACACCTACACCACCCCGCGGCCCCCGGCTGCCCGTGTTGTGCCGCTGGTGTACCACCCCCCGCTTCTTCACTAAGACCCCACTCATGTTCACCCTATGGTGACGCGACGCGCGGCTGGTACCCTGTGGCCCCGGGCTCTCGCGGCGCTGCCCGGCGACCCGCAGGTCTCTCCTATACCTTCTTCTGTTCGCGATGCCTTGTCCGACCCTCACTGGCGCTGCGCGATGGAAGAGGAGTACGCGGCCCTCCTCGCCAACCGGACCTGGGATCTGGTGCCCCGTCCGTCTGGCTCCAACGTCGTCACCAGCAAGTGGATCTGGACACACAAGCGGCGGGCTGATGGCACCCTCGATAGATACAAGGCTCGCTGGGTTCTCCGGGGTTTCACTCAGCGCCCTGGAGTTGACTATGATGAGACATTCAGCCCGGTAGTGAAGCCGGCCACAGTCCGCACAGTGCTCTCTCTGGCTCTCAATCGCTCATGGCCCATGCATCCGCTCGACGTCAAGAATGCTTTTCTGCACGGTAGTCTCACCGAGACAGTCTATTGCAGCCAGCCGGCAGGGTTTGTCAACTCTTCTCGTCCTGACATGGTCTGCTGGCTCAACAAGTCTCTCTACGGCCTCAAGCAGGCCCCTCGGGCGTGGTACTCTCGATTTGCTGCTTTCCTGTTGACACTGGGTTTTGTCGAGGCCAAGTCAGATACATCCCTGTTCATCTATCACCACGGAGCTGACACTGCCTACCTGCTGCTCTATGTTGATGATATTATCCTCACAGCCTCCAGTCCCTCACTACTCCGTCGAATCATCACCTCTCTTCAGCAGGAGTTTGCTATGAAGGATCTTGGTACGCTCCACCACTTCCTCGGGGTCACTATTGAGCCTCGACCCACAGGGCTGCTTCTTCACCAGCGGCAGTACACCCTTGATATCCTCGAGCGAGCTGGGATGACTAACTGCAAGCCCTGCTCCACTCGGTTGACACACATGGCAGGCTGTCAGAGGCCGAGGGCAACCCAGTGACCGACCCCACTGCATACCGGAGTCTTGCCGGTGCAATTCAGTACCTCACCTTCACCAGGCCGGACATCACCTATGCAGTTCAGCAGATATGTCTACAAATGCATGATCCTCGAGAGCCCCACCTCACTGCTCTCAAGCGCCTCCTCCGCTACCTCCGCGGCACCGTTGACTATGGCCTGCTCCTCCACCGCGAGGGGGAGGGGGGTCTCGACTGCGGGACCGAGCTCGTCGTCTACACTGATGCGGACTGGGCTGGGTGTCCAGACACTGGGCGCTCCACTTCCGACTACGCTGTCTTTCTGAGCGGAAACCTGGTGTCCTGGGCGTCCAAGCGCCAGCCCGTGGTCTCCCGCTCCAGTGCCGAGGCGGAGTACCGCGCTGTTGCTAACGGCGTGGCTGAGGCCTCCTGGCTCCGACAGCTCCTCGCCGAGCTCCATAGCCCTCTCTCCCGGAGCACCCTCGTCTACTGTGACAACGTCTCCGCGGTCTACCTCTCCACCAACCCTGTGCAGCACCAGCAGACTAAACATGTGGAGATCGACCTGCACTTCGTCTGCGATCGGATGGCCATCGGCGACGTTCGGGTGCCCCACGTACCGACCTCCTTCCAATTCGCTGACATCTTCACCAAGGGCCTCCCCTCATCGACCTTCTCCGAGTTCCGCTCCAGCCTCAACATCGCCAGTTGCTAGTTGCGGCTGCGGGGGTCTCGACCAACTTTCGACGGACGGATTTCGACCCCGCCTCGACTGCTGGCCTCGACCTCGACCCTGCCTCGACTGCTGGGGTGGCCTCGACCTCGACCCCGCCTCGACCGGCTGTTCTTTTGTGTCCAGTCTTCGACTCCGCTGTGCCGGTAGTCCAGACTGCGGGGGGGTGTTGGAGTATGAGGGAATTTGGCCCATGAGGCCCATGTATGAACACTATATATAGCTACCCTCTAGGGTTAGCCCATTAACGTGAATCACAATTCTAGCAGCTTGCATTCTGTTGGCTTCAATATGTGTGGAAGTGGGTAGAGTGGACATTGTACTAGAGGTTTCCTACAAAGTTCTTCAGATGGGTAAAAGCAATCTTTTGTGGACTCTGCTGGCTCTCCATGTCTTTGGTTCCATGTCTGGTGATAAGTTTCTCCCACCAAAGAGTTGCAACTTTCTCATGACAGCTATACGTTTAGTTGTGCTACTTCTTGAGAGCAAGGACACTTCTCTGTGCCTTGTGTCATCATATATCCAGTCAAATAAGCCAACAACATTACCGTCCTGTGCACATTGCCTGTTTAATGTGGATGGGGTTTCCATAGATGGTTTCATCTCTTCATTATTGGACGAGCTGGATTTATGTTCTCTGCAGTGGAATAACCGCGCCTGCTCAAATGAAACTCTCACAAGGTGCAGTTCTCATTTGGGATCAAGTGGACTTGATACCAGATGTAGTGAAACTTGTAATATCTTCAAGCAAGGAAAAGTATCTGAGGATACTCATAACTACCCTGCAGCAATTAACTTATGCTACTTCACCGAGCTAATATCTTTGCTTGAGCTCTTTGGGATTTATATGGTAGGATCATATGTGACCTCTGCCTAATTTTTGTTCTCTTTGATAATTTTTGTTTTTTCACCAAGTATACATGCATACAAATTTTGATGCGCTAATATAACTTTGTGGGCTGTAAACCATTGATTCTGATTTTATGCACAGCTATAAATTGTGTTCTGACTTTTTGTGGGTCAACTTTTTATATGATCTGTTCCGGTATCAACTGATCATTTTGTCTCCATTTTTAGAGCTGCGAGTGGAGATACAACAATGTTGTTGTTCGTCTTCTGGAGATTCTGGAATCATGCATGTGCCATGACTATTCAGCAGCTCTGTTAGTACTTAGCCAACTTGGAAGGTTTGCCCTGTTTCCCATATAATGTCTTGTATTGAACTGTTCCATGCTTTTCTTTTTGTGTTTTATTTTCCAATGCATGAACAGAGAATTTACCACCATAGAATTCTTGATGTGCATGAGTTGTATGTGGCACCTCTTCTACCTGGAATCCTCACACACCTAAAGGGGCTGGCCAGGGGGCACCTATATATATAGAGAGAGAGATCAAATAGAATCGTGCAGGACTACATTAAGTGCCATATCATGCATTCATGCTATCCATAAGAGGAAGCATATATACAGAAGGCCACCAATATAACAAGGAATGAATTCCTTTGCAATCGGAAACAAATCTCTCATCCTGGATGGAGATATGGGTGAATGTGGCCCTAAATTGCTAAACTGGTGTTTTTTTAATAAGAATCTGTATAGAATAAAATCACTAATCAATCCAACTCCTAAGTTCTAAAGACTTTTCAATCATGATCACTACACACAGCTTTACAAGACAGCTACCAGTTATTCCACTGTACAGGCTGATGAGATTATAATGCAGTATAGCTGTTTGGTAACTTCCTTCCCTATAGGGCAATTGCAAAATTCCAGATATGTGACTAAAATACCTGGACCTTGGCACATTCTTTGATCTACTTTGTTTTCCCCATTCCTCAGTTTTATATATTAATTTCCAGTATTCCATCATCCAAGCTAAAACCATCATTCTGTAAAATGTATAGGTCTCTGCCATGAATGTACTTTTTGTCGTTTGGATCAAGCACGAGTACATACATGTATGCATACAGTTCTAATTTCAGTCTACTTTATATGTATTATTTTCATGCAAGTTCCAAGTATATCTTTTGTTCTGAGCTTCTGACTTGTATTTCTAAATTTGTTCCTGGTGCTTATGATCTGCTCTGTTCATGTCACAATTTATAGGTCCTTCATCGATGATGTTGGTTATGAGGAGGGAAGTGTTACTAAGCTGAGGAACTGATTATCATCATTGTTAACAGGGACAAGTTTTGTAGAATCATGAGTCTAAGTTTTCAGTTTACTGCAATTGGTGCATTGGTCAGCGTCCTTCCACTGCCATTTGATAAAATTGTTGCCACTGAAAGTAGACAGTTATCCGGTGCCTTTGTTGTGCAAGTGAAACAGATTTCTGAATGGTTTGTTCAGTTAAGCAGTGAGCATCAATCTTTAGCTCGTTCCTTTTTAAATTAGCTGAATGGCTGGGCCTTTCATGGACCAGTGAAGAGCCCTGTGCAATTTTGATGTGTGAAAAAAACAAATTTCACCCATTCTGAAATTTTGTCCTCTAGTGGCACTAATACTAGCACCAGTACTATACTAGCACCTGCGTGTATGCAAGAGTAGATCCGTGCAAGGGAGTTGAGAAGCAGGAAGCAGCCGAAGCCGCCGACGATGCCCGCATAGACCGCCAGTCCAGTGTCGACGTCGTGGCCCGAGCGGCCACTCTTGATCTTGGTACAGGTGGTACCCATGAGGATGATGAGCGCGACGCCGGCAAACAGTTTCAGTACCTCCATAAACCAGTCCTCCATCTCCATCATCGGCCTCCGGTGGTTCTCGTTCACATGCTGCCCTGCTCCTGCTCCTGCTCCTGCTCGTCGTCGTTGCACTCCCACTCCTGATCCTGATGGGTTGTAATTGTTCTCTACATCCTCCTCCTCCATAGCAAGTTTCTGCTGCAGCAAAGTTTCTTTTAGTGCGGTTTGGTTCAGGGATGAGATGAGACAGGATACTCCTGTCTTAGTTTTTTTTTTTTATTGGACCATCTCTTTTCATGTTAGTTGAGAGGATGAAATGATTCATGTTTTCTGTCCACCTTCTGCAGACAATGCGTGTTTCCTCAACTTTCCCTAGAGGCAGGAATCTCCGACAAACCAGCCATTTCGTTTATTCATTCAAACATGCAAATGTGATGATGTATAAAAGCATAAAACAAGATACTCCATATAGAAGAACCAGATACAACATACTATAGGATTAGGCCCGATCCTTTAAGCTTTTCTTTCACAATGCAATCTAACGTACTCCCCATCTCTTCGCTCATGTGATTCTGCCAATCACCCACCTTTCCTTTTCTAAAGCATGCTGAATTCTCAATAACTATGTTGGCGTGTCGAAAGAACTCTCCTGTTTTGTTGACATCCAAGCTACTAAGCCTCTCAAAGCTGCACATATATCCTCACCATCTCCTCAGGTACGCCGTCCTCTTCTTCCTTGGTACTAAATGGGACACCAATGAATGCCGCGATCTTCATGACATATTCCACGGGCTCTAACATCATTTCTTCGTACTTTAAGAAGAGTACCTTATCAGGTCTTGCAATGGTCTCCCTCTAGTACTCAAGGCAATGATCCCAAAAGGGCCCATAGCCAGAGAAACCTTCGGAGAACATGTTGAAAGCTGTTTTCAAATCAACACTATGTCCTCTATGAACCTTATTATCGTAGCACCACCGAGACACAAACGCATCCTTAGGGTCTCGACAGACGTACACAACCTGACAACCACAACCACTAGTTATGGACTTTGGAAACAACGAATGGGGCAAATGGGTGGCGAGAAGCCTTGGGGATGGGAGCGTCTCTAGGTATGTGAAGTCCATATTTCGAGGGGTCTCTATGAATGGCACCACCTCCTGGGGGATGGCGGAAGAGGATAGGGTGGTTGTCAAGATCGTCATACTGCAGGAAGCGGTTGGTGACTGCGAAGGCAAGGGCCTTCAACCATGTGGTGCCGCACTTGGGGTTGCTAGCGAGGATGATGTCGTCGTGGCGAGGTTTGAAGCTATATTTTCAAGGTGCAGTATGCACTCCACGAAGTAGGGACGGAGCCAAGTTCTTGTAGAGCACCATCGGTTCAGACCACCCCTCTCTTGATGGGAGTTTGGATATAAGATCAGCAACATGGCTTTCCATTAAAATGGATTCAGATGTGCTAGCTTCCATATCCTCAGCTTGCTGTGACATTGCTTAGCTACTTTGGAGTTTTTGCAGTCTCTCGCTTGGATGGGCGCGAAGGGAGGTGTAGATTGATGAGCTACACTAACACTACTCGCGCCTGGCTCACAGAGAGCATAATTAGCACGTACAACGCATTCAACTGGCCGGAGATAGCGGAGGTAGGTCACTGACAGCCTCACAACTGCAGAAATTCATCCGTAAGTGTAGCGTCTCTCTGTTGGGGCATGCATGGTGCACACAGTAGGTCGTTGCCCATCTTTTTTCCAAAGCCCAGAATTCACCATCTATTTCTAAAATACTACCTAATAATAATCTCCCCTGAAAAAGAAGCTCGCCATCTATATTCCTGAAGAAAACGTCTACATACAGGGATAAATAATGTACACGGACCAAACTATTTTATTTGCGAGGACATAATGCATGTTCTATTCATTATATTATTAATCAGCACACAGGAAGTGTACATACAATCAAATTTAAGTTGCTCGTTGACACACACGTGACAATGACTCGTACTCATACATCGTGAGAGATTGAATATAGTCTCAATGACAATGACGCCGGAACCAGGGGGTGGCGCCTGGACCCAATTACGTGATGCATTCAAAGGTTGATGGATGTATCGATGGCTCGGCTACAACGTCCTTCAACGTGGGACGGAGGGAGTACATACGAAGGGAAGAACGTAGTAGAAAGTATACGTCCATATATATGCACGTAAGCGTGTTCATGACATGTAAATAAGCTCAGCCATATACTAGCACCAACCAATTAGAGTCCACAGCTTATTAGTAAAAACATTGAAAAGCCATTGATATATACGCTTGTTGTATAGATTTATCGTACCACGAGGTGTCATATCCGTATTGTCTGGCCCCTCTTAACTAAAAGTTCTAGTTCCGCCATTTTTTTTTCGAGTAGAAATATATGCATGTACTTTATAAAGAAAACAGGAATGGTCGTAAGACCTACAACATAAGCGTTACAAACAGATGTGGTGAAGAGCCTACATCCCGAGGAGTGTAACCCTAACTACTGGATACAACTTAAAAGATTACATGGTGATCCTATTTTACAACCAAAGCGCGACAAGCACAACGTATAATTGCGATACGGATAGTGCTATCACGATGAAGTTAGGTGTAGTAATTGCTTCGCTTTCATTGGAAGGAAATGCTGCTTTATTTGCCTTGCTACGTAACTTAGTTGATTGAAAAAAAACTAAGCGAAACATAAAAAGGGAAATGGTGCTTTTTTCCCCCTCCATAGCGGAGGAACACAAGAGATCGAAAAGGGAACAAATAAGATAGAAGCAAAATGCACGGAGAAACTGTAGTAGTGCTTGCACGTGACCACGTGCTAATGCAGGAAGATTTCCATTGAGGACGCGTCTTGTGTCTGGTATCTCTGCCACCAGCTACATTTGTCTATCTATATTTCTAGAAGAAAGCAGCAAAATTTGGACTTTTCAAATAAAGTTTGGCAATGAGTGATACTTGTTGATTTGGACAATACTTGTTCAGGTAGCAAAGTCTTGATCGATCGATCCCGTCCATCTCTGTCTTGTCTTCCACGAGGCAATCTAACTTATGCCATTTTGTTTTGAACAAGTCATGTGTCATACTTCCCCTAAAGAACGGTGACTTGACAACCACCATATCCCCTTCAACAATGTATGTATCCTGTCAATTAGTTGTGTGCAACTGTTTATTAATTCCCTCTGCTTCAAACTAAAGACGCTTTGATTTTTAATTTTATATTTATAGTTTTTGCTTTGCATTTAGATATACGCTATTTTTAGATTTACATTAAAAACGGTATATTTAGAAGAGCCAAAACGTCTTAAAATTTTAAATTGAGGGAGTACTAATTAAACTCCCAAGGAACCCAATATCATATTTCTCATTGAGAGTGAACGGGACATATTTCACCATTTCTTTTAGTTCAAATAAAAGAACCCAAACAGCCTCGCAATGTTTTCGGATCTCTTTTCGATTCTCGAGGCTCATGTGAAGGCCAAAAGGGTAACGAGGAAGAGAGTTAAAAAAGCGAGAATTTCTTTTAACAATGTGAGGTGTTTGTTGATTATGGGCTAGATAATCCATGTGCCTTTATCTAGGAAATAGAAACCCTATTTCCAAATCTTACAATGGATGACTTGTTTATTCATGCAAAAATGAAAATATGATACAAAAGGCATACGACAAGATATAGAAAAATAGAGATACATACTATAGCACAAGGCCTGATCCTTTGAGCTTCTCTTCCACAATGCAATCTAACTTTCTCCCCATCTCCTCGCTCATGTGATTCACCCAGTCACCCGCCTTTCCTTTCCTAAAATATGATGACTTCTCAATAACTATGTTGCCAAGCCGAGCAAATTCTCCTGTTTGATTGGTAGACAAGCTACTAAGCTTCTTCACAACCTCACCACCTCCTCAAGTATCTCGTCCTCTATTTCCTTAATACTAAATGGAGCACCTAGGAACGTTGCAAGCCATATGACATGCTTTGTTGGCTCTAAGGTCATATCCTCATACTTGAGGAAAAGAACCTTATCAGGTTTTGCAATACTCTCCCTCCAATACTCGAGGCAATGGTCCCAAAAGGGTCCATTGCTCGTGAAACCTTCAGCGAACATGTTGAATGTTGTTTCCATGTCAACAGGGTGTCCCAAATGCATCTTATTATCAAAGTGCCACCGAGACACAAAGGCATTCTTAGGGTCCCGACAAATATAAACAACTCGGCAACCACAATTGGCTATTGACTTTGGGAACAATGAAAGAGGCATGTGAGTGGCAAGAAGCCTTGGGGATGGGAGGTTCTCCAAATAGGTAAGGTTCTCATGGCTAGGGGCCTCTATGGATGGTACCACCTCTTGAGGATGGCGAAAAAGAAGAGGGTGGCTGTGTCACACCCTGGTTTCCAAAGAAAACCAGAGGTCATCATATGTGTGCCCAGAAAGTTCACACATACAACAGAAAATAGATAAATATCAGAAACAATGTATATTATAGCGAAAACATATATATTTAATACTTACACTTATCAGAGTAACGCAGAACGTTGGCTAAGACTGCTCTTCAGTCTTCATTCTCCTCAGGACTATTGACTGGGGGCTCAGTATGCCAAACACTTCCAATACCCAACTTCTTTATCCTTCCTTTGAGAAACACTTTACTACAAACTATAGCAAGGGTGAGTTCCATGTCGAAACTCAGCAAGTACAGGTGGAAAGTAATGACATGCATGGCTTATACAAAGGTAAGGCTGAAAGGTAAACTGCGGTAGCATTTTAAATGTAGCAATTAAGACTTAACTTTGCAACCTATTCTCTAATCAACTTTGTTCAAACACCCAACCCTTTATTAAGGTTCAAGTAGTATTTAATGAATCATTTATCATCACAGATATAAGCATATATCTTTAATACCATTAACCTTGAGATTGCCATCTCAAGCAACACAGGATTGCCATCCCGTTCAAAAACAGAGGTAGCCACCTCCTTAAACAACATCACCATGATTTAACAATTTATTCCATTAGGCTAAGTCATGTGAGGATCTGGACTGTGACAGAACCGACCAATTTATTAGAGCACAAGCACATAATTCGCCATTAGGACGACAAACTACATGATTGAGACCTAATAAACCCAGTAGTCATACCGAAATCTCGAAGAATTTCAAACTCTTCTGGCACGACCAAGATCGTAATAGTTTAGCGTTCCCATTCACAAGTACATAGTTCGCACATAAATTTTACACCATCGGAGTACGAATAAAGTTATTACAAACCAAGTTCAAAATTCAAAATAAAGCGGAAGTGGTTTAGTTCAAATCCACACACACACACTTAGTTCAAATACAGTGCTAGGTACTTGATCAATATCCAACAAAAGCATTAAGTAAAGAAGAGTGACCATGCCCAAGGTCTAGTCATCTCCCAAGGCGGGATAGAAGCAGTTCTGACAATAGCCATAAAACATCTCACCATCTGCAAAAACATGGGAAATAAAACCCTGAGTACGAGAATGTACTTAGCTAGACTTACCCGTCATAAACTAAAAATAAATTGACTCCAAGGAGTATGCAAGGCTGTATAACTAGGATAGCTGACTCATATAATTGCAAAAAAGCTTGCAATTAAGGAAACAATTATTAAGAACCTTCTAGCAATGTATTTTAATCTAATTATCCTTATCATGCTACATTAACACCTGTACTAAACAAGCATGGTAATAATTATTCAACAAGAATAGTAACCAATTCCGGTTGAGTATCTTTTCATCTCAACAACTCAACCATCTCATCTCTTTGTTCAAGTTCTTACTACGATGCCGCTGCTCAAGTCAAGTGTTCACTGTCCAGGAACGATGGCGATTATAATCGATTACTAACCAGCTGGCGGGTATTCCTCACACAAACCATACTCACCCGCTAAGGTGAGCTACAGATCACCGACATTCAATTCGAGAAAAGCGCGGGATCAACAGATACCATCGTATCCAGGAACCTCCCGGCTGCCTTATTCAGGGCGACCCTGACCTCGAATTTACACTCCGCGTAACCTGTGGTCCCCCATCTTCACTAATACGATGCGTACAGCAGGTCGACTCCCGGCCCAAACCAAAATTAGGCTTCGCGGTTGGAATGACTTATCCTTCCAGCTAAATGTGAGACATAAATTCAATATGACTTGAGGACGTACAACGGACGGGGTCCTAGTTCGACACAGACGGGATAACCACTCCGAACCTCCAGTTCAGTCTCAACACCAATCCCGCCCGGTCTCAATTTATTATCTCCACATGGGTATCCAAGATAACAATGTATTCAACCATTCTGAGTCACCACCTATAACTCGCGGATGACAGGAAATCACCTGACTTCTACTAATCTAGTTAAGCAGGGCTAAGCAATATTCGTACCTGAACCTAACAGGGTTGAAGTATAAACAGTGGCAAGGAATGTAAGTAATGCAACAACGGTATAAAACAACGCCTATAACTTAATGCATCAAACAAATAAAGGACTCAAGTTAGATATCTTGCAAACCACAGGGAGAATGCTCCGGGGCTTACCTTTCAGGAAAGAGCTGGGCTGGTGGTCGGGACACTCCGGAAGATCAGCTTTGGGATCCTCTTCTGTTGCTTTCCCGCACCAAAGCTTCCTGCTGGCCTTCCTCTCCTTGTATTCCGGGAATTACCGTTTCGAGCTCTGACGATCCTGTATGATGCATAGTGCATATGAATACCATATATATATATATATATAGAAATACAATGCTGATGGTGATGGTGAATGAATGCTCAGCTAAGATGAATGATATGATTTTGAAACATATAAGATAAGCATATGTCATCTGCATTCTCTTCTACCGATAAATCTTAAATAAGCCTCGCATTACAATTACTTGCACACTATATGGAATTATAAACAACCATTATTTTTCACACTACCCTTTTCTGAACCAAAACCAATAACAGATTACACATATCACAATTAGCATAAAAAGCATTTTTACACACATGAAATAATAACTTTAAAGCATATTTATAATTAAAAGAAATCAGGGTATAACTACAACATGACTTTAGACTACTTAGAAAATTCTGTAAAAATTACAGAAGCTTAATCATACCAAATAAAGACTACCATAAAAATTTCAAGTCAAAACAGTACATACTTTATCCTACACAAAAATAACAAGGCAGCACAAATCAATGGGCCTAAAATATTTTGTACATAAAAATATGTCAAACAATAGATCTCAGAATATCATTAGCTCTAGATTGACATAAAAACATCCTCCAAAAAGTTTCATGCACAATCTCCTTATATGTTATTTATTATAAATTATTTATCATCACATAGAAATAGGCACCATAACTAGACAGAGCAAACTTTTTACATGACATAACCTCATAACATTTTTCACAGGTAGATCATGACATAAGAAGACTAACAAACTTGGTCTCATATTTTTCTGAGCAACAGAGAATTACTTATGCATTTTCTAACATAAAAGCAATTAACAGAGATAAATAAATCTATACAGAAAAGTATTACAAAATCCACATTTCATATTTTTCCTGCATAGATCTTCTCATAAGAAAAATACTGCAAGTTGAACCAACTCATTTGGACTAAAAATAAAGAAGTTATGAATTTTCAAAGTTTTAACTCAAATCTGGAATCAGTTTTGAAAAAGAAAAAGGAAAAAACACTTTTGCACCGGAAACCCTGGACTTTTCGAAAAACAACCGAGCCCTAAAAAGAAATACGCTGTGTCTAGCGACTTTACACTCAAGTCCGACAAAGAACAGAAATCACACCCGAGGTCCGCATGACGGGGAATGGTCGTCGGCGTCGGGATTCCTCGCCGGTGGCGAGGTCTCCGGCGACACTACGGCCACTACTCAACTCAGGACATCAGCGCGAACGCGTTAGTGCAAAAGATGTAGCTTATTCCATACAAAAACCACCGACGGCCACGCACACCGGCGGACGGTGGCGGCGGTCGACGGTGCTCCGGCCAGCTCGGGCCACGGCGGGGTACCTGGACTAGCCTATCAGCTACAGCAGACCACGGTGGTTCTCATGGACTAGTCGAAGCGACGGATGGACAGTCAGAGCAACGACGGTAACGTACGCCGGCGAGCGGCAGCGCAAATCCGCGGCGGCGGACGGCCAAATTCATCGGGCTCGAACCCTAATCGACCTCATGAACTACACCAATCGACCCTACTCGAGCAGGAGAACACGATGCGCAAGATAAAGGAGGGAGGGAGAGGCTGCTGACCACGGCGGACCGCACGGCGGTCGGGGCGGCCATGGTCGGCAAAGGGGAACGGGTCGATTCGACCTCTACCTGGGATTTTTGAGGCGGGGAGTGTGCGCACGGTGTGCCTCGCACCACGGCGGAGCGAATGGCGAGTTAAGGGCAAAAAGTATTCAGGCTACGGGGTGCGGCGGCGGTGCAAGCTCTCGGCGGCGACAATGGCGGCTCGGCGCCGCTTGGCCTCTGGCGAAGGGAAAGATGAGGGGCGAGAGCGCGTCTGAAGCTAGGAGAGTGAGCGAGAGCGAGGGCATCTGAAGGCATAAATAAAAATTAATCTATTTTTTATTGACACGCATCAAAAAAACGGTGTCAACACTTTACAAGCACTTTTACTTTTTGACGACTTCATCATCATCTTTTAGTTTTTTTTCAACGAGTTCTTTCAAGAATCGACGGGCTGTATCAACTTGATCTCCGGTGACCTTGCAAGTTCCGCTTTTCTGAGCAATCTGAGCCTTGATGTCCTGGCGCATCGCTGTCGTCTCGTTTAGCTTTGTTCAAGTTATCATCCTTGTCGATTAATAGGTCAAATCGACTGGCACGCTTCGGATATCGAGCTTGGGTATTAGCCCAGTGTATTTGCAGATAAATTTTTGCATCAACACATCTTTTGGCACGTAGTGGGACAGGGTCAACAAATTCATCATGAAGAATCCTGCTGAGATCAATCCAGAGAACATCATTGAAATATCATAATCGGATCTCAAAGAAGATCAGAAGCAAGCCATGGAAAAAGCTATGGAGGACTACAGGCAGCTCTGCTTGAAGTCCTTCAGCAAAAGTAGGGGCGGAGAAGTAATCCAGAAGCAAGATTTACCGTTGCCTCGGCAGGTGACCTTTGACTCCAACCCTAGTAAATTACAAGAGATGGTTAATTCTGCATTGAATCATGCTTTAGTCAACCACTCCAATGTGCTGTCCAATACTGTTTACAATGCTGTTGTGCAATCAATAAGAGAAGGACAAGCACCGGCTTATGTCGGGCCGGCATATCATCAGCCGAGATCGGCATCTTTTAGTGCTCCATCGGCAACTCCAGCCGTTGAGAGTATGGAAGTTCCTACCCCTCCAGCTTTAACGGGTCCGCCTAGCATTGAAGCCATGCCAATAAGATCAGATTCAACGCTTCAAGAAAGACAGGTTACTCAGTTGAGTACAGATCTATCGGCATCGGCAATGTCAGGCCCTTCAGTTTAGCATAGCCAGGTTGCTGCTAATTGGTGGGGATACGGGATGCCCCCAGGTCCATCTACTATCAATTCTGGACTACCTCAAGTACATGATTTAGCAGGAAAGAGTCCTATGGTATCGACTACTCCAGTGCGACTGATGACTCAGGTATCGCATTATTCTACTACACCTCCTACTATACAGCCACTGTAAGCGGGATTCCACGTGCCTCCTCATCAGGTGTCTTATGCAAATCCATTGGCAAGTTCCCTGCCGACGCAACAAAAGGTTTCTGCTATAGGTCAGCCCATAGTACCGTTTGTGCCTCAATCTGGGTTACCTGCAATTCAAGGTGATTATGCTGGTTATCATCCAATGATACAAGAGCATCAATTGTCAGTGAATTATCATCCATCAGCAAGTCATGTGCCGGTGAATTATAATCACAATTGGTCAGGGCAATCGCCAGCTCAGCAACACACAGTTCAGCCAAGCTACCAGGTGGCGGGGGCTCAGCAATATTATCCACAAGCAGCCTTCCAGAATCAAGCATCGGCAAGGCAGCCAATGAACCTTGCTCAGCAGACTGGTGCCGCAAATGTGCTAATTTCCCCAACTCATATACCACAAGGACACGTGGAAGCATATCAGCCAATACCTTCAGCGGAAATTCAGCCAATGCATCGGTAGGATCAAGATACATATTGGACCGATAAGATTGCAGAAGTAATGAGAGAGCATTTTGGGATCAAGACCAAAGTCAATACTTATTCTTATCGGACTTCGTACCCTCCAGCATATGATTTGATTCCTTTCCCAAATCGATACAAGGTGTCGGATTTTACTAAATTCTCTGGACAGGACGATACATCAACGATGGAGCATGTCAATCGTTTCATCATTCAGTGTAGAGAAGCAGCTATCAGGGACGAGCTGCAGGTTCGTTTATTTTCATCATCATTTTCTGGATCGGCATTTACGTGGTTTATCTCATTGCCGTCAAATTCTATTTACACTTGGGCTGATTTAGAGAAACAGTTTCACAAATATTTCTTTGCTGGTGTTCATGAGAAGAAGATTACCGATATGGTGAAATTAAAACAACGAAGTGATGGATCGGTGGAGAGCTTTGTGCAGAGGGTACGAGATGTGAAGAACAGATGCTACAGTTTAGTGCTTGATGATCGCCAGTTGGCTGGTTTGGCTTTTCAGGGTCTGTTGCCACACATTAGAGACAAGTATGATTCACAGGAGTTTGAAAGTTTAAGCCACATTATGCAAAGGATTTCTGACCAAGGTACTAGGGTCTTGAACCTAGGAAGAATTGGAATAAAAAGGTATCTTTTGTAGAAGAGGCAGAAAAATCAGATTCAGATGAAGAACCAACTATCGGCTTGGCGAAGTGGGTGAAGGGTAAGAAGCCAATATCTTGCCCTTTTGGTCAAAAGGAACTAGAAAAGTTTACATTTGACATGACAAAGGCCGATAAGATATTTGATCTTTTGCTTCAAGAGGGCCAAATCAAGCTGCCACCCAATCATGTGATCCCGTCGGCAGAAGAGCTGAAGAGAATGAGGTCCTGCAAGTTTCACAATGCTACCTCGCATAATACAAATGAATGCAAAGTATTCAGGCAACAATTGCAATTGGCCATTGAGTCCGGAAGGATTAGGTTTGATAATTCCAAAACTCAAAAGCCGATGAAGATTGATCAGCACCTGTTCCCAGCGAATATGGTAGATGCCGTAGGCAAAACTAGAGTGTTGACGTCAGAAGCTGCTAAGAGGAACGCATTGGTAGACCCCAGAAATCAAGTAACTACTGATGACATAAAAGGAAAAAGAATAGTTGAAGAAGGCAGTGGTTCTAGAAGGCCTCCTAGACATGCTCCGTATAAAGTTTCAGTTGATCGGTATTGGTAGCAACAGGAAGAGAGGCGTCAGGAGGAATGGCGTCGGCATGAGGATCATTGGAGGTGCCCGTTCTTTATTTATTGCTGGGAGGAGGGCATTAAATTGCCTACTGGTGATAATTGCCCTGAGTGCAATGATTACTGTCAAGCCGATCAGACAGAAAGAAGGTCATACTCTGATAATCGGGGATTATGCATCAATGAGCCGATCAGAGGGAGGGCATCGGTACATGATCGGCTGGGGGGCAGAGTCAGTGTACATGAAAGGCTTGGTAGGCATGATGATTGCTTTTCGATGAATCAGGAAGAGCTTGAGGAGATGACCAATGCAAGGGTTCCCGATGAGGCAATATTCTGCAGAGATCCAAACATGAGCTATAAAGATTCAGCTACAAAATGTTATCAGCCTGTCTGGAAGACAAAGCTTCCTTAATGGTGCCCTGAGGGTTTGACAAAAACTCAGAAGAGGAGGATGCAGCGTGAGCGAGAAAAAGATCTTTATAAAGAAGAAAACTTCCATAGGGCGAAATCTCAAGTGTGGCAGCCAAAGTGCAGGGATGGAGGCCCATCGGCAGATATCAATATGGTTTTCATGTTGCCGATGGAATTCCTAGCACTTATCGATGAAGAGGAGGAAGTTGTTCTTTCCGAACAAGTAGCTCAGTTGACGCTGGATCCAATGATGGCTATTTTTGAGAAGCCTACCGATGATGAAAGGCAGCATCTTAAAGCTTTATTTGTCAAAGACAGGGTTGACGGGCAGCCAGTGTCAAAGATACTCATAGATGGAGGAGCTGTAATTAATATTATGCCATATGTCATGTTCCGAAGGCTTGGGAAAGGAGATCAAGACTTGGCCAAGACTGATATGAAGCTTAAGGACTTTGAAGGCAACGTATCACCAGTTAAGGGAGCACTATGTGCTGAGTTAACCATCGGCAGCAAAACTTTGTCGACTACGTTCTTTGTCATCAGCGGCAAGGGTGCTTATAATCTGCTCTTAGGAAGGGATTGGATTCATGCCAATTGCTGCATTCCTTCTATAATGCACCAATGCCTCGTGCAGTGGATTGAGGACAAGGTTGAAGTGGTTCCTGGTGATTCATCTTATATAATTACATCGGCTGAGTCAGAAACTTATGAGCGGTCCAAGTACATATCAGGAGAAACATGGGATACAAAGTTTCTTAGAGTTGCTGATTATGAGCTGCCACCGATCCAAGCAGTCAATTCTGAAGATGAATTATAATGGATAGGTTCGCCGATGATGGAAAACTGGGTCATGGGTTTACATCGGCCGATGACTTAGTAGAAGTAGATATTGGTAATGGTGATAGGCCGAGGCCAACTTTTATTAGCGCTAAGTTAGATCTCCAGAGTAAAGAATAATTAGTTACTTTATTAAAAGAATATAGAGACTGTTTTACTTGGGATTATACAGAGATACCTGGATTAGATCGATCAATAGTTGAGCATCGGCTACCTATCAAGCAAGGATTTCGGCCGCATCAGCAGCCAGCACGCCGATGCATTCCTAAAGTGCTGCCCGATATTAAGGCCGAAATAACAAGGTTGATTGAATCAAAATTTATTCGACAATGCCGATACGTTGAATGGATTTCTAATGTGGTTCCTGTCTATAAGAAAAATGGGAAGCTTTGTGTTTGCATTGATTTTAGGAATCTCAACAAAGCTATGCCAATGGATGGCTACCCAATGCCTGTTGTCGATTTATTAATTGATGCTGCTGCTGGGCATCGAATTATTAGCTTCATGGATGGAAATGCCGGTTATAATCAAATATTTATGGCTGAGGAAGATATTTCTAAGACTGCTTTCAGATGTCCAGGCCATGTAGGGTTATTTGAATAGGTAGTCATGACTTTTGGTTTGAAAAATGCCGGTGCTACTTATCAGAGAGCTATGAATTTTATTTTTCATGAGTACATCGGCACGTTGGTTGAGATCTACATAGATGATGCGGTGGTTAAGTCTAGAGACTTCGAAAATCATCTGGTTGATTTGCGGAAAATATTAGAGTGCACAAGGAAACATGGGTTGAAGATGAATCCCAGTAAGTGCGCATTTGGTGTATCAGCAGGTCAATTCTTGGGCTTTATGGTGCATCAGAGGTGTATTGAAATTAGCAGGAAATCCATTGATGCCATCAATAAGGTGGTTGCTCCTACTGATAAAACTGAACTACAGTCTTTGATCAGCAAAATTAATTTTATTCGGAGATTCATATCTAATCTATCAGGAAAAATCAAAGCTTTCAGTCCATTGCTAAAATTGAAGGCTGATCAGGAATTCGTATGGGGAGAAGAACAGCAGTTGGCTTTGGAAGAAATTAAGAATGTATTTGGTAAATCCTCCAATACTAGTTCCACCTCAGCACGAAAAACCTTTCAGGCTGTACTTATCGGGCGATGATGATGTCATCGGGTCAGCTCTGATCCAAGAGTTTGAAGGAAAACAACGTGTGTTTTATTACTTGAGCAAAAGGTTGGTAGATGTTGAGACCAGGTATTCGGCCATTGAAAAATTATGCTTATGCGTATATTTCTCATGTGTTAAATTTAGGCATTATTTTTTGACGGCCGAATGCACTGTCATATGCAAAGATGATGTGGTCAAGTATATGCTATCAATGCCAATTCTGAGTGGAGAATCAGCAAGTGGATTTTAGCATTATCAGAATTTGATTTGCGCTATGAATTAGCTAAAGCGGTCAAGGGGCAAGTGATGGCTGATTTTATTACTCAGCACTGCAGCATGGTAAATTCTTTGGAAATTGCTCCATGGACACTTTTCTTTGATGGTTCTACGTGTGGAGAAGGAGCGGATATTGGCATTGTGTTGATTTCACCTCGAGGGAAGAAATATGAATTCTCATTGCCGATTGCTGCTACATCGACAAACAATCAGGCTGAATATCAGGCTTTATTGAAAGGGTTAGAATTACTCAGGAAAATCCGTGCCGATGCTGTCAAAATTTTTGGTGATTCTATGCTGGTCATTAATCAATTAGCTAGGGTGTATGAGTGCCGAAGTGAAGTTTTGATTTCATGTTATGAGAGATGTCGGCAATTATTGAAAAAATTTAAAGATTTCCGCCTTGAACATATTTCCAGACTGCACAATGAAGAAGCTAATCGGCTAGCACAGCATGCTTCAGGGTACCAGCTGATCCAAGAAGTGCTGGCGTCAGCAACTGATGCCGATGATTAGAGGAGGGAGATTGCTGAATACCTGAGGGATCCATCTAAGAAGGTCGAGAGGCGTATAAGGTTTCAGGCTACTAAGTATTTGCTCCTTGATAACGAGTTATATTATCAGACTATAGATGGAGTTTTGCTCAGATGTCTTGGTGAAGAAGAATCAAAGAGTTTAATGGGCGAGATTCATGAAGGAGTATGCGGGGCACATCAGTTGACTTTCAAGATGAAGTGGATGATTAGACGAAATGGATATTACTGGCCGACAATGCTCGAAGATTGTTTCAAGTGTTTTAAAGGGTGTCAAGAATGTCAGAAATTCAGTAATATCCAAAGGGCACCTGCATCGGAAATGAATCCTATAATTAAACCATGGCCGTTTCGAGGGTGGGCTATTGATCTCATCGGTCAGATTTATCCACCATCGAGCAAAGGGCATAAATTTATACTCGTTGCTACCGATTATTTTACAAAATGGGTTGAGGCAATTCCTTTGCAAAAAGTGACATCGGCCAACATGATTGATTTTGTGAAGGAGCATATTATGTATCGTCTGGTATTTCTCAGACTATTACGACCGATGAAGGGACCATGTTTACCTCAGGAGAGTTTGATGGATTTGCGGTCAGAATGGGAATTAAGGTCCTAAATTCTTCTCCTTATTATGCTCAAGCTAATGGTCAGGCCGAAGCATCTAATAAAGGGGTTATTAAGCTCATTAAGCGCAAAATTAAAGAAAATCCCAGGAGGTGGCACACAGTCTGAATGAAGCCTTATGGTCATATCGGATGGAATGCCATAGTGCTACTAAGGTGTCGCCTTATCAGTTGGTATATGGGCATGACACGGTTTTGCCCTGGGAGATTAAAACTGGTTCGAGGTGAATGTCTCATCAGGATCAATTATCAACTGATGATTATAATACCCTCATGAAAGATGAATTGGAAGATTTGGCGGGTCATCGGCTAAAAGCTTTAGTCAGAATTGAGAAAAATAAGAAAAGAGTTGCTAGGTGGTATGACAAGAAGGTAAAAGTAAAAGAATTTGCTGATGGCGATCTAGTCTGGAAATTGATTTTACTGATTGGAACTAAGAGCTCGAGATTTGGCAAGTGGTCCCCTAATTGGAAGGTCCTTATCGGGTGAATCGGTCCGTTCCTGGTAATGCATATATCCTAGAAACTCTTAAACGAGAAGTATTTTCGAAAGCATTGAACGGTAAATATTTGAAGAAATATTATCCCAGTGTTTGGGTGGATGCATAAAGATATGGATATGAATACCGATAACCGTTTTATTGGTAGTTTTAGTAAGAAAGTATCAGCATTACATTGAAGATGAACTAATGCAGTATTAACCCAAAGCTGTCGATGTGCTACGATGCTGATGAAAAAGAAGTTTACAGATTAACCCAAGTTGTCGACGTGCTGCTTCGCCGATGAAAAAGAAGTTCACAGGTTTAAGAATGAGTGGATGGCCAACATCACATGCAGGCGAATTTGGTTGGCCTCCTCTATCGCTTTGGCATCTTCATCGGTGGTACCTTCTACTGGTTTAATTTTCTTCTTGAGTGCCAGTGTCTTGCGGACGTGGGTGTCCCTTTCCTTTTGAAGATTTTTGATGGCGTCGGGCATCTGAGCCTTTTCCTGGTTGGCTGCGTCCAAGGCTTTTTCAACATCTCTCAGCTCGGCTAACAAGGCCGCTTTCTTTGATGATAATTGAGAGATTTTCTCTTCAAGTTCAACACGGGAGGCTTCCAAATTGCCGATGCCTTTATGTTTCTCATCGGCAGTTTGCTTGCATTTCATCATTTCCTCTTGAAGATTTGCTTGGGTGGCCCTGTCAGCAATGCGTTGAGCAACTCTTTGATATTGAATTTGCTGACTCTCTAGGTGTGCAGCTTGAAAGAGTGTTTCTTCAATATCGGCAGGGACTTGGCCGTGGATTGCCTTAAATGCTGCCCTGGTGGGGTCAGAATTTTGGATCAGCTGGGATGTTTCATGATGTAGCAAGGACAACAATGCTTCTAATTTGGATCTGACTTCGGGTGATATGGCTTCTGAGGCAAGGGCGGAGTTTTCTTCATCCTCTTCATCATCGGGAATATCCTCACTGATGGTGAAAGAGAATAAACTATTGGGGGAGTCTTGCTCCTGAGGAAAAATTTGTTAACTAAAGAATATGAGTATTGTAGATTAATTGAGGAAGTTGACTTACTTGCTTCAAGGCAATTTCTCGACTTTGGCTGGAAGAGGCAACCTGGGATGTGGTTGCCGATGGCGTTCCCTGCATTTATGTCTCGGTTGGTTGCTGCTGCGGTGCAAGTGTCGATGGAGGTCCTTGTATGAGTACGTTAGCAGATGCTTGCTGAAGAATGGTCGTCGATGGTGAATTTTGCGCAGGTGCATCGGGCGGTGTCTGTTGAAGCAAGGGTGCCGATGGTGCAATCAAAGTTGGCGTAGGCCTCGCCCGTTTGGGCTGGGATGCTGTATCAGATGAAGCTTTACGCTTGGGTTGTGAGATTTCAACGCTGGTTAACTAGAGAACATCAGTGGTAGAAGGCTGGGATGTCTGCATATTTGGGGCAGTTGCCGATGCACCCGTCCGATGCTGCAGGAAAAGCAAATGAGGGGATGCCAATATGATGATTGGAAATTAATCTAAAGGGTACCTCTGGAGATTCGTCGAGAACGACAAGGTTTGGCAACGAGGGTGCAGCAAGTGGAGATGAAGGGTGAGCAGCCGATAAGGATTCGGCAGGTGTAGAGCTTGCACCCTGAAATATAGATTCAGTGCATCTTGAAATTGGCATAAGCGAAAGTGAATAGAGTTGTTACCTGGAATACCTGTGCTAAGGTCGCAGCCGCGTCCAACGGGGTGGCTCCACTTTTAGTTAGTTTTGGCTTGGGCGTGGTTTTTTTGGAACAACTCTGACACATCAAGGCATTTAATGAAGGAGCCTTGTGGCCGATCACGGACACCGGAGAGATCGGCCACAGCTTTATAGTTTTGCCACTCTTGCTCATTGTTGGGATCGGGTCGTCAAACTATTGAAAAGGGTTAGTTGCCGATAGACCAAAAAAGAAAATTGGGGAGAAATGCAAATGATAAAACTTACTGCGTCGGCAGGTATGGCATGCTCAGAGTCGATGAGATTCCGGTAGTAGTGAGAGGATGTGAAGAATAGTTGCTCCTTCCACTCTTGCCACCATGATTTGAAGGATTCGGTGACAAAAGAAGCCGGCACCCAAGCAGTCAGTCAATATCAGAAGTATCAGCATCAGGAGGAAGAGTGATTATCTTGCCCCAGTCCATGTTACTGATAATAGTCTCTCTTGGCTTGATCACATCGGCATACCAGAGTTTGATAGGCAGTTGCCCAAAAGCTAGCTGCCTTACTGCTGCCGATGGATAATAGAATTCATATGTGGTGTTGACGTTCTTCCCGCTACCAAACATGTTGGCTAGGATTACATGGGGGGTGATTATTGCCTTGAGGATCTCGGCATCTTTATTCAGAGTGTCATCAGCAAAATTGAAAAGAAGGGGAAACCTTGCTTCTTCGTCGGTATAAGGTACCCAGACCCAGAGCTCAAGGGGGATGCCGTGTAGAATCTCTAGAAGAAGTTAATGACTTGGGCTTTGTTTACCTCTGTCCCTAGTAATACTATTATTGCTTCTCCAAAGTTGAGGGGTGGGTGTGTTGCTGATTCATTTTCTCCAAGCTGATGGTCTTCAGGAAGATCCTGGGGGAATTGCTGAGCAAACAGATCAAATTGAAGACACTTGTGCATGTGAGTGTTTAGCCACATGTTAATGAACCACCAAGGGCCTCCTAGATTGCTGATGGGCTTGTCCTGTAATTGCTTCTGCGATACTTGATGAAGAAGATGGTAGACTGAGCCAAGGAGGTATCGGCCAAGAGGAAATCTTGCACCGTTGGCTAACATTTCCGCTGCAGGTAGATGCATATTGGTTGGTCCAACTGTTCTACCACAAAAGATGAATTTTTCTAGCCACATATTCAGAAAGGCTGAGTGCTCCCTCTGGTTGACCGATCCAGTTTTCTTATACTCCTTAATGTACCCAGTCCAGCCGCCAATATTTCGGGTGGTCAATCGGTGCTCAGGTTTTCTCTGGAAGAGGGTATTGTCGTCGGTAGATGATATGTCCAGGCCGGTGAGCATGAATACATCGGCAAGAGTTGGAGTAGCTGGTCCATGTCTGAATATGAAAGCATTCATAGTATCGGACCAAAAGTAAGAGGCCGCAATCAGCATTGATTCATTTCTTTCCATATCGGCAATGGATAACTTGAGACATTGATCTAATCTGCGCTCTGCCCAGTAAACCTCCATTGTTCTAGTGACCCTCAGGAACCAGTCCTTCCATCCCTTGGTAATTTTGGGCCAGGAACGGAAGGTGTCTGACCAAAGATCCAAGTTGAAGTTTTGAGCTCTGAATGGGATGCGGTTGGTTTCTGCGTTAATAATGTCAGTTGGATCTGGGTTTTCCATTGGACCTAAGCAGGTTATGTGGTCTCAGTGTGTGGGAATGACAAGTTTATTGTGGAATTCCTAAATGAAAGATCAGGAAGGAAAACGAAGGGAAATCATGGGCTATGCGAAAAAAAAGAAAACATATAAAAACTGCCAGGATGGACAGAGAAGAAATTGACCTTGGGGCATCGAAGTTGATTGCCATGGCCGCAGATGGAGCTGAGGAGAGCAAAAAATGCTACTGGAAGCCGAAGGTCACCGCTGGACAGGAGCGCTGCTGGTCAAGTTCGCCGAAGGAGTGTTCAAAGATGTCGCCGCTAGAGAGAGAAGGTGCTAGGGTTGAGCCAGGAACAGCGGATGGGTCATGGCGAAGGAGGTATTTGTAAGCCCATTGATGCAAGGTTTGACTTGTGTCCCAGCCGCGTGCGTGTTGATCAAGAGTGTATTCGTGTAAATGGGGCGGCGGCGTGCGCAATATTCAAGGAGTCGTTCAGGCGGCTTGGCAAGGGAAATCATGACTTAGAGAGAATTTCGGCACATAAGATATTTTATACTCCAAAATTGGGGGCATGTGTTGACACCGTTTTTTGATGCGTGTCAATATGAGTCAGAGATAAATGCCGATTGATGCAGTTGGCGGTTCTAGTTCAGCACTATTGCCAATATAGCGTTGCCAATGGATGACAGGGGTACTAAAATTATTGCTGATTAAGCAAAAAAAAAGGGTAATAACCGATGGATGACAAGCTGCTAGGATTTGTTGCCGATAAAGCTGAAGAATTATTGCCGATGAGACTGGCAGAAAACTAGAGAATCGTTGCCGATAGCAAGAGGCATGCCGATGGAAAGAGATGGCTGGCAGAGACGGACAAGGGATTGGCATCATGTGTGCCGATACTTTTTATAGTTTATTCTGAGTCCTGTTCCTATATGAGTTTTTGTTTCTTTCTTTAGAGATAGAGTCCGTATAAGGAATAGGTTTACTTTCATTTTCTATATTTGAGCTTTTCATATTTGATTAGGATTCCTCGACTACCAGGGTATAAATATGTGCCAAAGGGCATTGTAATCGAAGGCATCAATAAAAACTAATCTATTTTTTATCGCAATCTACTTTACAAGCACTTTTACTTTTCGACGACTTCGTCATCATCTTTTAGTTTTTTTCAATGAGTTTTTTCAAGAATCGACGGGCTATATCAACTTGATCTCCGGTGACCTTACAAGTTCTGCTTTTTCCGAGCAATCTGAGCCTTGATGTCCTGGCGCATCGCTGTCGTCTCGTTCAGCTTTGTTCAAGTTATCATCCTTGTCGATTAATAGGTCAAATCGACTGGCACGCTTCGGATGTCGAGCTTGGGTATTAGCCCGGTGTATTTGCAGATAAATTTTTGCATCAACAGATAGAGTGGCTAGTCATCCCTATGGTTTGCCAATTTAAGACACATGCAATGTATTAATTAAAAATAAATAGGCGCAATATGATCAAAGGTGCCTGCACTTGCCTTAAATCCAAAGTCTAGCTGCTCTTCTGGCCTCCAGCTTCAGCTGCACTTGTCGGTCCTCAGCTTAGTCTTCAGCGTTAACAAACCGCTCTTCGTCTAGTCGCAGCAACCAAACAACACAAACAAAGACACAAAAAAGACAAGACTAAGAAAAATACCCCAATCAAAAGGGAAACTAAAAACAGAACGGTCTAAATGGCCAAACTCGGTGCTACGGTCGCAAGAGTTCAAGAATGACTAACGACGAATCTATCGCTAAAGAAAACACGGCTATCGAGGTACTTGCAACAAGCACAGAGACAAACTTTAAGATTGATACATTTACTAAAGCAAGATGCGGAACTTATAAGAAAGACATAAAGTCAAATCAGTTGGATGATGTTGAAATGCAAAGCAGAGTTAAACCTTAGTCATACTCTATTTATAAGCAATTATATTATCTAAGCCAATTAAACATTCATAATTTATAAAGCTTAGAACATGCGAGTGCATTAAAGAAAACATTATATGCTTAAAGATTAATTTAAGCAGGACATAGACAAGACATGTTGATATTAAATATAGAGCATTTATGATTCAAGGTTGAACTAAGCATGCCATTAACGAAAAGGCATTAATGCTGAAATTAATCACATTAGCATAAAAGGATGATGTGAATATAAACTAAGTTCCTTTTATAAATTATAAAGGACATTGAGTCGTTATTAACTAGGTTAATATGATATAACATGTGAGAACACTTAACGAAGCATGACATGTTTCCAAGGTAACTCTAAACAAGTCATAATTAATAAAGAAGCATTTAAGTTGGTACTAGTCATATTGACAGGCATGTATGAAAACTCAAGGTACAAACCTAAATTACTTTTATACAAGAGAGCACACATTAATTAATAAACAAGATTACTTACATAACACATGATGTGACAAACATTATTGATAACAAGCAACATACGTTGACATGATCGCAACACAAGGACAACGAAAGCATAGCCCTAGGTTGTTTTTATTTAGTTGAGCATCAACTAATTATTACACAAGTGAACAAGATTAAATGCACAGACATATGACATCATGAAGATCATTGCTAAAACAATGCTTAAGGTCGACAAGGTCATAACACAACGAGATCGGAAATATAAAACCCTAGATTACTTTTAATTAGAAAACTATTAAATAAATATTCATCAAATTGCATTTAACCAAATAAATTCATAAATTAGTGACATGATAAATTTACTACTCCTGCGTAGATCGCGACGACACGAAGCTAACGTAACTGGAATCGCTCGAATCGGAGTTAAAACGGTGAAACGACGGAGATTATACGATCAGTGGCAAAACTGTAAATAAATCGCTTGGCGGCCCGCGACGGCCTGCTATGGCTGGCGGCGGCCAGCTGTGGCCTGCTACGGCCGACAGCGGCCGACTACGGCCGGCAGCAGCGGTGGCGGCCCGCTACGGCCTGCTAGGGCCGGCGGCGGCCTGCTACCGCACGCGGGGGAGGGATAACCATGGCCCTCGGCCGGGACTTGGCCAGCCGGCAGCGGCTGGCTGTGACCTGCGACGGCTGGCTGTGGCCGGCGGTGGCTGGCTGTGGCTGGCTGCGCGCGGCTAGGGTTTGCCAAGGGGCTGCGGCTAACGGGGCTGGCCCTCTTTATAGCCGGCGGGAAACGGATGAGGCTGAAGCCACTGGGCTTGGCCCATTGGGCCGGCTGTGGCTGCCTATGGCCGCTGGTGGCAGCTTGGTGCTCGCTATGGCCGGCCAGAGTTGGCCATGGCCGGCTGTAAGTGGCCAGGCTTGGCCAGGGATGGCCAGATAGGGCTCAAGGTGGCCGGGGGAGGCTATGGCTGCTTGCGGCCTGCTACAGCTAGCTGCTGGGCTGGGTCGCAGCCTAGGCTGGCTTGTGGCCACTGTGGCCAAGCTAGTGCTGGCTATGGCCGGCCGAAGTTGGCCGTGGCTGGCTGAGAGTGGCCACAGGTGGCTGTTGCTGGCCAAAGTTTGCCAGATGAAGCTAGGTGAGGCCATGAGTGGCCCTAGCTAGGTAGGAGCTGGCCAAAGCAAGCTAGGATGCCTTGAGGATGGCAAAGGGTTGCCTGACCAGACTGCTGCTGGCCTTACTATGCTGCTGATGGCCAAGTTTGGCCACTGGTGGCCGCTGCGGCTACTGCTGGCCTGGCCGGGGTGGCCATGGCCGGCTGGGGCTGGTCCGGCTGGTGCTGGCCATGACTGGCCAGAGGTGGCTAGTTGAGGCTAGGAGAGGCCAGAGCAAGCTAGGTCAGGCCAGGATAGGCTGGAGCAAGCCTGGGTTGACTGGAGCTTGGTAGGGGATGGTGTCTAGCTAGAGCGGTGGCCAATACTATAGAGGAAAAAGAAAACTTTCTCTCTCTCTCTAAGCCAGAGAAAGGATTTTTCTGAAAACGTTGTCCCAAAACCTTCTTGAGGAAAACTTGAGTTTTCAAAGCTTTATTTTCAAATTCAAAGAAAACCTAGACGTGACTTGCTCGAGGTTTAAAAAATCTTTTTTCACACCAGCAAAACCAAGCAAAGCACCAAGCACAAACCCATTCAATTATTTTCTAAACAAGAATATAGAAAAGCATATTTTATTTAGCACTTTCTAATAACAACCCAAAATGTAAATTTTGGGATGTTATAGGCTGCCAAAGTCATACCGAAAGCCATTTTCGATGCGCAACCAACTTGTCGGTTACCGAGAAAAGGGGTACCCTAAACCTTCCTTGTTTTCGGTTGAACCCTGAGTTTACCCTCAGATTAATCTCACGGGGACCCTAAAAAAACACATGCAAGACCAGACCGTACATCCTCGACCCACCGGGGCCCACCGGCAAATACACACTGGGCCGGCCCACAACAGAATACTTAACTTCTGCCGCAACCCTCGACAAGTCACTGACGTCACCAACTGATGATCACTCGAGGGGGGGACCCCACGTCAAGTGTCGAGGCCCCGACGGGACGGACGCCTCGATACAACAAGGGTCGAGCCCCCCCTCAATCCACCAACTCCGGGTGCGTCCGACAGCGCATTTGATGCAAAACTACCTAACCTCGTCCAATCGTATGGCTACAGTAGCCGCACAGTGGTCCGTACCGTGGTCGAATCCCGCTTTACCGCCCATACTGGGGATGTGCATCAGTCTGCACGGCACTGTTATGCCGTACTCAGCACTGTTAGGCCGCTCGAGGCCCCCCTCGATGCGCTACATGACAAACAACCGATATCGGATTTCCTAAGTTCAATCTTATCCGTTCAACCACTACGCTCGAGGATACCCCTCGATTGGGCCTCGAGTATGTGTCGACGCCCTCCGGTAAACCCACATCAACCTCGAAATCTGCGCCAACAACTCCCGATGCGACCCCAACAGGGACTCGCACGTCCTCTACAGGGGATCGCGTCTTTCGCCATTCAGCAACCACGCCTCCGAAGGACGCCTGTCAACTCTAAGCCATGCTGCTATAGAACAAGCCATGCCCAACGCACGTCTCTACAGTGGCCTCGAGTTGACCACCACGACCCGCAACATCACCACTGCGTCATCGAACCAGGACGCTTGTACCCCTGTGCCTCCCCTTGGCCTATAAAAGGGGACGCCAAGATACACAACAAAGGGAAGGGGCCCAATCGGACGAAGAACCGACTCCAGACAACGATCTCACGAACAACCAAACACACGCCTAGGCAGACTCCTAGACTCTGAATAACTCTCTCACTCTATACTTGACCCCCCCGAAGTCTCTCCTTCGCTTGTATCCACCCCTGTACAAGCACTTAGGTGCAAGATAATACAAATCTTCTCCCCCCGGCTGGACGTAGGGCCTTCTTTGCCCGAACCAGGATAAATCGCTGTGTTCTTCTTGCATCACCATCTGAACGGGTTACGCACACATACGTTTACTCGTTGGCTTAGGACACCCTCGGGTACCTAACATCGACAGTTGGCGCGCCAGGTAGGGGGTGTGTGTGTCAAACCGCTTCGTTCGGATGGCAGATTTCGTATCATCGCTCCCTTTCGGCTCGGTGATCTAGTTTGGGAGTTTGGAGTTCCTGTCGCTCGGCACAAGCCATGACATGGTCCTGCTCTCAGCCGGGCACCCAAGTGGGGGCGCTTCAGGGACTCCGCGAGGAGCCCCGCGTCGCCCTTGCCACCACACTTCCCAATCAAGAAGGAGACATGGATCGCAGGGCGGGCGACGCCGCCGTGCGACCATGGTCGTCACATCCTCTTCGTCTTCGACAGATGACTTGAGCTCTCTGGCCAGGAGCCTCCCACGACTACGCGTAAGGCCCGAAGAGGGGCAGCGCTCACTGGGGTTGAACACTTCTCCCCAGGAGAATGCGCCTCTCACGTCTATGGCTCTCTTGCCCCATGAGCAGTTTGCCATCCGACCGGCACTGCCATTTGGGCTCGACAATGCCGCTTCAACATACTCCACTATCGTGCGCTCGGGTTTCAGAGCGGACAGGGAACTGCTCTACTCCGACTCCGACTACAACTCCAGCTACTATGATCCCACGCGAGAGTGTTTCCACGTTGACATAGTCGCCGCGTCGGGCAACGATGACGCCGATCCCGCAGAGACGTCCACACCACCGGCTGCAACAGGTGGACCCCTCCTCCTGGCGGGACAGGAGGAAGGGCCCCTTGCCGCGACCAATGATCCGTGCGATTCGCAGGGCGCCCGTGTCGCCCAGCTTGCACAGGTCCGGGAGCTTCGAGCCAAACTCGATGAAGACAAAGAGCGGCTGCGCCAGCTCGAGCGTACCCTCGAGCAGACAATTGGAATCCCCCAGGCGGAGGGGCTCGGGCCCGAGCGCGACAAGTACAGTGGCAGATTGTGGGCGCGAATACGGTTGCATGTCCTACCTTCAATCGAGCCAGTCACAATGTCATCGCGGCAACCATGCTTCTCCGCAACATGCTGGCCCCCTCGAATCCTGAAGCCCAACGAGTCCGACAGGAGATCCAGGGCCTTCTCGAGGTGGCCACCATCCAGCAGGCTGAGAGTTCTGCCTCAAGGCATCGAGGTGCGGCCTCAGGGCAACACCACGAACCCTCGCAGCATGAGAGGCAGGCCTCGACCAAGCCGGTAGACTCCCCCTGCTCGAAGGGGGTGGTCCCGGCCCACGATCGCGTTCGTGACAACCGCAAGCCTCGCGATGCGCGTCACGACATCAACGAACACCGCAGACGCAAGAGCAGTGATGCCGAGGCGCGAGGCTACAGTGCCCATCAGGGCGAACGCTACGACAGCTATGAGGACCGACGTCGATGCCCGGATCCACTGGGACCTCGAGCCTTCAGCCGTGCGATTCGCAGCACGCCGCTGCCTAGCCTCTTCAGACCCCCGACAAGTCTCGTCAAATACGACGGCAAGACAAAGTCGGAGCTCTGGCTTGCCGACTTTAAGCTGGCGTGCCAGCTTGGTGGGGCCCACGATGACAGCACCATCATTCGACAACTCCCACTCTTTCTCTCCGACACCGCACGACGGTGGCTCGAGGAGCTTCCCCCTAACCAAATCTATGACTGGTCCGACCTGGTCAGGGTTTTCGAGGGGAACTTCAAGGGCACCTATGTGCGTTCGGGCAACAGGTGGGAACTCCGAGGCTACAGACAGAAGCCCGGGGAATCCCTCCGCGGTTTTACTTGACGCTTCTCCAAGCAGCGCACTGAGCTTCCCCACGTCACCGACGAAGAGGTGATCCTGGCTTTCATTACCGGGACCACCTGCAAGGAACTAGTCCAGGAGCTCGGGCATGCTCCCCCAAAGACCGCCAATGAATTGATGGACATCGTGGCCAACTTTGCCGCCGGAGAAGAGGTCGTCAGCACCTTCTTCGACGATGGAAAAGGCCAAACGCAAGCCAAGGCGGCCAACCCCGAGGGTTTGAACCGGGGCGGCAAGAAAATGGGCAAGAAGAAGAAGAAGAACCCATGAGGCAAGCGTGAAGACGCCCCCGACGACGACCTCGTGGCGGCTGTCGAGCGCAAGAAGCCTCGAGGCCCTCCCAAAAAGGGCCTCTTCGACGAGATGCTCAAGAAACCGTGCCCATATCACAAGGGCCAGGCCAACCACACCCTCGAAAACTGCCAGATGCTCAAAAGGCATTTCGTGGGTACGGTTCGAGGAAAGGAAGAGAAAAAGGAAGAGCCCGACGACAAGAACGACGACAAGGATGATGGATTCCCTGTGGTGCAGGACTGCTACATGATCTACGGGGGACCTACCGCCTGGCTCACCCCTCAACAGCGTAAGAGGAAGCGTCGAGAGGTATTCTCCACTCGAGTCGCCACCCCCCGATTCTTGGACTGGTCCAAGACGGCTATCATGTTCGACCGTGATGACCATCCGGACCATGTCCCGAACCCGACGCTCTACCCGCTTGTTGTCGACCCTGTCATCATCAACACCCGCTTCTCCAAGGTCTTGATGGATGGAGGTAGCAGCCTCAACATCATCTACTCCGAGACCCTCGACCTTCTCGAAATCCCAACGAAAAAGCTAAAACCCAACGCTGGGGGCTTCCATGGCGTCGTGCCAGGGAAAAGGGCTATTCCCATCGGATGCATCGACTTGCCGGTGTATTTCGGTACTCCCGCAAACTTTCGAAAGGAGACCCTCACGTTCGAGGTAGTCCCGTTTCGAGGCACGTACCATGCGATCATCGGACGACCGGGCTACGCCAAGTTCATGGCAGTTCCCAACTACACTTACCTCAAGCTCAAGATGCCGGGCCCCAACGGCATCATCACCGTTGGCCCCTCCTTCGACCACGCATACGACTGCGACGTTGAGTGCATCGAACATGCGAAAGCCCTCGAGGAGTCGGCGATGCTTGCAGCCACTCTCGAGGCCCTCGCTGACGAGATCCCCGAACCCAAGCGACATGCCGGCAGCTTCGAGCCTGCCGAGGACACGAAGAAGATCCCTCTCCACCCGAGTTGCTCCAAGGGGAAGGCACTGCTCATCAGCACCTCCCTCGATGCCAAATAGGAAGCAGTGCTCATCGACTTTCTCCGCGCAAACGCCAACACGTTTGCATGGAGTCCCTCGGATATGCCAGGCATACCGAGGGAAGTCGCCGAGCACACCTTCGAGATCCGCCCCGGGTCTAAGCCGGTAAAGCAACGCCTGTGCTGCTTCGACGAGGAGAAGCGCAGGATCATCAGGGAAGAAGTCAACAAGCTCTTGACGGCCAGATTTATCAAGGAGGTCCACCATCCCGAGTGGTTAGCTAACCCTATTGATGGGGACGTGATTCCCTGATCTTCCGTCAGATGGAGATAACTATCGTTTTGGTGGAGCACGACACACCGATTCGGCTTCAGATCCAAAGACCCGAACCCTGCAATCTTAGCACCACGACTCCTCTGGTTATCAACCGTGTCTCCAACCGGTTGACCTTGCCACGAAGGCTAATCCCTGCCTGCGAAACAAAGAACACAAGCAAGAACTCGAAAGAACGCAGCTCAATTAATGGGACAATCTGCAAATGAATGATTAAGCACTCGAGTTGGGGTTCCACAAACCGATGAACGACGGCTGTCGATGGACAGAATAATCTAAGCAAAACCCAAAACCTAACGACGGTGGCGGCGTATGTTTATAAAGGACTTAGGGTCATCGCCTACCCTGGACGCGCCCACTAACGGGCTCATAAACGATACACGGCCCATTGGACCAAAATAAGGTGACGCAGCACCAAGACAGATTCAGAATGCTAACTTGCTTTGACAATTCCCGTGGACTCCGAAGAGGTTTTGATGTGAGACCACTTCTATTGGCTTCCTTATGAAGTTAGCTTTCCAACCATATGTAGAACGTCGAAAACGGAGTCCGTATGAGTCCGTATGACCAGTTCTAGTCCAGGCTGGTCTGGCAGTCCGAGACAGACGCAAAATCAGCTTGTGTTGCACGCCCTTGCTGGCCCAGCTCGTCTCCAACTCCTCGTCCAAGTTCTTCAGAAGCCTCTCCATTGTTCCTAAGCAATATTAAATTATTAGGTAGTAATCTATTCTCAAAAGTATGAAAAGTATCGCTTAAAAACGAGCTCACCTGTAAATGTAGTTGACGCATTCGAGCTCGGGTCATTGGGCCTTGGAGAGGATCAGCAGGTGCACAAGAAGAAGCGATGTCCTCATCATCCTCCCCCTCTTGAACTGGAGTCGTCCTCGACTCAAGCTCATCTTCCTCTCCCAAGTATGGTTTTAAATCTGCAATGTTAAATATGGGACTAACCGCGAACTCGGGCGGCAACTCAAGTTTATATGCATTATCATTTATTTTCTCAATTATTTTATAAGGACCAGCATCTCTTGGCATTAATTTAGACTTACGCAAATCTGGAAATCTTTCTTTTCTTAAATATAACCATACCAAATCACCTGGTTCAAGTTTTACTTCCTTTCTACCTTCACTTCCTGCAATTCTATACTTCTCATTCATCTTTTCAATATTTATTTTTGTTGTTTCATGCAGTTTTCTAATAAATTCAGCACGCTCCATAGCATCACTATGCGTTCTCTCAACAGATGGTAAAGGCAAAAGATCAATTGGAGCACGGGGGTTAAAGCCATACACTACTTGGAAGGGACTTACCTTTGTTGTAGAATGTACAGCCCTATTGTATGCAAACTCCACAAGAGGCAAACACTCCTCCCACATCTTCAAATTACGCTTTAAAATTGCTCTCAACATGGTGGACAATGTGCGATTCACCACCTCAGTTTGGCCGTTAGTTTGTGGATGACAAGTTGTAGAAAACAGTAACTTTGTTCCCAATTTATTCCATAAAGTGCGCCAAAAGTGACTCAAAAACTTCGCATCGCGATCTGAAACAATAGTAGAAGGCATACCATGCAAGCGAATGATTTCTTGAAAGAATAGGTCAGCAATATGAATGGCATTATCACTCTTATGGCAAGGAATAAAATGTGCCATCTTCGAAAAATGATCCACAACCACAAAAATACTATCCCTCCCCCTCTTAGTCCTTGGCAATCCCAAAACAAAATCCATAGAAATATCAGCCCAAGGAATCGAAGGAACAGACAGCGGCATGTACAAACCATGTGGGTTCAATCGTGACTTAGCTTTTTGACATGTGGCGCACCGAGACACAAACCGCTCAACATCGCGCCTCATTTGTGGCCAAAAGAAGTGTGTGGACAGCACCTCGATCGTCTTCTTGGCACCAAAATGACCCATCAATCCGCCGCCATGGGCCTTCTGCAACAACAAAAGACGAACGGAACCAACTGGAATGCATAGGCGGTTAGCTCTAAACAAAAATCCATCGTTCAGCACATATTTATTCCATGTGCGCCCCTCTTTACAATTCTCCAAGACGTCTCTAAATTCAACATCATTAACATATTGATCCTTAATTGTTTCAAGCCCAAAAATCCGACAATCAAGTTAAGACAACATGGCATATCGTCTAGACAAAGCATCAGCATAACATTGTCTTTTCCTTTCTTGTGTTTGATAATATAAGGAAAAGATTCAATAAATTCAGCCCACTTAGCGTGTCTACGATTCAATTTATTTTGTGTTCTAATATGCTTCAATGATTCATGATCAGAATGAATAACAAATTCTTTAGGCCATAGATAATGCTGCCACGTTTGTAAAGTACGAACAAGAGCATATAATTTCTTATCATACGTGGAGTAATTAAGAACAGGCCCACTTAATTTTTCACTAAAGTAAGCAACGGGTTTACCTTCTTGCATCAAGACGCCACCAATGCCAATACCACTAGCGTCACACTCAAGTTCAAAAGTCTTACCAAAATCAGGAAGTTGCAGCAACGGTGCATGAGTAAGCTTGTCCTTCAAAAGAGCAAAGGACGCCTCTTGTTCTTCTCCCCAATGGAAAACCACACCCTTTTTCGTCAACTCATTAAGCGGGGCTGCAATAGTGCTAAAATCCTTGATGAAGCGCCGATAAAATCCTGCAAGTCCATGAAAACTCCAGACTTGTGTCACTGTAGTGGGAGTTGGCCAGCTCCTTATAGCCTCCACCTTCGCCTCATCAACTTCAATCCCCTGCGAGGTGACAACATAGCCAAGAAACGATACTCGTTCGGTGCAAAAGTTGCACTTCTCGAGGTTACCAAACAAACTTGCAGCTCGCAATGCTTGAAAAACAGCACGCAGGTGATCAACATGTTCATGTAAAGACTTGCTGTAAATCAAGATATCATCAAAATAAACCACCACAAATTTACCAATGAAAGGACGTAACACCTCGTTCATAATCGCATGAAAGTACTCGGTGCATTTGTTAACCCAAAAGGCATTACTAACCACTCATACAGGCCGAACTTGGTTTTAAAAGCAGTTTTCTATTCATCGCCTAATTTCATTCGTATTTGGTGGTAGCCACTTCTCAAATCTACTTTCAAAAAAATTACAGAACCACTTAACTCATCAAGCATGTCGTCTAACCTAGGAATAGGATGACGGTACCTTATGGTGATATTATTAATGGCTCTACAATCTACACACATGCGCCAACTGCCATCTTTTTTTGGAACTAAAATAACTGAAACGGCACAAGGACTAAGGCTCTCACGGACGTACCCACGGTCCAACAGGTCTTGGACTTGGTGCTGAATCTCCTTAGTCTCCTCAGGATTGGCCCTATAAGCAGCCCAATTTGGCAAACTTGCTCCAGGAATTAAGTCGATCTGATGTTCAATCCCTCTAATGGGTGGAAGCCCCGGGGGAATCTCAGAGGGAAAAATATCACTGTACTCCTGCAAAAGGTCAGCGACAGAAGATGGCACTGTGCTAGATATATCTTCTACATAAAATAAAGCATCTTTGCATATTAAAGCATAGCACATATCATTAATCTCTGCAAGATCAGATTTGGTGGCAAGCATCACAGGATTTTTTAATTTAATTTCTGACTTATTCTCAATTTTAGCATCAACAGCTAGTCTATCCTTCTCAGCTTGTACAATTTGAGCAGGCATCATGGGTTGCAAAGTAAATTTTTGTCCTTTATGCATAAGAGTATATGTATTACTTCTACCATGGTGGACAGCATCATTATCATATTCCCAAGGTCTACCCAACAAAAGAGAACAAGCTTGCATTGGAACAACATCACAATCTACATAATCAGAATATGGACCAAGGGAAAAATAAACTCGTGCCGTTTTAGTTACCTTGGCCTTACCTGAATCGTTGAGCCGCTGAATATGGTATGGATTAATATGAGGTCGGGTCGTTAATTCAAGATGCTTGACCAAATCTTCACTTACCAAATTGTTGCAGCTGCCTCCATCAATGATCACGCGTACACGTGTTTCTTTAATCACAAATAAAATCTGGAACAAGTTATGGCGCTATTGCTTCTCTGCATCGTGAACCTGCGTACTAAGAACTCGCTGCACAATAAAAATTCGTTGGTTGCCAGCATCTTCGGAGCTCACAATTACTCCGTCCTCATTTGTAGCATCTGCTTCGTCAGGTTCTTCATCCGAGGCACTAATGTAACCATCTTCAGTTGCAATGTAAGCCCGTGTGCTTGGACATTCTCTTGCTATGTGACCGTACCCTTGGCAGTGACAGCACTGAATACCTGTAGAGCAACCGGTAGAAGATGATGGTTCCTGCATACGAGTCTTACCAGCGGTTGAAGGAAAAGATGCAGCGGGTGGCGAACGCGTGGCTGTTGGCGCCGCTGCTGAAGGAGAAGCACTCGCAGCCTTAGCGCCCGATGGCACATTCTTCGACGAAAAAGAACTGCCGTAGTTACTTCGGCTCCTTTGCTGTTGTGGTTGTCGTCCCTGCAATTCTTTTTCTGCAAGCATGGCAAGCTAAAACAACTGGTTGGTAGTATTATATTCCCTATAATCAACAAGATCCTGAATTTCTTTTCTCAAACCACCATAAAAACGACACAATTTATCCTCGGGTTCTTCTTCTATACCACAACGCATCATACCCTTTTGTAGCGCTGCAAAATAATCCTGAACAAGCATATCTCCCTGGTCTAAGCGCTGTAGTTTCTTACGCATATCTCGCTGATAAGTAATTGGAACAAACCAATCACACATAGCAATTTTAAGATTCTCCCATGTTGAAGGTTTTATTTTCAAAGCAGTCCACCAGATTAGAGAGAAATCTTTAAATTCACTAGTGGCTTGTCTAACCTTATGACGTTCAGGTACAAGATGAGCAGAAAATTTTTGTTCTACTGTCAGCTCCCAATCTAAATATTCCTCAGCATCATATTTACCAACAAAAGATGGTATGGAAAATTTAATTTTAGCATATGGATCATCGTTACCTTGATGTCTATTACCTCCCATACCAATTGTATTCTTCATCTTGCGTCTTCTGCGCAAGCGGTTTTCGTTTGTCCTAATGTGATCAGGAAGGCCATCGGAATTATAAACAACATCTTCTTCTATTTTAGGAAAAGCAGCCTCGTCATCACCTCCCTCTTGTCCTTGATCATCGTCCGGCTTGGGTGGATTGTTCTCAAGCTATTCCACCCTTCTAGAAATCGTGGATACTCGCTTGTCCACACGTTCAACATCAGTGTGGACTGTTCGAATATCCTTTTGTAACGCCTCCAGCATCCTCGTCTGGTTGGTGAGTAAATCCCTGATGACCTGCAAGTCACTTTGCAAAACAGGAGTGTCCTCTGGCATGATTAGTGATTAGCAAAAACTCCTATGAGCTACTTGGGTTCAATTGGTGTAATCACACCCTCACACACGTCTTAACAAGTTCTTACCCAAGTTCTTACCAACACATGCAGAGGATGGCAACCGGTGGATCTCAGTTGTGATACCTGAGGATGTGGGCCACAATTGCAAGGTCTTTTTCTGTACTAATCTGAAGATAATGTGGAGCTTGGAAGGCGCACAAACAGAAAATATATGTATATATATGGCACACAACTCAGTAACAGCGAGCAATGCGGAACTCTAGTCCAAAGTACTTATGCTTGTTGCTGGCCTAACGTGTTCCAAGTACCAAAAGTGTGTGAACAAGGACAAAGGAAGTACAAGTATGATTGAGAAACAAGTATGAAAGAAACCCAATGAAACACTCGCAATCGCAGAACAAACAACTGTCTCCTTGTTCTCTTTCTTTTTTTTCTTCTCGCCAAAAAGGCACTAGTAGAAATCAAACTTTTTTTACTTTTTTTATATTTTTTTTGTGAACAAGGATGACAAACGATGTAACCACAAAAATTTCACCTAAAACAGAGGTGGGATGTGGCCTACAGAAAATCAGCACGTTCTCTGAAAAGCGTGCAAGAACCTTGACAATTTTTTTTCTTTATTTTCCTGAATTTTTTTGGCAATTTTGATGAAACCAAATAGGCTGAAGGCGAGTTTGTCGGCTCCAAATGGAGTCAAGAAGCTGCTGTAAAAATTTCAAATTTTTCTGATAAACGAGCGAAAAGTTATGCCTGTTTTACCGAAGGCATCTCAAGTTATGTTTTTTCGGAAGGCACAACACGGCAGTCGGCAGTTAGGGCGAAGCGTCCCTAAACTCCAACACCAATCACAGCAGTAGGTATTCGCCAGATGATTTAAGGAAGGCTGTGATGCAAGCAACAAAGAGCGGCTGACGACCTATCTAGGGTTTGCGCGGCGGCGAGAGTTGACACAAGGCGGCTGGCGAGGCAAGTCGAGTAATGTGGTGATTCGACTTGTTGTTTGGAACGGTGGAAGGGACAACGTTGAAAGAAAAAAAACACACGACTAGACTCTAACACAACCTACCAGCAACAAGGCCCTGACCAGGACACAAATTCAACACTACAGACTCTGGACTGAATTATGCAAAGGCTAAAGCGCGGAAGGGTTCTAGGATAGGAAATTGAATATGGCTTTGGACTATGGGACAAAAACGAAACACTCAAAAACTAGGGATAAACGTAAATCTGATGGTATACCTTAGCTCTAAATACCACTTGATGGGGACGTGATTCCCTGATCTTCCGTCAGATGGAGATAACTATCGTTTTGGTGGAGCACGACACACCGATCCGGCTTCAGATCTAAAGACCCGAACCCTGCAATCTTAGCACCACGACTCCTCTGGTTATCAACCATGTCTCCAACCGGTTGACCTCGCCACGAAGGCTAATCCCTGCCTGTGAAACGAAGAACACAAGCAAGAACTCGAAAGAACGCAGCTCAATTAATGGGACAATCTGCAAATGAATGATTAAGCACTCGAGTTGGGGTTCCACAAACCGATGAACGGCGGCTGTCGATGGACAGAATAATCTAAGCAAAACCCAAAACCTAACGATGGCGGCGGCGTATGTTTATAAAGGACTTAGGGTCATCGCATACCCTGGACGCGCCCACTAACGGGCTCATAAACGATACACGACCCATTGGACCAAAATAAGGTGACGCAGCACCAAGATAGATTCGGAATGCTGACTTGCTTTGACAATTCCCATGGACTCCGAAGAGGTTTTGATGTGAGACCACTTCTATTGTCTTCCTTATGAAGTTAGCTTTCCAACCATATGTAGAACATCAAAAACGGAGTTCGTATGAGTCCGTATGACTAGTTCTAGTCTAGGCTGGTCTGGCAGTCCGAGACAGACGCAAAATCAGCTTGTGTTGCACGCCCTTGCTGGCCCAGCTCGTCTCCAACTCCTCATCCAAGTTCTTCAGAAGCCTCTCCATTGTTCCTAAGCAATATTAAATCATTAGGTAGTAATCTATTCTCAAAAGTATGAAAAGTATCACTTAAAAATGAGCTCACCTGTAAATGTAGTTGACGCATTCGAGCTCGGGTCATTGGGCCTTGGAGAGGATCAGCAGGTGCACAAGAAGAAGCGATGTCCTCATCACCTGTAATAGTCAAAAAGAAAAATGGGAAATATAGGATGTGTGTAGATTACACCGGCTTGAATAAAGCATGTCCTAAAGTCCCATTTCCCTTGCCACGCATCGATCAAATCGTTGACTCGACGGCGGGATATGAGACCCTCTCCTTTCTCGACGCCTATTCCGGCTACCACCAGATCCGGATGAAGGAGTCCGACCAGCTCACGACTTCCTTCATCACCCCCTTTGGCATGTACTGCTATGTTACTATGCCCTTCGGCCTTTGAAACGCCGGGGCAACGTACCAGCGGTGCATGCTCCACGTTTTCGGAGAACACATCGGCTCGACGGTCGAGGCCTATGTCGATGACATCGTGGTCAAGAGCAAAAAAGTCGAGGATCTCGTCTCTGACCTTGATGCCGCGTTCAAATGCCTCCGGGCGAAGAGCATCAAGCTGAACCCCGAGAAGTGTGTCTTCGGCGTCCCCCGAGGCATGCTCTTAGGGTACATAGTCTCTCAGCGCGGCATCGAGGCCAACCCAGAGAAAATCTCGGCGATCATCAAGATGGGGCCCATTCAAGACCTCAAAGGCGTTCAGAGGGTCACAGGATGCCTGGCAGCCCTGAGCCACTTCATCTCCCATCTCGGGGACAAGGCGTTGCCCCTCTATCGCCTTTTGAAGAAATCGGAGCACTTCGAATGAACCCTCGAAGCCGAGGAAGCCCTCTCAAAGCTCAAGTCTATGCTAGCCTCGCCCCTGATCCTAGTACCACCTCATCTAGCCGAACCCCTCCTCCTCTATGTCGCCGCAACCACCCAGGTGGTCAGTGCAGCCATAGTGGTCGAGAGGGTAGAAGAAGGGATCGTTGCCATCGACAAGTTTACCAGGTGGATCGAGGCTCGGCCCATCACCAACATTCATTCCGAGCGAGCGGTCGAGTTCTTCATTGACATCATTCATCGCTTCGGGGTCCCCAACGTGATCATCACCGACAATGGCACGCAATTCACCGGCAAAAAGTTCCTGGACTTCTGCGATCACCATCACATCCGTGTGAATTGTTCTGCAATTGCTTATCCTCGAACTAACGGCCAGGTCGAGCATGCCAATGGGATGATTCTTCAAGGGCTCAAGCCTAGAATCTATGACCGCCTGAAGAAATACGGCAAGAAGTGGGCCATTGAGCTGCCCTCGGTCCTGTGGAGCCTAAGGACAACACCCAGTCGAGCCACGGGATTCACCCCGTTCTTCATGGTCTACGGGTCTGAGGCCATCCTCCCCATCGACCTCGAATACGGGTCCCCTCGATTAAAAGCCTACAACGAGCAGACGAACGAAGAAGCCCTCGCAAACGCCATTGACCAACTCGAAGAAGCTCGAAACATGGCCCTCCTCAACTCCACAAGATACATGCAGAAGCTTCGATGCTACCACGACAAGCATGTGCGCAAAAGGGACCTTCGAGTGGGCGACCTCGTCCTACGACGGTGATAGAGCAACAAGGGCCGCCACACGTTAACTCCACCGTGGGAAGGCCCCTTCATCATAGCAGAGGTGTTGAAGCCCGGAACCTACAAGCTCACTAACGACAAAGGCGAAATCTTCACCAACGCATGGAACATCGAACAGCTACGTCGCTTCTATCCCTAGGGCGTCGATGCCTTCTTCATACATTTTCGTATACAGAATGCTTTCGATCACAAGCTCAATCTTGTTATACATATAAGAGGTAGCCTTGATTCTGCTCCCTCAGAGTCGAACCTCCCTCGGGGGCTACAAGGGGGGAACCCCCCGAAGTCCCCAAAAAACTCGCATGATTTTTTCAAAACTCAAAAGTCTATCCTCTCTACGCACCTCGATACGCTCTAAATACTTAGTCGAAAACACCATGTGAACGCCCTAAAGGTCGAGGGCCGTCGAGCCAGGAGACCACCGATGCCCTAGGGCTACGGTACCTCCACTCAGTCCCACGTCGAGGGGCATGAACATGCGTCACACTAAGTTAAGAAACATTATCAGACATGCGAGAAAGGAAGGGACTAAACAATTTGCGAAGTTATATTTTACATTCGATAATGTTTCAAGGCCCCCTGGGCCTTGCAAACCAGAAAATTACAAGATTTCTTACAAATGCCTCTTTGCCTAGATTTGGCTCATAGGCCATCATCCTCAGGAGGCGGAAGGACCTCACGCTCGAAGAGGCTTGCAAGACGACCGCCAGGTTCCTCGGCAGCCTCGACCAACCCCATGAAGACGGCTTCGTTCTCCTCGTCAGTCTTTGAAGGGTCGCTAACGAAGCCGTGGGAGACGACCTCCATGTCGTAGATGTAGCCGGAGCCGATGACCGCCATCGCCCGCTTCACGCCGACATGAAGGGCACCCCGCACCTTCTCCTTAACCACGCGGCCGAGCTCGAATAGCCGGTTAAGCAGAGGGGCCCCATGGACGTCATCCGCAGCCGCTTCGGGATGAGGGACGCCGAGGCTATCGCAGACCATGTCGAGCATACCGCCGAGCTCACCGGTCAGCTTCACCTCGGCCGTGTACGACTTCTGAAGCAGGCCGAGGTCGCGATGAGCCCGAGTTAGCTCCTCCTCCAAGGCTGGAAGCAAACGGAGTCAGTAACGCTTAAGAAAAAACAAAGGCAAAAAACTCTTCAAGAAAAGAAGGAAGACTCACCAACGGCGTGGGTCTCGAGCTTCGTGTGCGTATCTTGCAGAACGAGATACTCATTTGCAAGCGTCTCACCAGCGTGGACCATCGACGCGTTCTCCTCCTTGAGCTTCTTGAGGGCCTCGGCTGCCAAAATGGCATTCCGCCTTTGCTCTTGCCAGGCTTCGGAAAGCCTAGCATTTTCAGAGGCCGAGGCCTAGAGCTCCTTCTGCACCGCTTCGAGGGCCGCGCCAGCCCTTGCCAGCTCATCGCTGGCCTCGGACCTCGCCTTCTCGAGGACCCTCCCCACTTCCTCCTTTGCCTTGGCCTCGGCCTCCTTGGCTTGGGCAGCCACCTCTCGAGCCAAGGTGTTTTCGGACTTCACCTTCTCAAGCCCACTTCCGCTGGCAGCAGCCTCCTCCTTCGCCTTCGCGGCCTCGACCCGGGCAGCCTCGAGCGCTGTTTCTAGCTCGGGGATCTGGTTCCACTTATCCTTGGCGCCGTGGATAAGATAGGACTTGATGTTTGAGCGCTTTCTCAGATCCTAAGAGCAAGAAGAACAAAGGACATCATCAACAAAGAGAACACACCCTGAGTTCCATAACTTCGAAGAAGGATGCTTACCACGAGGCACTGGTGAAGGTTGTCGCTGACGAGACCAAGCATTGCCTTCAGCGAGGTCTGAAGGCAAGAACGCTCCTCCTCGATGGCCCTCCAGCACTCGAGCTCTGTGAGGGAGCGTCGTGACTCGTGGGGTCGTGGACGCGGATGTGCTCCGAGCCCAATCCCGAAGTCTCCGCCTCTACTCCGGCACCCTCCGCGTCGACGGCCGCGCCTGCCACCGGTCATTGCTCGGGCATCGCGGGGGGAGAACGACCCTCCCACGGCACGATAGCCAGCAAGCCGGCCTGCGGCTCCTCCCGCTCGACAAAAAGGTCCGCCGGGGCAGACACGGCGACGCCCGCCTCCTCGACCGAGGGGGCCCCGCCTGACGACCCGCATCGACACCCCCGGACTCGACGACCCCCGACCTCGGTGGCGACATGGGGGCGCGGCGTCCTTCTCCTTCCCTTCGTCGACGAAGGTCTCGCCCTCCTCGGCCTCGAGGACGATGGGCGTCGCCTTCGAAAACCCCAGTAGCGAATCATCCAAGGGGCCATCCGGCACTCTGCTGCCCGGCTCCTCGACGGCCATCCTGGCTCGGGGGCTCGACGCCGCAGCCGCTGCAGTCTCGGTGGCCGCTTCACTGATAACAGAAGTAGCGCCCCGGGCCAACACCGCGCATGCGGCCTTGACCCAAGCGATGACCCCCGCGTTCGAAATCGCCGGGGGAATCGAGGCGGCGCTTGTCGCCAAAGGAACCGGGCCCGTAGCCGGAGCCACCGCGACCGCCATCACCTCCGTCGCAGCATTCGTCCTAAGTCGCTTGGCCGGAGTGGGCCCCGCCAGTGCCTGCTCGCGCTTGAGTCTGCAAGAAAGGAAAAATTAGATGCGTGGAATCGAGATGCGAAATATAAAGCTGCTCCAAGATTAAGAACTTACCCCACCGGGAACCTCCCTGGGGTTCGTGAGCCCCCCGTCGATGGCCGCGTCCCGGCGCCCGGAAGGCTTGAAGTCGCTGCCGGCGGCGTCACGCCGCGAGGCCCCGTAGCCCTTCAAGCGGAGGCCGCCGCCGATGCGGCCAAAGCCAGCGCCATCGGCCCGGCTCCAAGGGCCAGATGACTTTCACGGGATCCCTTCATGGGCCCCCCAGAACCAGCGGTGCCCTGCGTCGAAGGGGCACCAGCCGCGACCCTCCGGGTTGAGAGGTGCTCCTCTTCTCCGATCCACTCCTCCCCCGACTCCTTAGAGGAGGACCCTTCGACGGGCCCCACCTCTCGTCTCTGCTTAGCCGAGCGCTGCTCGCCCACAGAGAGATCGAGGCTCTGCATCAGCCTCTTCTTGCTCTCCTCCTCCTTCGTCTTCTTTGCCGACGAGGCGCCGAGAAGCCCCGTCGGACCAGCTTCGAAATCTTCCTTAACGGTGGGCAGCGACAACTCATAGTCGAGCTCCCCCTACACGCAAAGCCCAAAAAAATGTAAGGTGAAAAGAAACAAAAAAGAAGGGCTCGATGAAGTAATACACTCACCAGTTCGAGGTAACCTGGATTCGACCGCATCGGAGGACAGTTGACTTCCTGCACCATGAAGGGGCCCGACACCATGCCTTGAACCCTCTTGGCGACGCTCTCCAGTGTAATATCCTCAGCAACCATCCGGCTCCCCTTGAGCTCCGCTCCAAAGAACATTTGGCTCATGCGGAGCGAGCGCCGCATCAGGGGGAGCACCCGTCGATGGTGGAAGGCCAAGGCAACAACCCCAGCAGTCAACCCCTGCCCTCGAAGGGTCGCTAGGGCGTCGAGGAGGTCTTCGAGCCTCCCTTGATGGTCCCACACCGGGGCGCCCCAGTTGTGGGGACGCGACTCGATAACGCGCCCCGTGTACTGAGGCAGCAGCCCCTCGTCGTTCCTGACGTAGAACCACTTCGAAGGCCAGGCGCCATGGCTCGAAGTCAGGCCGATAGGGATGAAGGTGTCGACCTTCCTCACGGCGAAGTTGCAGCACCCGGCCCACACCAGCCTCCGCACCCCCGGCGACGTGCTCTTGGAGAACTCCGCCCAAAAAAGATGAAGCCAGAGCTCCCAGTGCGCCTCCACCCCGAGGTAACCCTCGCAGACAGTGGTGAAGATGGCGGCGTAGGAGATCGCGTTGGGGGAGAGATGCTGCAGCTCGATCCCGTAGTAGTGGGTGAGGGCGCGCATAAACCAGCTCGGCGGGGAACCGAAGCCCAGTCGGTGGAACTTGACGAAGCTGACCACGTAGCCCTCCGGTGGGTTCGGCTCGAGGTCCCCCTTCGGCGGAACGAGCCATTCGGGCTCGGCCTTGTTGGTGATAGGGTGAAGGAGCCCCTCCGCCACCAACCCCTCCAGCTCCTTCCTCGTCACGTCCGAGGGGAGCCACACCGTGGGCTGAAGAATCTCCGGCGGCGCCATGGCAAGGGCACGGAGCTCTTCGGTGGACGGATGACCCGGAAGATTTCCTATCTCCACGGGGAAGGCAAAGCGTAGGGAGGCGAGCGCAAGGAAGGTAAGCGCAAGGAAGGTGAGCGCAAGGAAGGTAACCAAGCGCAGGAAGGCGAATGCGAAAATGGCAGGAAGGCAAGTGAAGAGCAACGGTGCGCGGAGTGCCTCCTTTTATAGGGGCAGAAGACCAATGGGCGGCCGTCGCTTGCCCGACCAGTAAGTCCCCGCATTAAATGCGCCTAAAGTTCTCTCCTCTCGATTCCTGTGCGTCGACGTCATGAGCGAGGTCGCCAGGCGCCAATGATACCCTCGGGCCCGTGCGTTCATGCCGTTTCGCATTCACCCCCTCGACTCCCATCGACCATGGACACGCGTCAAGCATCCACGAATCAGCCGTCATGCCGGCCCCACCACGACCGCGCCATTCTGACTCCCGCGACATTACGGCCGCGCCGCTTCGAATCTGTTCTTGAAAAACGAGACTAATATGACAAATGATAGTTATCCTCCCAGAAACGCTCTTTAAGTACAGGAATCATCCACTACCGCGCCGCTCCGGCTTCTGCATAAAAAGGCACGCGTGACGGACAGGAGGAGTTATCCGCAGACGGATCTTCCCACAACACGGGATACGGGCCCAGGCCCTCGAAATCTCCAGGGAGCGAAGGCTGGCCCTCGAAAAGGGTTCGACAGCCACCCTCGAGTACCGGAGTTAGGGGTGACCGAGGGGGCCGACGCGAGTCCCTTGCTCGAGAACGAATTCTCGAGGCCCCTCGGACACATTCAAGGCAAAACTAAGGGTTCACGACGGAATCCCCTCGATGGGAGGCATCAAGCCACCAGACCTGATCGAAAGGGTCTGGCATCCATGGGACCCACTGTTTTGCTCGAATAAGGGCACCTCAGGGCCACTAGTCGACCCCTATCGAACGGGGCACGAGCTCTTACTTGGATTTCCTGATAGTAGCTCACCTGAGATGTTGATGCTCGCCCAAGCATGCGTAGCACAATGCTTCTGCCCCCTCTACCCAATCGAAAGGGTTCGTGAGGGTCGAACAAAAAAGTCGAGCTCGCACCTGACCGGCTTCGACGAAAGAAGCTAAGGAGCGGACTTGCAACCGGGTGGCCTCGACGAAAGAGGACCCAACCGCCCGGGGGCTCGATCATTCGAGCACGCCTCGACCAAAACCGAAAATAAAAGGCCTCGGGCGAGTATTCTACTCACCCGAGGCCTCAGGGGCTACACCCGAAGGGTGCGCTCGCGCGCACCCCTCGGGATACGACCTACACTCCGAGTCCATTTAACTGAGCCTCCGCGTAAGTATCAACACTTACACGAAGCCTCGGGGGCCACTGTCGGTTACAGAGAAAGGGGTACCCTAAACCTCCCTTGTTTTCGATTGAACCCTGAGTTTACCCTCAGATTAATCTCACCGAGACCCTCGAAAAAACACGTGCAAGACCAGACCGTACATCCTCGACCCACCGGGGCCCATCGGCAAATACACACTGGGCTAGCCCACAACAGAATACTTAACTTCTGCCGCAACCCTCGACAAGTCACTGACGTCACCAACTGATGATCACTCGAGGGGGGACCCCGCGTCAAGTGTCGAGGCCCCGGCAGGACAGACACCTCGATACAACAAGGGTCGAGCCCCCCTCGATCCACCAACTCCGGGTGCGTCCGACAGCGCATTTGATGCAAAACTACCTAACCTCGTCCAATCGTATGGCTACAGTAGCCGCACAGTGGCCCATACAGCGGTCGAATCCCGCTTTACCACCCATACTGGGGACGTGCATCGGTCTGCATGACACTGTTACGCTGTACTCAGCACTGTTAGGCCGCTCGAGGCCCCTCTCGACGCGCTACGTGACAAACAACCGATATCGGATTCCCTAAGTTCAATCTTATCCGTTCAACCACTACGCTCGAGGCTACCCCTCGATTGGGCCTCGAGTATATGTCGACGCCCTCCGGTCAACCCACATCGACCTCGAAAGCTGCGCCAACAACTCCCGATGCGACCCCAACAGGGACTCGCACATCCTCTACAGGGGATCGCGTCTTTCGCCAGTCAGCAACCACGCCTCCGAAGGACGCCTGTCAACTCCAAGCCATGCTGCTACAGAACAAGCCATGCCCAGCGCACGTCTCTACAGTGGCCTTGAGTTGACCACCACGACCCGCAACGTCACCGCTGTGCCACGACGCTTGTACCCCTGTGCCTCCCCTTGGCCTATAAATGGGGACGCCAGGATACACAACAAAGGGAAGGGGGCCCAATCGGACGAAGAACCGACTCCAGACAACGATCTCACGAACAACCGAACACACGCCTAGGCAGACTCCTAGACTCTGAATAACTCTCTTGCTCTATACTCGACCCCCCCTAATTCTCTCCTTCGCTTGTATCCACTCCTGTACAAGCACTTAGGTGCAAGATAATACAAATCTTCTCCCCCCAGCTGGACGTAGGGCCTTCTTTGCCCGAACCAGGATAAATCTTGCATCACCATCCGAACGGGTTACGCACACATACGTTTACTCGTTGGCTTAGAACACCCCCGGGTACCTAACGTCGACACTACTCTATACGAAGTACGGGCAGAACCAGTAGTTCTTGTAGAGCACCAATGGCTCTGATCACCCCTCTCTTGTTGGGAGTTTGGATATAAGGTTCGCAACATAGCTTTTGGATATAAGGTTCGCAACATAGCTTTCGAATGAAATGGCTTCGGACGAGTTATATGTGGCACTTCCACGCTGAGTTTGTGACATAGTTCAACAACTACTATGTATTTTCTTCCAATCTCCTTCGATGGGAGGTTTTGGATGGGCATGCAAGCAAGAGGACGGTGCAGATGGTGTGAATTGAGCTGCTCTTGCTCGCGGACGGGGAACATAAATAGCCCAGGAGTCATGCATGTCGCCTTACTAATTAAGGTAAGCAACACGGTCTGCTCTCGCAGACTCCACCATGTACGCCCCCTGTATTAGGATTTAATAAGGCATGCGTGTATTTTTAAAATTCAAACTTCATTATCTTTGACCAATAATTAGTCAAATAATCTAAAACAATATAGTATGATAGTGATAAGATTAGATTTGTCTTTACAAATACTATCTAAGGAATGCGTGTATTTTAAAATTCAAACTTCATTATCTTTGACCAATAATTAGTCAAATAATGTAAAACATTATATAGTATAATAGTGATCAGATTAGATTTGTCTTTACAAATATTATCTAATGCTACTTTATTACATTCATTATGTAATGCACCTTTATTGGTGCGGTTGTTTGGTTGGTGTTGGTCGATGAGAAGCCGCCATGCACGGCACGCGCGCCCAACACGGCTCTCTCGTGCCTGCGCTGTACACGCGCGGCTGCATCGCTCGCTTGCTCGCTCTTGGGTGTCTGACGTATGTCTCCTCGCTTCAAATTGGCAAATTGCTCGTGTGTACTTGCTCATGAGTTGGACAGAATTTGCTTCCATCCTTTACCTCTTTATTACCGGAGATTTCAGTTTTCTTAGTCTCCCGGCCAATCCCGAGTCCCAATGCCCGGGCCCCCCGGTGTTTCAACTACAAGTGTGTGTTGTGTTCTTTGCTTACAGCTAGTTTGACCGATTTTGCTTGACGATTTTTGCTATTCGCCAACACTAGAATCAGTTTGACTGACTCGACTTAAGTCAGCCTAGTCGTCTCTTGTTGAACAATAGCACTAGTGTCTGATTTTTTTTTCTTGCCGATGGGAGTTTGGGTTTGTCACCAGAGCCTAGAAAATTTGATAGTGATCTTAAGGCTCTCCAGGTTACCGCATTGGATTTGGAGTTTTCAAGCACCACCTAATTATTTAAGGCTTTCTTTACCTTCTTCGATTCCCTCGTTATCACATTTTTTTTTCTAATAATAGCAGAGATGCACGTGCGACACGCACGTGTCTCCAAAACATATTTTCTTATAATAGATGGATTATAAAAAAAAAGAATGAGAAGTCAATGGAAAGAAATTCCAGGTCCATGCCCAAAGTTTAGGATGGAATGACAATATATGCACTTAATAATTTAAATTTTCTCATTATTGATTTAAAAGAATTATTTCATATGATATATTATAGTAAACTTCATATAGTCATTAATAAAGCACAATATCTTGTATTAATAATTTAATTTGCTGATTACTAATTTAAAAGAATTATTTGTAACAAAAATTAGATAGCTAATAATAAAGCACAATAGCTTATATTGGTAATTTAGTTTGCCATTTACTGTACACTGTAGCAATCTTTAGATAGCCAATAAAAAAACACAAAAGCTTAGTACTACTCACCTTGTATAAGTCATGATCTTTTTTTCTTGGTCTCGTCGGCTATTTTGGATACACCAGTGAGTAAACGTGAGCCACTATGTCTTATCGACCATGGGTTAACGATCATCAATATCTGATTACACTCCTCTTGATCACCATTGATCTGGATGGAAACTGAAGGTTTAGCAAAATTAGTAATGAATTCTGACCAGCTTTTTCTCCCCAACTTGCATTTGATTAAACTTTTGGTTAAATTTCCGGCTGCTTCTTTTTCTCTCTCGATATCATCGTCGGTACTCATGATTCCTTGCACGTAATTTCTCTTTTTCTAATCAATGGTCCTTGAAGTTTCAATTTCAATAACATCCATTACACAAAAATTAGATAGCTAATAATAAAGCATAATAGCTTGTATTAGTAAATTAATTTGCTCATTATTATATAATGTAGCAAACTTCAGATAGCCAATAAAAAAGCACAATAGCTTAGTACTACTCGCCTTGCATAAGTCATGATCTTTATTTTTTTGGCCTCGTCGGCTATTTTGGATACACCAGTGAGTCATCGTGAGCCACTATGTCCTGTCGACCATGGGTTAGTGCCATTAATATCTGATTGCACTCCTCTTGATCACCATTGATCTGGATGGTAATGAATTTTGGCCAATTTTTTTCTCTCCAACTTGCATTTGATTAAGCTTTTGGTTAAGTTTCCGGCTGCTTCGTTTATTCTTATTTTTTGTCTTGATATCATCGTCGGTACTCACGATTCCTCGCACGTATTTCCTCTTTTTCTGATCAATGGTCCTTAAAGTTCCAATTTCAACAACATCTGCTACATCCGCAGAACCTAATTTATCATAATAAAAATAAATCTGAATTTAATTAATTTGATTTAAATTTAAGAATTGCATATTTTGACTAACCTTTAATGATCCTACGGATCAGGTGGGATTGCATATTTACCTTTAATGAATCCATTGGTCGACTTTGAAAGCATAGGAGAACCTAAATAAAATTGTTGCTCCATAACGATCGGTAGAAGAGGACAAGATGAATTTGTATTCTTTTTAAAGGTCATCGGGGGAAGAGGCTCCCCACCTGAATTTTATTGATTATATATATATATATATATGTGTATATGATTAATAGTGTTAAGTATTTATTCACAGGCATTATACTTCAATTATAATTAGAACGTATTCATTTATTCACGAGCATTTACATTAATATATATCGTAATGAATGATTAATTGAGAAGCCAACTCTTATATAGTTTGTAATTAGGCAATGCACGTGTCTGAACAAATTATCTATACTATAAAAGACTATTGATGTTAGGCTTACATGGGGCGATCTGAAACCATGGAACACCTCCTGCTCTGCTAGGGTGTGAGAAGTTTGATCTTTCATCCGACAAAAGCTGCACTTAGATGGGGCGTTCATTCTTGTTATTACGATGGTACGGCTGTGGTGAATTGAATGCGACGTTGATGAGTAGACGGGGCGTTAATTCGAATCCCCGCGTCTCGATACTATCTGCCTTCCGTGCTTGACCAAGGTGACTTCAGTTGATCTCCACCGGCTGGCGAGAGCATCGCTTTGGACGTCGGGTGTCAATATCTCAAAATATCGTCTAAACATTTTTCATAGTTATATCTCAAAATATTTAATTTATTCATTCTCTATTTAGGTAGATTCGAAGTTGTTAGTAGATGGTAAAAATATAAAAATAATTTTTATTTAAATAGCTCTTCAAATGATAATTTAGGCCTGGTTTAGTTCCCTCCAAAAGTTACAATTTTTTCACTCTCTCTCCATCACATCAATATTTAGCTGCTTGTATGGAGCATTAAATGTAGGTAAAAAAACTAATTACACAGTTTAGTTTAAAATCACGAGATGAATCTTTTGAACCTAGTTGGTCCACGATCGAATAATATTTGTCAAATAAGACGAAAGTGATACTATTTATCGGGTTCAAAAAATACCACAATCTAAACACCCCTTAGAAAGTGAATATAAGAGGACTGCCTACATGGCCCAGACGCTGCCCAAATGTCAGGAGGTTGGGCCAATTTGATTGTTTCGTCTACGGTGGCCCAACCCAATTAATGAGTAGGTCAGGTTCGGGTCGTGGGCTCCAAACCTGGACAGGTCACAGGTGCACGCCGCCGCCGCCCCGCCGCCATCTTCTGTGCCAAGTCTTGGTCCCTCGCCTCGCATCCACCAGCCCAGAGCCCCAGGCTGACTAGAAGGAGGCCCTCCTCTCTCCTGTCCACTTTTCCCATCCCCAAACAGCGGCGGCGGCGGCGATGAGCATCTCAGGCGAGCTTCACGGGGAAGGAGGATCTGACGGTGAGGAGGAGGTCTTCATCAACGAGGAGGACATCATCCAGGAGATAACCATCGACGAAGAAGGTTGTTGATCAGCAGTGCTACTAGTCTCCCTTCTACTTACCTTACCTGCTTAATTACTTGCTTGCTCCGTCGCTGCTGGCTGCACCTGCTTATTCGTGCTTGCCTTTTATCTTATCAGATCTCCCCGACCGCGATGAAGAAGATGACGACGGTGGCGACGGGATGGGTACGTAGGGGTGGATTTTGTTTGGTTTATTATCTGTTTTTTTTAATTCGTTTATTCGCAGGGTCAGCTAGCCTCTCAGATTGTTCTCCAAGAGATTGAGATAGTTTTTGCTCTGAAGTAGTTAGTGTGGAGTGATTTTAATATTCTAGTGCTATGTAATGTTCTTGTATGTATCACTTATTCACTTGACGCCTGCATCCTAAGCTTGGCTGTTCTAGGTCTCCAAGGATGCATCAGAATGAGATGTCTCGTTAAATAGTGCAGTTGTTAGTTCCCTTTGTGTTACATACTTTTGTTATTTTCTTTGCATTCTGATGAAGAATTCCGGCTCTTGTCCTTCTGAAATTTTCATTTAGATAGAAACCTGCACTTGATGATGTGCTCAGTTGCTCACTTTTCATGATGTGCATTCTAATTAAGTTATCCAGCGATGCTTCGTTATGCAATCTAATGGCTACTTTCGTTTCCAATTGACTTCAGAAGACGTCGTCGACGATTCTACATACGCATTCCAAGGCCACACAGGCAAGTTGTTACCCAAGAAAAATTAAGCTCGTGCTGCTTTTGTGGTGCTGACCTGCAGAGTAGTACTATATTTATGTGTAATATGGTGCAATGATTTTCAATTTATGGCCAGTCGACCACAGATAAATGCGCGCCCTGGAAAATTTGGATAGCATATCCTAATGCTGCTATCCTATACATCTCAGTGCCTTTCTTTGATAACTCGCTGATACTCCTTTTGTTGTTCCTTCCATTTTTCTGGGTACAGACGAAGTCTTCACTGTTGCATGCAGTCCTACAGATGCATCACTTGTGGCTTCTGGAGGCATAGATGATAGGGGATTTATATGGAGGATTGGATCAGAAGAGGTTGCTTTGGAGCTGACTGGTATATTTTTCTTTGTTATTTTTTTATTTGTTGGATTGGATGGCAATTATTATCGAAATATCTCTGTACTAGCTCTGAGATCTTTGTGCTTTTTTTTTCTTTTATTTTATATGCAAAGTACACCCACTCTTGATTTGTTTGAATTCATGTATGATATTTTTCTCTTCATTCGTTATTGTTTATCCCAAACATTTTATCCATGTAAATAGTGGTGGTACATGTATCATGTATGGTTTTCTGTATTTAGAACTGTGCCCGAATTTCATGACATCCACATCTTCTCCATGGATGTAATTCAATATCTAATTTCTATGCGTTTCCTGCATTCTGCATCTACTATTAGTTAGTTAGCCTCTTCTCAAGTACTACATCCGCTCCAAATTACAAGATTTATGTAAAAAAGCCAAAACGCCTCATAAGTTGGAACTGATGGAGCAGTATTTTTCCATGTTGATGCATGCTCATTATTCTTCCACGTTGTCGATTTGCAAGCTCAGGAGACTTACAGAATAGCTGTTCTTAATATAGGACATAAGGATACTGTCTGCACAGTGGCTTTCAGTTCAGATGGGAATTTGTTGGCTTCTGGAAGTTTTGATGGGCAAATAAATGTGTGGAATACAGCTACACGAACTCTCAAGGGAACCCTTGAGGGTTCTGGGTCAGGTTTTGAGGTGAGATGTTCTGATTTTATTCAACTGAACTTATTTCCATCGTGAAACCCTTCCTTTCCATCACAAAATACATCAATATTCGATGATTAGTCTCATAGTGTGACTTACATGTTTGATTTTGCAGTGGCTTAAATGGCACCCTCGGGGACATTTGATAATTGCAGGGTCAGAGGATTGTAATGTATGGATGTGGAATGCTGACCATAATGCCATTCTAAATACCTTTGTTGGACATAGTAGCACAGTGACTTGTGGTGATTTTACGCCAGATGGTACCATCATGATTCCTTGATTGCTATAGCATCTGCCTATTTATAATGTTGTGGTTTGGTAGCCTATGTTGGTGTACCTATGAATGCTCTGTTCCTTGTGAAGGTAAACTTATATGTACTGGATCGGATGACACATCCTTGAGGATATGGGACCCAAGAAGTGCACAAAGCAAACATGTTGTTCGAGGTAAATTGCCACATACTCCCTTTGTTCCAAATTATTCCACTTTGGTTTTATCCTAATCAAACTTTTTTCAACTTTGACTAAGTTTATAGAAAAATGCATCAACATGTCTAGATACATGGTAAGCAATGTATCTAAAAAAGCCAAAATGTCTTATAATTTGGAACAGAGGGAATATATGTTAATATATTTTTTTCTAAAAACATAGTCAAAGTTAGAGAAGTCTGATTTAGGACAGATTTATGTGAAAGTATAATTTGGAACTGAGTGAATATGTTGTAACGACTACATATAGTTTTAGATGTGCTCAATCAAGCAGATACATGAAATTGTTTGCTATTTTTGTTTCCCTTATTGTAGGCCATGGCTATCATTCTGATGGATTGACATGCATATCAATGACGTCGGATTCACAAACTGTTGTTAGTGGCTCCAAGGACAGTTCTGTGCACATTGTGAATGTAAACTCGGGCCATGTAGGTGTAGCTTATAGTTCAAGCTGGTCTTTGTTTTTTTCGTCACCATTTCTCCCTTAATTGTAGCTTGGTGTTTTTCAGGTCGTTGGCTCATTAGTAGGCCACACCAGTTCCATTGAGTGCATTGGTATCTCGTCAAGGTAGTGTCTCGAATTAGTTGGCAAATGGCAACACAATTTTGTTGCACATTGTGACTTAATTTCGTGTCTGCAGCTATGGCTGGGTAGCTACAGGGAGCATGGATCAAAAGCTTATCATTTGGGACCTCGCGCACCAAGCCAGCCGATGCATTTGCGAGCATGAGGTGGGTCGATTGCTTCTTCCCTGTGTGTGCGCCTGCAGTTTGTTCGTTGAATCACTCACTCATCCATGCATTCTTGTGCGCATGCGTTATATTGATGCAGGAGGGCGTTACATCACTGGCATGGCTGGGCTCGTCAAGGTATGTCGCGTCAGGATGCATCGACGGCAAGGTGCGCATCTGGGACAGCCTCTCTGGGGACTGCGCCAGGGAGTTCAGTGGCCATGCAGATGTAGTTCAGTCGCTGGCCATCAGTGCCGACGGCAACACCTTGATCTCCGCCTCATCCGATGGCTCCGCCCGTGTGTTTGACATCTCGATGTTCAAGTGAAGGAAACTGCATGGTGGCATGTCATCTCGATGTTGCTGTGTTTGCTAGGGCTTTGTTTTTTGCTGCATGAATGATGCATGGTGGCATGTCATGGTAATATATATGGATTATATGCGATAATTGTACTCAAGGCCTCAAGGTGTCGAATTCTGTCGAATCAAGTGCGATGGAACAAGAACAAGGGTATCAAAGTATGGTTCGGACACTTCGTGCGAACCTGAATACCTGAATACACGTGCTATTAATTCTACACTCGGCTTCATTTCGAAATAAAGTTAATTGAATTCTATCCCCATAGCATCTGGACAATCGAGTTTCGTAAGTTTAGCGTTTGCTCTCAAAAAATAGATCATGTTTTGTGCACGCCCTTGCTTTTGCTTGGCAGCTCTAATAATCGGCGTGGAATTGTGATCACGTGCGCCGACGACTTTGCCTGAGCACGGGCAGGACGGTCTCAGAGTCCCGACGAGGTTCGCTTGTGGGCTTGTTGTGGCTGGATTTAGTGGAGAAGCCCAGTGAGTTGTGGCCCATAGGTTCAGACACACACACCCCTGAAGAAAAAAAAAAGACAGGAAATTTAGCTATTAGCAACCCATCTCGATCGGTCCTTTCTCGAAAATGCATTGCACCGTCAAACTCTTTTTGGTGGAGAGATCAGAGATGTGTTTTCTCTTTCTTGATAATTTTAGAATCGTGCACACGGCTGCTTATCAAGTTCAGGATGGTTCAATGATTCTCATGTGGAAACATGTTTGGGGCCTAGGATTGTTAGAATTTCGCTTACCACAACTGTTCTCTTTTGTCAGAGAATAAAAAGAAATCTCTCAATAAGTTCCTAGCCTCCGACGTGTCCAGTACATTTGTCCTACACCGCTGTGCTCCACTGCCTCTGCTCAGCTTCATGAACTCACTGCAAATTTGAATGGCTTGCCTCTAGTGACTGGGCATTTAGATTAGATTCTTGGAAATATAATGATATCTTCACCTCCAAGAAGGCCTACAACATCTTGATTAGTACGTGACCAGTCTCAACCATCATCTTCAAATGGATGTGAAAATCATGTTGTCTCCCTAAACATAATTTTCTTCTTCTTTTGGTTGTTGCTCAAGGACAGGCTGAGAACACAAGAAATCTGCGAACGCACAAACATTACCACCTTGACGACCATAATTTGCGTGCTTTGCACGGCTGCCATTGAAGAGATCGACTATGTTCCATCTCTAATAATCTCTTCTTTACCTGCAGTTTCACCAATCGATATGCTAGCGCTCTGTGCATATAATGGTATGCCAGTACGTGTGGCAAGGTATAATGTTTTAATTGGCTCCACAATTTTCAGAGAGGTCGGCATTATTGTGACTTGTTGGACTGTTTGCAATCACCATATATAATGCGAAATTTTTTTATAGTGGCACTATCTCATTGATTGCTTGGAAGGTTTTCTTCAAAGAGGACCTCTCCCTGCTAGTTCACAGGGTGAAGCCGAGCGTGAAACTGTTGTTTGAAAGTTTCCTATATATTCTCCTTTCTAAAACATTTAGGCCTGTGGCCTTGTAACATGTAAACCCTTCTTTATTAGGCGATTTTTGCCACAGGACACCACTAAAATACATATTCTGTTCATACACACCGCCAAGCGGAGAATTTGGCCAAAGACATTGTAAATTCATGATTTTTTGCCCGAACACACCGCATCGATTATTTTAATCTTTTTTATTTTTAAGAAGAGAGAAGGTATGAGAAATGTCCAAAATACCCTCGTCTTCCACCTCTAGCTCCTCACCAATATTTGCCATAACACATTGTCGCCGCCTTTCTTCTCCGTCAGGGAGCTCGCCCCTGTGGCTGGCCGCGCCGCCGGGGAGGCCTGAGTTGTCCGCACCACCGGGGAGGTCCGCCTCTTGGCTGGTGGCGCCGCCGGGGAGCTCGCCCCCTTATTTTTTCTCCCATGGCCGGTCAACTTCTTCTCCCATGGCATTAACTTCTTCTCCCATGGCCGGTCAGTTATGAGATTGAAGACGAGGGTATAAGTGACATTTGCCTAGCTTTCTCTCTCCAGAAGCTTGAGAAAAATAAGTGCTAAGTTGATACTAGCATGCATATCTATTTATTAAAGGCTTGCTGCAACTCTTCCCACTTAGAAATCAATAAATATGTGTTGCATAGAGAGAGCGTTTAACTGATCTTGGGTAACAAGGTATTCTAGTAAACTATGGATAATAGGGTCCTATTGATGATTTAATGTGGATGATGATGTATTAGTCTGATCTTACTATTGTACTAAAAGCAATCACACATTTTAAAGTAAAAATAAATATTGTCAGAAATTTAATCAAGTGGGATAATGTTAGAATGCAATCTCAAACCAACATATTAGTTTGGTGCACATAATGTTGGTATCTAATTTGTTAGATAACCTTTTGTTGTTGTCGGTGGTAACCCTAAGCATACTAGGTTTGAACCCTGGCTCAACCACGTCAATTCTATCGACACAAACACGCCAAACCGCAATCTATTAGCCATGGGAAGATTCAAAAGACCCTCTACCCATGCTCTATGCCTTCCGTCTGCCGCAAATCTACTTTGTGTTCTCCATCATCAAACAGGAGAAAGAAACACCTAAATTGAGCAAGATCAAGACCTGCTTCATCTATTTCAATGACCCTATCGCATCAACAAAGTTACCAAACAGATGGCATCTACATTTGGACCCCCCTCATCTAAACTTTAGAGCACTAAAACTCAGTTTTAAGATCTAAAGCTCAAATGTAAGTGGACTAAAGTTTAGAGACAACTTTGGACCACCTATTTGGAGAATGGAGACTTAGCTCTAAAGTTTAGGGTAGCAGATCTGAACAGGCCATTAATTAGTAATCTCTATTAAGTTCATCATTATGAATGAGCTAGTGATCCCATTTCAAGACTAAGTTAAAAATAATGTTTATGTCTAAGGTAAATCCAACACAGGTAATGGGGCTATCATATCTAATTAATCACTAATTTTTCTTTTTAACCGAATCGAATGTGAAAGTTTATTTTGATTTGCAACCTCAACTCCTCAAATTACACATATATAGAGCACTATAGCACATACAGCTAGCCAATGATTGTGTTTCATTTAATTACTACTCACAAAACGCACAAATGACCATATTGCTACTTACATGCCTGCCAGAAGTAGTAGCTAGCTGACCCTAGCTAGTGCCTGTCAATCCTGGACACGCCGATCAAGGGGGTCGCCGCCGGGGAGTAGTAGTACGTCGTCGTCGTAGTAGTTGCAGTGGCGCCCGCGACCGATGGTGACGACCGCGTCGGCAGCCGGCGGCGGAAGACCAGGCCGGAGACCCGCACGGCCACGAAGACCGCCGTGCTGATCTCCACAGCCATGTCAAGGACCTCTTGCAGCCTGCGGATGCTTCTTCTCATCACCACTCGCAGGAGGACCTGGACGACGAAGTCCATGGACGCCATGGCCGGCCGCCGGTGGCCTGGCAGAAGGTCTCGACTGCGACTCTTCGCCTAGCTCTTTGTGCTTCTTCTTCGTTGAAGTCGAGCATGCGTAGAGTCTGCAGCTGTGTGGAGAGGTAGCTAGGTAGTAGCTCACGGCCGGCGTGTGTTTTGGACGGGCAGCAGGTGGCTTGTTTTTGTCAAGTACCACCTTGCAAAATATTGATGGGCTTGAAAGCAACATGGATCTACCATCGTATCGTATATACCACGTACGTACGTTACTATATGCGCGCACTATTTGCTGGAACGAAGAAATTAAATTAACCAGCTTGTAAAATGTGGTATTACTCTAGTAATTTTCAAACTCGATTAAATTTTGAAGGTTATTAATTAGTACGGCGCCATTTGCTGAAATACATATAGCTCTACATCTAGAGAGATATATGGTTGCATGAAATCATGATATTTGTGGCTTCAAAAGGACTATATAATTTGTTTTTTAGAAAAAAAATGGATAGATAGGCAGGAATAAAGCTACACTTTAATTATATTGTTGAGGAGGAGAAAGACATGACCATGTACTTCCTCTGTCCTAATAAATAAATAAATATCTAGAGTTGTCTTAAGACTTTTTTAAAAAAACATTATGTGCTCATTTATTTCATAGATTATGTTATTTTTTCCATAAAATTAGTCCATGATTCTAGTATTTCCATTTACTCGACATAGAATTTATTTGGCATAGCTTATAAGTTATTTATGACAAAAAAAATAAACTGAAATAGGAACCAATCAGTGTGTTTTTAGCATTTTCTAACCATGCTTCTTCTCACGTCTCTTATATTTGTACTAAAACAAAAAAAATTGAATCACAACAACTTAGTTTTACCATACTTTTCTTCTGTATAGCTTCTCACGGGGCGTTTTTTCTAACTGCTGTACCGAACAGGCCAATTACAACGGCTATACTAGGCTCTAGCTAGCTGGACACTAGAGCCCAGTACTATGCACATGGAAGATACCGTGCAAATCATCAGATCCAGGCATGCATGGAGTCGCATTTTATGTCGCCATCGTCATCTGGATGTTCACATGGTTATATGTCTAAAGTGATATATCACCATGTAATTAGGCACGCACGTTGGCTCGAAGTTAACTAATAATGTAATAATATAATAATAAACCACTGGGACCAATTGTGGTCAAGAACTAGGAGGTGCTCATATTTTTCAACATTTATTTCAGAATTTGCTGTGCATTCTTCAGTGATAGACGATAATATTTGTCAACACAGAGAGATGTCAATGATAATTTTGTCAATTTCAATGATAATACGAGTGTAGATGCATGTATGGGATTGTCCGTGGCCTCTATATATACTGCGGTTAAAAGAATTAAAAAATCCATGCATAATGCCATTCTCAATTATTTTAGATAATAAATACCGTCTAACAAACTAAAAGTATATTATTTATGGGTACAATTCTCATCTTTATAAAAATAATAAGATGAACTCAGTAAAGCATGGAATCATGCAGTGCAGCAGAGGGCCGTACAAAAAATTCTCTGGAAAATGATATGCCTCCATGGTCCATATGGATCCGAGAATATAATGCGCATCACCTGCGAGACGACGACACAGGGATTTGCAGCATGATGTGCTCATTGCCATGTGATGCTACACTGTGTATAATAACTGGTGGTTCCCTCGTCCTAAAAATAATAACGTTATGAAAAACGTATCAATCAAATTTTTTAAATTTATATAAAATAGTATAATATTTATATCTTTAAATAAATTTATTAAAAATTAGACTTAAAGATATTTTTAATATACTAATTACTTAACATATATATTTTAATATATAATTATCGATAATTTAAAAATATTAACTTCTCATAGAGCTAAAATGACGTCTATTTTAGAACCGAGAGATGCATATATGATGCATATATCATCGACAGGCCGGCAATACAGATGAAAACGGCGATACAGATGAAAACGGCAGTCGTGTCGGTGGACGTGTAAAAAGGAACACTAGCTCCTCTCAATCTCTCATGATATATACACAGTGTCTTCCGTTAACCCCTGATGGTTCATATTCCTGAATTACTCGATCGAGAATTTGTAGCCGTGGGGATAAAACCAACGCAACAGGACCAAAAAGTCAGGTGATGCAGACAACCGACGGACGATATGATGTGGGGCCAGCAGGATGAGGACATGATGTGCTCATCGCCGAGGCAGTTGGCACCCCTAGGCGCTACTGGCTTTCCTTCCTCTTCTTGTCTCGTGGCGATGGACGTACGGAACACTAACCCCTAGGGTGTCGACACTTTTATTTGTTGCTGTGGCCGGTGCGGTGTTGTTTCATCACGATCAACAGCATCATCTCGGTTGATAGGCAGGAGTTTTTTTTTTATTTTTAGAGTTGCGTGGTTGGTCGGGAGGTTAACTCGGTAGTCTATCACTGTGCTTGTTTGGTGACAGCCATAGAGCGCTTTTTTCTTGTTTGCTTAAAAAACCATACTAAATAAAGAGGGCCTACGACCTTGAAACTTGAAAGCAGATGGTCGAGGACCACTTGATATCTCGTGTAATATTTTATGCATTTTTGAAACTTTCATGGCCTTTTTGTTGCTTGCTTGTTTGTACTTTAATAATTCGCTGGTGCATAAACATACTTGATGCATTGACTATTTAATACGTAAGGCATGCATTGACATTGTGATAGACAACATAACATATTCAATTAGTATAGGTAGTGTGTAATATACTTTCAACATTTCAAATTATAAGACTTCTTGTTATTTTTTCTCTAGACACGTGGTTTTACTATGTATCTAGCAAGATATAATTATATATGGTTCGCAAAAATAGATATAGTTATATATTATTGTTGGCAATCTGAATAAATTTAACCATGAGCCATTAGTATTGTGATCTCAACATAATCCATTCAATTTAATTAGTAAGTTAATGAAAGTACCTTGTGTTGACTCTTCACAAAAGACAATTGTATGATACTACACAAAAGAGTTTTCTTGCGATGATGTCCCATCATATTTTTCATTAAGAGGAAGAAAACTGCAATACAAGGTATGGCTAATCCATGCTTATCAAAACCAACACAATCCTTGCGAGACTTATCTCACAAGGATCATGGATAAAGCTCATAATTAAGTGTGAGCATGAGTCTACCACCAATGAGAGAAGCGATCTCCCATCCACACCAACGACCTTAAAAATCTCATGTGTGAGCCTCCAACCATGGTAACTAGCAGCGACGGAAAGAAGAAAAATGTTAGTTAGGGAACTTCGTCCACAACTAAACGTGAATGCCATCCTCCAAGAGCAACAACATTAGAAGGACCTTCAAAGGTAGGACGTGAAGCAACCATAAGCAGCCTGCATCGCTTTAAGGATAGACAATGACTAACATTAGGTCTTCATGGACCACATTACCACAAGTTCATCAATGGCGAGAGTTCTCTCACACGACACAACCAATCTGAGTCAAACCATCACCTCCTTTGTTTATTTCTAGCACACTTGGTCATGACATACTTCCACAATCAATGGTGACGAAGAACTAGGTGGAATTCGAAAGTGATTATTGCCAAGGTAAGGTATATGGAGCAACATGTTCATACAACCCAGCCTCCACTTCGAGGTAGGGTGGGGTCACTACCGAAAAACAGCAATTTGTCGAGTGCAAAATACTTTGCCGAGTGCATTCCATCGGGCACTCGGCAAAGGCTTACTTTGCTGAGTGCCTGACCCGGCGGCACTCGGCAAAGATTAGCACTCGGCAAACCAACCTTTGCCGAGTGCCAGGCACTCGGCAAAGCCTGGCCGTCGGTGAAGATAAACTTTGCCGAGTGCAATGCACTCGACAAAGGCTGGCCGTCGGTAAAGAATGGCGGCCGGACAACGGCCAGCCGCCGTCAGCCTTTGCCGAGTGTCTCTTCGTTAGGCACTCGATGAAGTTTTTTTTATTGTCTAGGGTTTCTAAATTTGTTTTTTATCTTTTATTTTTTGAAAATCCTTTGCCAAGTGCCCAGACTTGGCGCTCGGCAAAGGCCTGTCTTTGCCGAGTGTCCTGGATGGCACTCGGCAAAGTATATTTTTTTACTTTTTTTGAAGCCATTTTTTGTCAGGCCTTTGTACACTAAAAATAGCCCTATTTTAAAATTTGGCCCCATTTTGACTTTTTTTGCTATATTTAGTTGATTTATTTTGTTTCATTGAATTTTATCGTGTAATTCAAATTTGAACTGCAGGTGTATGGAATATTGGAACACAGCGATTTAAAAAATAATAGTCGTGATTTTTGGTTTATTTTGAGGCTGTATCCAGGACCTCACATGAAATCTCGACCTTCTCTTTGACGTAACATGTCGACCTATGTACGAGAAAAGTGATTTAAAATTATATAAAATGCAAACAAAGTCCGAAAATCATGAAACTTGGCAACGCGTCCTGTTATCGCATGTGGAGCCTGTGGAAAAAAATTGAGAAGGTTTCGAGTAAGTTGCGACATCGGATGTCTAAAACCCAGACATCTCAACACATGATCAATTGTGAGCAAGTTGTGACATCGAATGCGTCGCCCACACACACACCCCTAACTCCACCCATACCGCACGCGCCCATGCGTCGAACGCCACCCGCTGCCGCCGCACCATGCCGCCGCCGCCGCGCGCCCGCCAGCCAGCCACCGTCGCTGCGCGCCCGCCCTCGCCACCGCCGCCGCGCGCCTGCCTCCCCACCACCGCCGCTACGCGGCCGCCTCTCCGCCCCCAAATCCCATCACACCCGCACCACCCCCGACCCCCGCCACCTCCCCCC
>CM041632.1:1105370-1119137 GCA_023333625.1 Bothriochloa decipiens
ATATACTCGGCCTGAATTAGAAAACAGAAGTTCAAATTTCATTTAACATACACATGAATATTTGATGTTAATGAACTATATCACAATGTTATCTATTTACCTGAAACTGCAAGAGTCAGGTCTTCGTAGGCCCGTGATGCTGGTTTTCAGCAAGAGTTTGATACTCTGGAGCGTCTGGTCGACGCACAACACCCTCAAAACGGACTAGAAGGTCCTCACGCCAAGTGGCCTCCACGTCTGGACGGCTGACGGCCTGCCCAGCAGTGGTGACACCAAGTAAGTAGGAGACGTCCTCGAGTGTGGGAGTCATCTCCCCGCAAGGAAAGTGGAACGTGTGCGTCTCAGGCCTCCAGCGGTCCACCAATGCCGCAAGTAAGGAACGGTCAAAGTTAAATCGTGTCACCGCATCGGCCGGGGCCTCAACAGCACTAGCCTGCACAAGCCTACACAGAGGCAGTAGACCAGCTGCTCGTAGCCTGTAGCAAATACAACATTTATATATAAATATATATTACCAAATCGTCTGTATGAGTAAAACAAATAAGTGAACGTGTTATTGTGCACACCTGGGTATCCATCGCTCGTCCAGCCGCCACAACTCCTGAGGTACCCTAGGCCGTAGAACAGGTAGCTCAGCAGTTGTCACAGCACTCAAGTACGACCGGTAGCGCTGGTCCAACTGTGCGTCCAACAACTCCAAGTGTCCCCCATCCATCGCCATACCTAAAATATCTTAATAATGTAAAAAAATAATGCACAAATATAATTAATACTATGAAACACTAAATCAAAAAAAGCAGACATACTATTATTTTTAAAGAGCATTGTCGTCTTGATTCCGGAATCCACGACGTGCACGAGGGCGCCGGCCGTCTTGCGGATTCCCTGAAGGTCCTGCTTCTGCAACTCCCTCTGTGGTGGTTGCACGCGTGCACTTTTTATAAGTATGTCCTGTGCCATTGCACTTGGTGCACCGAAGCTCCAGTCTTCCTACTTCTGAGTCATCCATATCATTTCTAATGCGCCGTGTCTTACGACGACCAGGCTTCTGTCTTAATTTGTCCTTATCGGGCCCCCGCAGGTAGTTACTTCCAGGATTGTTTGTAAAACTACCAAATATTGCGAAACCATAAATCTCTGCATTCCAGGTTGTCATGACTACCTCCTTCGTAAAATAATGTGAGACATACGGCTTCGGGGACAAATTAGTAAGTGAACAAGCTGCTATAACATGTGAGCACGGCCTGTGTAGAAGTTTCGGTTTCATGCACCAACACACTCTTGTGCAATTCTCTCTCGATTGCCACCACGACGGCCCCGATCCCTACACAGAACTTCAAAGCGATTCTCTGCTGTGCCCATAGGACGTGCACGATGCAAGCTTGCCTTCTCCACCTTTTTTTTCATGTAATTTGTCATGAATGTTGAAAAAATCAATGTATTATCTGACATCGCATTAAAAGCAACCATATATCTTTCACGAAAGTACTTGCATGTTCCATGCAAAATACCCTCTACGATTGCTACAAGAGGTAATCCTCTCATGCCTCGAATGACCTAATTGTACACCTCCGCCAAATTTGTTGTCATTATTCCAAACCTCGCCCCATCTGTGTCATATAATAATGACCACTTCTCCTTTGGCTCGTACTCAATCCAATCTAAGAAGCACCTGATTGATGACCCCGACCTCCGAACCACGTTCCTCAAGGCATCCGTTGGAAGGCCTGAAAGAGGAACAGACATATCATTCGGGTCTTGATTCGTACGAGTCGCTAACTCTGCTGTTTGCTTTGTTGTTAATTCATCAAGACGTGCCCACATTGCATTGAATTTTCTTTGTTGGTTCTGATTGCACAACCTCTTAAACATATTCATAAGGTGTTTATTTTTGAAATGGCTGAAAAAATTTGCACCCAAGTGCCTCATGCACCATCTTGATTGTATGTCCGACCATCGAGGAGGAAGATCACGCTCCACTGAACCATATTGCATATCCGTTATCGCCTTCAACAAACCGGCATGTCGGTCATGTATGACACAAACATTAGGTCGCCCTTGCACCACTGCTAACTTCACACGCTCCAGAAACCAATACCAACTATTTGTGTTCTCACTTTTCACAAAAGCAAAAGCAACTGGTAGTACTTGATTATTCCCATCAACACCAATAGCAGTTAGAATCTGACCTTTATACTTTCCTGTTAGAAATGTACCATCCATGCATAAAACAGGTCTGCAATGACGAAATGCCATTATACATTGACCTAGTGCAAAAAAGGCTCGACGAAGTATTAACTTTCCGGCCTCTTTTGGATCAGACACATCCATGATATCATAATATGTACCAATATTTCTTTGTCTGATGGTTTCTAACAATCTTGGTAGGTTCTCATAAGATGCTTCGTACGAACCGAATCTCTTCTCAATGACCTTCTTTTCGCTCGCCACGCCTTCGAATAGCTGATGGTGTATTTAAAATCTTCCTCTATAGTAGTCACTATAGATTTCGGCTCATACCTTAAATTATCAACAATTCGATTATACATGTACTCTGCAATGAAGCTCGATGTAAGAGCAGTATTGGACTTCTCTAATTCTTGTAACTCACATGTATGTTCTGTTACTATAGAGCACTTCTAAATTGTACTCCATTTTTGCTCATAAGCATGTATCCTAAATGGACAGTCCAAAAACACACATTTAACATCATATACTTTCTTGTTAGACTTAACAACTACAAAAGACCGCTTCATTGACAGAGACCAGTACTTCACGGCACTCATCACTTCATCTTTGCCTTTGTACATACCTCCCTCTACTACTTCATTCTCATGATATTCCCACGGCACAGAATTTCCTTCGTTGATCATCAAATTCTTCGAACTGTTACTCTTCCATTTCAATGGGACAGGAATTTCATTCTCATCTTCAGATGACTCAGTTTCAGATATATTCTCATTCTCCATATCTTCCATCGCCATCTCTTCAACTATATGCTCTATGCGCTCTCCTTCATCCGCTTCACCCGTCGGTACCATAGATGACAGGTGATGATCACTCTCTTCATTATCTTCCTCATTATCATTGTCATTGTCATGGCTCGGACCTCCTTCTTCTTCTACAACGTGTACCTCATGAACCTCCTTCGTATATGCCTGAGCAAGAAGGACTAGAGGCCACCCACGTTCTACAGCTTTGTTGACGTATTTTCTCCATGTTGATGTTGCATTAAGTGGTACTAACTCCCAAAAAGTGCCCTCCCGAGCACGACTAACCATACCCATGACCTTAACGTCATGTTGGTTGCTGTCAAGCCCAAATATTCGCATCAACCAATTCTGCACACCACTAATTGTTCTCTCATTTGCCCTAGACATCCATCTAGTTACTGAGGCAAATCCTGACAGATCAACCTCGTGTACACCTTGAATAATTTCTCCTTCTCCATAATAAATTTGAAATCCTAACTTCTCCGACATCTGTGTAATCTAAAAATTTCAGCTAAAATAGCTTTTCACTAATATATTACTAATATTATTTCAACTATAACTATTTAATTTAACAATATATATAAAATAAAAATATAAGTAATACTATCGAAATATAATATTAATCGCTTAACAGAAATATAATATTATCTAACAATTAATATAACACACATTAAATAATTATATATAAAATTCATTTTTTACTTACCGAAAATTTTCCTCTTCCTCTCTTCTCCTTCTTCCTCCTCCTCCTCTTCTTCTTCTCTTCTCTTCTCTTCTCCTCCTCTCCTCTCCTCTCCTTCTGTTCTCGCAGCCGGCTTCTGTTCTGTTCTCGCAGCCGGCAGCGGCCGGCCGCGGCCGGCCGCGTTATATATAGGGCGGGCCAAGTCGCCCACTGGACGGGCGACATGGGCCCAGTCGCCCACTGGCCGGGCGACATGGGCCCAGTCGCCCACTGGCCGGGCGACAAGGGCCACGTCACCCATCGGCCGGGCGACGTGGGGCCCGCCATGCCACGTCCACGGTCAAGTCGCCCACTGGTCGGGCGACATGGGCCACGTCGCCCATCGGCCGGGCGACGTGGGACCCGCCATGCCACGTGCCCAGCCGAGTCGCCCACTGGTCGGACGACATGGCCCAGATAGCCCGCCAGTCGGGCGACAAGGCCCATCTTCGCCCTTCCAACGGGCGACTGGTGGCCTATTCCTGCAATTTTTTGAAAACGGAGACTAGTTTTGTTATTTTTTTTAAAAATAAATTTATTAATAAAAAAAATTCCCTTCTCCAATGGTCCCTGACGTCCGCTCTTTTTTTTTTTCGCAGGCTGCTGGCGGAGGGGTACCCACAGCGGACCATCTTCGACAACATCCACGACGCCGGGCTCTCCTTCGGCGTCTACTTCCAGGACGTGCCGGCGGCGCTCTTCTACCGGAACCTCCGGAAGCTCAAGTACCTCCTCGACTTCCACCCGCTCCACCCGTCCTTCTCCGACCACGCCCGCCGGGGGAAACTCCCCAACTACGCCGTGATCGAGCAGCACTACCTGGACTCGAAGCTGGACCCGGCCAACGACGACCACCCGTCGCACGACGTGTACCAGGGCCAGATGCTGGTGAAATACGTCTACGAGACGCTGCGGGCCTCGCCGCAGTGGAACCAGACGCTGCTCGTCATCACCTACGACGAGCACGGCGGCTTCTTCGACCACGTCCCCACGCCCGTCGCCGGCGTGCCCAGCCCCGACGGCATCGTCGGCCCGCCGCCATACAACTTCACGTTCGACCGACTCGGCGTCCGCGTCCCGGCCATCCTCGTCTCGCCGTGGATCGACAAGGGGACGGTGGTCCACGCGCCGACCGGACCGACGCCGACGTCGCAGTACGAGCACTCTTCGATCCCGGCCACGGTGAAGAAGATCTTCAACCTGCCGCAGGATTTCCTGACGAAGCGGGACGCGTGGGCGGGGACCTTCGAGGGCGTGGTGCAGGGGAGAACAGAGCCCCGGACGGACTGCCCCGAGCAGCTGCCGACGCCGACGAGGGTCAGGCAGACGGAGGCCGACGAGGAGGCCAAGCTCAGCGAGTTCCAGCAGGAGATCATCCAGCTCGCGTCCGTGCTCAACGGGGACCACCAGCTCGCCAGCCTGCAGGACAGGATCAGGGACCAGATGAACGTCAGGGAAGGCATCGACTACATGAGGGCCGCCGTCAAGCGCTACTTCGAGGCCGGCGCCTACGCCAGGCGGGTGGGCGTCGACGGCGAGCAGATCGTCAAGATGAGGCCATCCCTCACCACCAGGATCCAACGCCCATAGATACTGATGCTAAAAACAAAGTATAGGAATTGGATTGGTTATAATTGTTCGGAAATTGGATTGGATATCATATCATATATACAGATATCACAGTCAGGATGTGACCGTGCCCCTGCTACATCAAAATATGGTGTACAAACGAATGTTGATTACCGTAGCCTGGTAATACTTATGTCGTCGAATTTGCACTGCTTAAAAAACGTTCACCTGCTTTTAACGAATAATCCCTAGAAATGATACGGAATTTCAATTTTTAGGGTAAGTCAGATTTATCTAGCACTAATTTTCTAGGGAAGGTGTAAAAAAAAAATCACTCCACTATTTCAAAATGTAAGTTATTCTAGCTTTTTAGATATGTAACATTTGCCATGCCAATGACATTTACAACTTGGAACGGACGGAGTGCTTGGCAGAGGTGTTTTTTGTTATCACTTCTAAGAAATCGCGTAGGGAAACAAAAAAAAACTTGAAGTGACGGGTATGCCTCTAGGCTCTATTTCAAATTGGAAGTCATTTTGGATTTTAGAGATCCATAATTTAGAACCGACAGTGAAGAATAGCCACATCACTGCATACTATTGCCTTACCGCAACATTGCGCCAAGGTGGAGTGCATTATTTTGTTTGACATTTACACGCGTATAGTGGCGGTCCACCACTCCACCATTGTTGGAGGATGGAGACGCGGTCACATATGATGGCATGCTCTTCGTTTGCCTTCCAACTCGTCATCCTTGTCGCAGCACTACACTGCCTCCCGCAAACCCACAGAGACCTGCGCGGATTCAGGATGCCAGCGGCTCCAAACGACGATCGTCGTCCTCGTCTTCCATCCCAACCACCGACACTATAGAGTGCAATTTCCCTGGTGCGCCGTGGTCAGCCCTCCTACGACGTGGCTAGTGATCGCATCGGCATCGCATAGTACGATTCAGAACAGCAGAAACCACATGGCCTGTGCTCTGTCATCTTCATGCATGCGTCTAGATCTTAGCCAGACACCCTCACACCCACCCAACCATTCCATTTCCAAAGAGCTTCTCTATCTCACATATTCAGGTTAGTGAAGCTATGTATGCGATGGACACAGGCTCACGCGGCAATGTAATGTAATGATTTCCCCTTGAAACATTTCCTCTGCAGGCAAGAGAAATGTATCCTCTCTGTCAATTACAGTATAATGTGGTGCTACTACCCATTGAAAAGAAAGAAATGAAAAACGCTGCCAGCAGGTAAATATGTAATGCATCGGCCACTTAAGTTGCATCTGGTCTCCTCTCAGTGGTGATGCAAAATCTTCACCACACTCCATCAAGAACGACGCACGCACTCCTTGTCCTCCTTGACAACTCCTATAAATACAGAAAACTTCCAAGTAGTAGCATCCAACGCTCGTACCGCTTCTCCCTAACCACCTCTGATCATAAGAGAACTGCTTGCTCGGTCGGAGCTACCAACGACAATGTCGTCACTGAGGCTCTCGTTCCTCCTCGTGCTCCTGTCCAGCCTCTTATTCGCCCCTTCCACTGCCGTGCGCAGCTCGACGCTGCTCCTGGCGCGCTCTCCTCACTCCGTGTCGCCCAGCGCCGAGGCACCGGTCACCGCATGGGCGGCCACCCTCGCCGCGCAGTTGGCGTTCGACGCGGCTCGGGTGGCCACGCTCGTCGCGGGGCCCCATCCGGCGCCGACCCTTGACACCACCAAAAATGGGCCCCGCCGCTCGTTCGTGCCGATCGCGCCGGGCCAGCAGCTCCTCAGCATCCCGAGCTACGTCGCCCGCGCGCGCCTCGGCACGCCAGCGCAGGCGCTCCTCGTCGCCATCGACCCCAGCAGCGACGCGGCGTGGGTGCCGTGCGCCGCCTGCGCGGGCTGCGCCCCGGCCCCGTCGCCTTCGTTCGACCCCACGCGGTCGTCCACGTACCGCCCCGTGCGCTGCGGGGCGCCGCAGTGCTCGCAGGTACCCACCTCGTCGTGCCCCGGAGGGGCCGGTTCGGCGTGCGCGTTCAACCTGTCGTACGCGGCGTCCACGTTCCAGGCGCTGCTCGGACAGGACGCGCTCGCGCTCGACGACGTCGTGGCGGCCTACACGTTCGGGTGCCTGCATGTCGTCACGGGCAGCTCCGTGCCGCCGCAGGGGCTCGTCGGCTTCGGCCGCGGCCCGCTCTCGTTCATGTCGCAGACCAGGGACGTGTACGGCTCCGTCTTCTCCTACTGCCTGCCGAGCTACAAGTCCACCAACTTCTCCGGCACGCTCCGGCTCGGTCCCGCCGGGCAGCCTAAGCGGATCAAGACGACGCCGTTGCTGTCCAACCCGCACCGCCCTTCGCTCTACTATGTCAACATGGTCGGGATCCGCGTCGGTGGCAAGCCCGTGCCGGTCCCGGCGTCGGCCCTGGCGTTCGACCCGGCCAGCGGCCGCGGCACCATCGTTGATGCCGGGACCATGTTCACGCGGCTGTCCGCGCCGGTTTACACAGCCGTGCGCGACGCGTTCCGGCGCAGGGTGCGGGCGCCCGTGGCGGGCCCGCTCGGCGGCTTCGACACATGCTACAACGTGACCGTCTCCGTGCCGTCCGTCACGTTCGTGTTCCACGGGCTGGCGTCGGTGGCGCTGCCTGTGGAAAACGTGGTGATCCGCAGCTCGTCGGGCGGCATCACTTGCCTGGCGATGGCGGCAGGGCCGGCGGACGGCATCGACGCGGCGCTCAACGTGCTGGCCAGCATGCAGCAGCAGAACCACCGCGTGCTGTTCGACGTTGCCAATGGCCGCGTCGGTTTCTCGCACGAGCTCTGCACGGCCTGAAGCCCTGAACGATCAACGCAACCTCTGGAGAGTGTATCGTGTACTAGTAGTACAAGTGTTCAAGTTTCTGTGGCACAACCCTTCAAATATGCTATTGATGCTGCGTCTTGGCGCCCCAGATTCCCAAATAAACAGAAGCAAATCAATGATTCCTGGTGTGCTCATTTTCAAGATTAAAAAGTTTTGCAAATTAACGCCTGCCCAATGTACTTTACATCATGACCAAAAGGGTCTTTCAATAAAATCAGGTGGCAAAATGCCCCACCGTTGAACGTTCAAAAAAAAAAAAACCTTCAAATGAGTATGAAGGTGCTTAGTCCCATTTTTACTTGTTCCAGAAAGTTGCTTGGAGCAATGCAAGCACTTTGCCCTGACCTGTTCCATTGAACTTCACTCTCTTGAACTCCTTCCAAGCAGCAGAGGTGAGCTTTCTCTTAGATCCAGCTTCAACACTTTCGTCTTCCTCGTCTTGTACTTCATTGCCGTCGGTGTCATATATTTCAATTACCGCTGAATCATTGATAGATTCTGGCTGAGGTGAATCTGACAATGCTGCTTGTAACAAAGGGGACTGACTGACTGCTGGTGGTTGTAGACATTTTCTTGAACCTGTACAATAGTCAAAGCATCATACATCAATTACAACTAGCAATTTACATGCACAACAGTTCAAATGCAGAGATACATGCAGATGCACTGTTTTAGGATGTAGCATTAATTCATCTGGACACGAGGAGAACAACGCGTTAACTAAACTGACACATGGAAAATTCAAAATTCATCACCAACTTTAATGTAAAAAACTGAAGAATTCAAAGGGGTAAACCTCTATGCGAGGCAGTCTGGTTCGCACAACTACGCCGAATCTTGCGGAACTTCTGAACGTTTGTAGGAAGTCAGGGAACTTCCAAAGATCACAGTCCGTTAATTTACCAAGATTTCCCGCACAGACAAAAGCATGGCCATGAATTCCCAGATCCCTGAGTGGCTCATAGGCAAATCAAATCACAGGTCGGCAAAGGCTGTCACTGCTAAGTCACCTCCAAGACCATTTAGCTCAGGAGAAGTGGAAGTGCTATTGTCAGAACCCCAAAATTCAGTGGATAACGATCTCATAATACACCACTCCCATCAATTGACTCACGCGCTACTTATACTGTATGAACCATTTGTAAGAACTAAGCGGTTGAATTGCCCTGCCATTTGAATTTGAATAGCCTTGTAGAAGGTAGGACTGATCAATCTGCCTCAGGACTCCAGGAGATGAGGAGAATTTGATAGAGTTGCAGGGTGAGGTAGGAACCTACTTAGAAACTGAAGAGCTCCAATCCTTTCAATGATTTCTCGTTAGTTATATTCGCTTGAACGTATCAGTTTAGCTTATGAGCTATGATAATGTTCCGGGGTGAGGTAGGACCCTGCTTTAGAAACTGAAGAGATTTTACTGGTATATGAGCATGACATGAGTGTGGTGCTTTCTGATTAGAAGAAAAAGGCATTCCCCAACATTGATCCTTTATTGCAAGGGAAGAGAAGAGATAGCAGCCATGGGAAATACAATAAAACATAAACAAAGCAAATATTGTATACTATTGTTTGGATTACATAATCTGTATCTTTTATATAGATAAACCCCACTCGTTAATTCTCTTGACATGCGAAGCATCCACATCATCATCCACTAGAATATCCCACTAACTAATTCTCTTGCCATGAAAAGCGTCCACATCACATCCACTAAAACATCCCACTAACATATTATCCCGCCATGCAAAGTGTCCACATCAGCGTCCACTAACAAATCCAACTAATGCATGTCATTATCCCGCTTTCATGTTATTCACATTAGCAAATCATGTCATTTTGTAACATATATATAGTTGTCCGCGTTAGAATACTAAAAATCATCCACTAACATGTATTATAATAGTATAATTTTATGGGTGATTCCCGCAGCAACGCGAGGGGCATCCTCCTAGTAATGATAATGATGATGCAAGCTAGTCTATCCTCCTCCTCTGCTTGTCCTCCTCCTCGAGCAGTTGGCGGCGACAGAGAGGGCAGATGGTGCTGTGTAGGAGCCACTCTGAGATGCACTGTTTGTGGAAGGCGTGGCAACAAGGCATCGTCCTCAGTGTCTTGTCGGCTTGGAAGTCATGTAGACAGACGCCGCAGTCCTTCCCCAAGCGGGAATGACCCGTCACCTCCTGGAGGCTCAGGATGGCCTCGCTAGTGGCAGCGATGATGTGTGGACGCTTGCTGCCGCGTTGATGAGTCGGGGCCGCCTGTAACACCTCTGGTGTTATATTAACTAAAACCTGCCATGTCATCATATGCACTGCAAAGCATTCACGATTAGGTCAACCTTGATGTGCATTAACTAAAACAAGTTTATATTTCATAGGTTGATTGTGTTTCTGGAATGTGTTGTCCCATGAAATAATAAAACCCTACTTTCGAATGTCATCTCAAATGCTTGATTTATATTCTATGTACTTGAGGTGTAAACCGTGTTTACACTAGTGTCAAGCATAGTATATAAATCTAAGTCCAACCCTAAAAATAATTTTCACATTTGAAGTTGAATTTGGATTTCAAAGCTTATTCCCTTGCAATTCAAATTTAAATTCAAATTGGAATGCTATAAAATTGATTTTCGAAAGTCAACCTGGTCAACCAAGGGTACTATTAGGTCATTGACCTAAAAATGTCCTTGGATGATGTATGTGATCACTAATAACCAACCAATTAAATTAGAAACCAAATCGAGTTTGAATTCGGTTTCAAAAACCCTTTATTTTAAAATCTAGATTTATCCCCTTTTCTATAATTCAAAATCTATAAAGAATTTGGAGATACTCTAAAAATATAGTTTGTAGATCTTGGCAAGAGCTACAAAGTTGGTATTCAAGGCTTTTCATGTTTCCAAAAAGAATTTCAAATGAATTTAAAAATACAGTTTTCCAACATTTGTCCCCTTTTGATTTTAAAACCATAATTCAAAAATTATGCATAATTTGGGAAAACTTTGTATATGAAAAAGGTTTGGTTTGAAAAGTTAAACATTTCATAGTTTTGAAGATTTTCAAAGTTTATTGAAAAATCAAAAGTAATTTCAAATGTTTGTTTCTAGGGTTTTACTCCCCTTTTGAGTTTGAATTCATATTTCAAAATCCAGACAGAATTTGAGGATGCCATTAAATGAAAAGTGTAGCTCTTGAAAAGTTATGCAAATGATATTTTTGGAGATTTTCAAGTTCTTATATAAATTTTAGAGTAATTTGTAATTTCAAACGAGTGGCATTTCTGTAATTTTCTTGAACAGTATCAAGACCTATCATCTACCGCCATCACCGGCTTCTCAAGCCGCGCCGCCGTCCACCGCCGCACACGCCGCAGCCGCCAGCTTGCCCTCGACACCCGAAACTTCATCGTCGTCGTGTCGTCCGACCGCCTCTCGTCCTTGGCCTATAAATAGCAAGCCAGCCGCCATCTTCTTTCTTCTTTTTCCCTCAGCCGCCACCGCCGACGACCGTCCTCCGCCGCCCAAATTCGCCTCTGCCGCTCCACCTTTGCCCGCTTCGCCTTGCCAGAAGCTCTGCAACATCGTTGCGCTTTGTTTGAGCTAACTCATGCTCGCTCTCCTCGCCTGAGTCGCCCACGCGCCGTCGTCTTCCTCGCTACCGGCACTTGAGCCGCCGCGAGCTTTCTCGCTGTCCACCGCCGCCAAGGTGGAAAACATATGTCCATTAACCCTCTTATCATGTTCTTTGTGCTTCGTTGCCCCTCATGCGCACCTTTTTCCGTTCGTTGGTGCACAGAAATCGCCGTGACGCGGACCTTGCCGCCGGAGCGCCGCCGCCGCCATTAGCACCGCCGACTACAGCTCGCCTCAGCCACTCCGAGTCTTCATCAACGTGCGCACCGTGCCCGTGATGACTCCTGCATCTATCTGTGCCCTCAATTTTATCCTTGCCGTGACGTAGCCGCCGGTCACCGTAGCTCGCCGTCGGCACGACCTTGCCAATGCCGTCGCGCGCGTAGCCGTCAGGGCTAGGGGCCGGAAGCGGCTCCATTATGTTGCTCAATGCGTTCGTAAGAATGCCCTGCATACGCCCAAGTGCTTGTCACCACCGGAGAAGCTCCGGTGAGCCCTTGCCGCCGCGCCCGAGCTCCGCCGCGCCGCCATGGCCGCCGGCGTGGGTGCCGCCGTCGTCCCGCCGCTCCATTAGCTAGCCCAAGAGCTTTGTCTTGTTGTGCTGATCCTGTAGGACCAAGCCCTGACGCCGGAGACCTCGCCACCGGCGAGATAGCCGCCGGTCAAGCGCCGTCGCCGTCGGGTCAACGCGGGGAGAGAAAAATGATTTTCTTTTTTCTATTTCTAGAAAATAATTTAAATGCTATTTTCTTTAGAAAATCATAGTAATTCATGTATAGCTCCAAAAATTCTAAAAATTTTTGTGTATGTTCTTTATGATGTCATCTACCTATGAAAAATATGAAATGGCAAATTTGAATAATTTTTGCATAAGTTAAAATTAGCTCTTTTAATTGAAAAATAGACCTTCAATAATTTTTAATAAATAAAATAATTAGCTTTTAATTCTAAAATTTATTTTGCCATCTAATTAGGCCAAGAGATTTTCAAAATAAAAATTTGAGTTCAATTAGATAACTTTAATTTTTATGCCTTTATTTAAATATTTTTAATTAATTAATTAACCCCTTTAATTAAGTTTAATCATTATAGGAATTGTTTGACTTTGGGATTGATTGATGACCTTGGTTCATTAACCCTAATGACCTTTGGCACTTTAATTAATTATTTGCGCTTACCTGGATCATGTCATTAGGGCTTAATTAACGTTATTTCATGTGCTTAAAGAATGTCATTAAAGATGTAGTTAACCCTAACAGACTTAGTGAGTAAGTTTTGTTGGTTTGCAACTTTATCGTGAAGGAAAGTTGTACTCAAGCCATTAATCTGATCATGTATCCATCGAGCATCATGTTTACCATTCCATCATGTTGAAGCATATCATTGTATCGTATAGTTTCCGTTAACGGAGAGTTTAACGTTGTCACACCAGATCCCAAGGAAGAGTAGACTCAGGAGTTGGGAGTTGATCCAGAACTCAAGACCGTCTACCCCGACCATCAAGGCAAGCCCCCGATGCATTCAAACCCTATTCTATTTTATAAAAGTTTTATCACTTTAGTTATGATATGTTGCATTAAGTAATAGGAGTTGAGTGAAAACCCACCAACTGCATTACCTGTCTTACTTCCATATTCCTTGTTACCTATTCTAGAAGATGCGTAGTAATGCTTAGCCCTGCTTAATTAATTAAGTGTTCAAAAGTAAAAGAATGAAAAAGATGAGTTTGGCTTTATCTGTTGAAATCATGATGATAGTTAATAAATCAAGTCCGGACGAGTAACTTGCATTGGGAACGGAGTCCCTCTGTAGTGTTTCCGTCTGTTGATGCCCTAGGTTCCGTGTCGATGGTGAACTCATGTTTATCGAGAAATTAGAAAATCCACATGCATGAAGTGGTATACGGTGGGCTAGAGTTTCCACGTATGTCATGAAGTGACTTATAGTGGGCCAGAGTCCCCACATATTGATGAGGACATCGCTTCTTCTTGTGCACCTGCTGA
>CM041632.1:1139498-1149872 GCA_023333625.1 Bothriochloa decipiens
CCTGTCCATTTTCATAAAGAGGAAATACCTCCCTTGCCAACTTCCAGCTTCAGGGTCGGAACACTGTAAATAGATTTATCACACAACATTATGCTTGACTAACAATTGGAATCACCCCATTACAGCCCAATGGATGTGGTGCAGCATGGACTCAGGAGCATCAAGAGTTCCCCATGGCACAGGACCCGAGAGCTTACCTGTCTCCTCACTCTTGGTTGTCTGAGAACACACCACTAGTTGCAGCCACAAAACGGTCCAGTAAACCCTCAAATGGCATGGGTGCGATGCCACAGCCATCTTTGCCACGATGGTGTCTGCACAGCTCCATTGATAGTCATCGATCTGGATGCTGAAGGTACCTGCATTTTGTTCTCCTTGAGGACCATGTGCTGAGAGAGCAGTCTTTCCATGCTCCAGGTGTCTGCCTTCCCGACATAGGCACACCAATCACTAGCACTGGTAACCGAATCTGGTAGGATTCTAATAACAAAACAGCCTGCAGGTGGATAAATATAATAATATTGGATAACACAATCTCAGATGCTAATTTTATTTAGTAAATTCATTCATGATTGACTAGTGTAAATATAATTACAAGAAAGTAGTACCTTCGTTGGCAGGATGCCCCTTCAGTCAAAATGGCATTCATCAACTCAACCTTTAGGACATCACAGATATTAATGAACCTTTCTATGTCTCAAGGTTCTCTGATGTAATACCGAAAAGCTCAGTACATCTGGCTTCAGTCCCTTATCTATCATTTCTTGGAAAAGATCTTCAGCCTTAGCTATTTCTCCCTGGCTACAGTATCCATTTATAAGGGCTGTGTATGTGCAAACATCAGGGGTAAGTCCTTTCGCTAACATCTCATCAAACAATCCCCGTGCTTCCTCTAGATATTCTGCTTTGCATTGTCCATCAATCAATACTGTGTAACAGGTTACATCAGGTACAATTTCCATATCTTTCATAGAGTTCAGCAATGCCTTATGCTTTGTTCTAAGAAAAACGGTCCTCCTTTCCTTAGCGATGCCCTGCCACCCTTGTTGTAGGGTCTCCTTTAGGTGGCCATCCAATAGCACTGTGTATGCAACTACATCAGGCTTGATTCCTAAATTTATCATTTGAACAAATAATTCACATGCTTCTTGCAACCGACCAACCTTGCAATAACCATTCATCAGTACAGTGTATACAATGACATCACAAAGTCCTCGCTCAACCATATCGTGGAACCATAAGTGAGCTTTGTGCATATCTCTTGACTGACAATAAGCTGATATAAGTTTGCTATATGAAATTACATCAGGAACAACGTTCTTTTCAAGCATCATACTACATACAGTTGATGCCTCTTCAACCTTTTCATCTCTACAGAGGCCATTTATCAATTTTGAACATGACAAACGATCCACCATATTTCCTTGTTTAACAACTCTAAGAAAAAGCGTGTAAGCATGGTCCGTCCAGCCTGAGTGCAAATAACCACAAACCATAGAACTGTACAACACATCGATATTATCTATTCCCTTTTCTTCTACTATATTAAATAACACCTCTGCTTCGCTCAAGTTGCCTCCTCTACAAAAACCAGCAATAGCTATACCATAGGTGAGTGAATTAGGCTCCAGCCCTTGATCCATCATGTGCTCTAGAAGGTCAAATACCTTCATAACAAGGCCATTCCTGCTATATCCACTGGACAATATGTTATATGTAACTACATCTGGTTTTATATTTGCCTTCAGCATCTGCTCAAATACTTGCCAGGCATTTTCTGTTTCTCCTTTCAGACAGTAACCGTTGATCAGGCATGTGTAGTGGATTTTGTCTGGTACCAAACCTCTGGCCATCATTTCATTCAGTAGCTTAACTGCCTCATTCATGTTCCCAAGCTTGCAATAAGCATCCATCGCAACGTTATAAAGCACGCCATCAAGATGGAGCCCTAAATCTCTAAATTTCTGGAAGTGCACGATAACTTCAGATATCATGCCTAACTTCCTAAGGCACTGTAGAAGGGAACCAACAATGTAACAATTTATCTCAATGCCATGGGATACCATGTCTTCAATATGATACCATGCCTTCTCTAGGTTACCCATTTTGCAATGAGTATGAATGAGATAGCTATAGCCATATAGATCAGGGGTAGATCCATGTCTGGTCTTGATCTCCAAGACCTTTTCAGCCTCCTCCAGTTTCATTTCTTTGCATAGTCCATCAATTACCATATTATACGCAAAGGCTTCAATTGGAACCCTCCCTTGGGACATCTCTTGTAGAACATCATAGCTTCTTACCATGCTATAAGCTATATCATACTTTCCACAATCACAAAGGCCAACTATAAATGATGAGTATCCATGTACATCTAATTTCACTCCCATTTCAATCATCCCAGCCCACACTTGGAAGGCTTCATCTGCCTTGTTTGCTTGAAAAAGCGATCTAGTGACTATGTTCAATGATTGAGCATCCAGTGTCAACTGAAAGCACTTCATTCGTTCATAAGCTGCTACAACCATATCTGAATCACTGCTCTGAGATACAAATTTGAGCAGAAAGTTGCAAGCCCAAACCGATGGAACAAATCCAAGCCTGCAAAGGTGACAAAACATCTCCACTGTTTCTTGTGCACCGTGGCAGGTAGTGTATGCCTTGATTAAGCAATTGGCTGCATATGAGAGTACATGAGAATTGGCACATGTTTTTCTCAAGTGATCAATGAGCGCTAAGATTTCAGGGCCACCACTACCAGTTCCCGAGAGAATCTCACAAAACAAGGATACTAGCATCTTCCCCTGGAATGAATGGGACAAAATTTGTATGATCTCTGAGTAGGTTGAGAAGTCATGGTGAAAACCAAGGCTATGTGTATCTTTAAAGTAGGCAAATGCAATTGCAGGTTTCCTTCTTAGACAGCGGAGTGTCTGCACAACACTGTCAGAGGTCAAAGACCGGGGCCTTTTCTGGATAGGCTCATTATCAGGAGCAAAATTCAGCTTTTCATCACCGCTTGAGTCATCACACTGAACTGAAGTGGTGATTATGGAGTAGGGGCAAGAAGGAACTTCACATGCGAAAAGCTTCCTGTGCCTGAAGCATTCAGCAGTACATTTGGGCCACCGCCGCAGGAGCATTGGAGATATAGATCTTTCAGCTCCTCCTACGACCCATTAACCATCACTGATAAAAGAAATATGCCTGAATCAGAAAAGAAATAGACAAAACATATCGAAATTTTCAGAGAGTTCCCATTACTGAACAGGCAAACATATTATTTGATTTCAATGCTGATTGCACATAATGGTTAAACCCAAGAGATGATTGGTAAAGAAACAGAACTTCTTGTGAATTCATTCATGTATCCCCAATTCTCCATATAGTAACGTTACACTAAACCAGATAAATCAGTTAACCAAGAACCTTCTCTTGTAAATTTCCTGCATGCACTGTTTGGAGTTTCCTAATCCTGGCTAATTCACACCAGAAGTCCATAAAGACCAGCCACACGAGAATTATACTAAGGTAATGATGAATAGTGACAAATAGACCATAATTTCTCCATGAGAAAATTCATTATAAAGTTGGTGATACAGATGCAAAGCGATGCATATGTAACATTGAAACATGTTATTTATCTTCTAGTATGGTGATAATACAATAGAAACATTTGAGAACATGTTTTTTATGACTATAGCAAAATTATAATCTGCACACTGAGGCTAAAAATCTTATACTAGCATTACACCACCGGCGGAGCGAAGGCCCGGCCACCCTGGGCAGCTGGCCGGGCTCCCACGGTACAGCGGAGGCGGGAGGGGAGAGGGAGGTGCATACGCAGAGTCGCCGGCCGGTGTGCGGAGGACGGAGGCGAGGGCCCGAGGCGACTGGCGAGAGGCGGCAGGGGGACTGTCCCTCCGTCGGAGGGCCCGAGCCTGAGTGCCGCCTCCATGGCAAATCAGCGACAAATCAGCGCCCGCCCCTGCTCGCGGAGTCGCGGCCTCGCGCGGTCGCGGTCGCCGCACAGCCGCCGCCGCCAGCGGTTATGGCGTTAGGGTTTGAGGTGGGTGGGGAATGTGACTCGGGGCTTGGGGATGGCTGGGTGGTGGTGGTGTGGGGGCCTGTTTGTTCTCTAAAGTGGGCTGCTAGCAGGCCTTGCACGTTTGTGGCTCCGTGGGCTTCGCTGAGTGGGGGATCGAGGAGATATGACAGCCTAGTTCGGTTTGAACGGTTCTTCGGTTCAGCTTCGGAGTGAAACCGACAACCGCGCCGAACCCAAACACCGAACCTCGCAAATGCAAAAACCGAAGCCGAACCGAGAAACCAAAAAATCAATATTTCGGTTCGGTTTATGATTTTTGATAAAAAATACTCAGGGTGAGTGCCGAGCGCGAGGGGGAAGATAAGAAACGGCGGTGGCTGCGCGTGGGCAGCGACGTCCTGGGAAATTAGGAGGCCCAGTTCTAAGCATTAAGCGAAGGCCTAAAGTACCTAAACAAGAAACTGATCGCAAATATCAATCAATATATTTTCTTTGCCTAATTTATATTTTCTAATCAGATTTGAAGAAGACATAGAAAGTTGAAACAATTAACCTAGATCAATTTGTGTACAAAGACAATATATAAAAATTGACTAAATAAAATAAGAGATGGGCATATAATTTACCTAGCGATCTTTGTCTCCGATCACGCTCTGAATTAATATTAGGTCTCGAATGAAGAATAAAGACGTCGGCGAGGGCGAGGAATAGAAAGTTCGTCTGGCAAGAGCAAGGAATACGAAGAAAATAGCGGCGTTGCCGCACGGTAGACTGCCACTTCGTGGCTCCAACTCCACGAATTTTTTTATTAATAAACGTATTTTTAAAAAAAAATTACAAAATTAGTCTCCGTTTTCAAAAATTTGCAGGAATAGGCCACCAGTCGTCCGTTGGAAGGGCGAAGATGGGCCTTGTCGCCCGACTGGCGGGCTACCTGGGCCATGTCGCTCGACCAACAGGCGACGTGGAGCTCGTCGCCCGGCCGATGGGCGACGTGGAGCTCGTCGCCCGGCCGATGGGCGACGTGTCCCCCACGTGTCGCGGCGGGCCCCATGTCGCCCGACCAGGGGGCGACTTGGCCCTGCTCGCCCGCTAAATGGGCGACGTGGCCACGTCGCCCGACCAGGGGGCGACTTTGTCCCCTGTCGACCGAAGAGGGGGCGACATGGCGGCTTTATATAAGGCAGCCGGCGGCTGGCGCCGAGAGTTGAAGGGGAGAAGAGAAGAGAAGGAGAAAAGAAGAGAAGAGAAGAAGAAGAGGAAGAAGGAGAAGAGAGGAAGAGGAAAATTTTCGGTAAGTAAAAAATAATTTTATATATAATTATTTAATGTGTGTTATATTAATTGTTAGATAATATAATGAGCAGTTGAGCGATTAATATTATATTTCGGTAGTATTATTTATATTCTTATTTTATATATATTGTTAAATTAAATAGTTATAGTTGAAATAATATTAGTAATATATTACTGAAAAGGTATTTTAGTTGAAATTTTTAGATTACACAGATGTCGGAGAAGTTAGGATTTTAAATTTATTATGGAGAAGGAGAAATTATTCAAGGTGTACACGGGGTTGATCTGTCAGGATTTGCCTCAGTAAGTAGATGGGTGTCTAAGGCAAATGAGAGAACAATTAGTTGTGTGCAGAATTGGTTGATGCGAATATTTGGGCTTGACAGCAACCAACATGACGTTAAGGTCATGGGTATCGTTAGTCGTGCTCGGGAGGGCACTTTTTGGGAGTTAGTACCTCTTAATGCAACATCAACATGGAGAAAATACGTCAACAAAGCTGTAGAACGTGGGTGGCCTCTAGTCCTTCTTGCTCAGGCATATACGAAGGAGGTTCATGAGGTACACGGTGTAGAAGAAGAAGGAGGTCCGAGCCATGACAATCATAATGATAATGAGGAAGATAATGAAGAGGGTGATCATCACCTGTCATCTATGGTACCGACGGGTGAAGCGGACGAAGGAGAGCTCATAGAGCATATAGTTCAAGAGATGGCGATGGAAGATATGGAGAATGAGAATATATCTGAAACTGACTCATCTGAAGATGAAAATGAAATTCCTGTCCCACTGGAGTGGAAGAGTAACAGTTCCAAGAATTTGATGATCAACGAAGGAAATTCTGTGCCGTGGGAATATCATGAGAATGAACTAGTAGAGGGAGCTATGTACAAAGGCAAAGATGAAGTGATGAGTGCCGTGAAGTACTGGTCTCTGTCAATGAAGCAATTTTTTGTAGTTGTTAAGTCCAACAAGAAAGTATATGATGTTAAATGTGTGTTTTCGGACTGTCCATTTAGGGTACATGCTTATGAGCAAAAATAGAGTACAATTTAAAAGTGCTCTATAGTAACAGAACATACATGTGAGTTACAAGAATTAGAGAAGTCCAATACTGCTCTTACATCGAGCTTCATTGCAGAGTACATGTATAATTGAATTGTTGATAATTTAAGGTATGAGCCGAAATCTATATTGACTACTATAGAGGAAGGTTTTAAATACACCATCAGCTATTCGAAAGCGTGGCGAGCGAAACAGAAGGTCATTAAGAAGAGATTCGGTTCGTACGAAGCATCTTATGAGAACCTACCAAGATTGTTAGAAACCGTCAGACAAAGAAATATTGGTACATATTATGATATCATGGATGTGTCTGATCCAAAAGAGGCCGGAAAGTTAATACTTCGTCGAGCCTTTTTTGTACTAGGTCAATGTATAATGACATTTCGTCATTGCAGACCTATTTTATGCATGGATGGTACATTTCTAACAGGAAAGTATAAAGGTCAGATTCTAACTGCTATTGGTGTTGATGGGAATAATCAAGTACTACCAGTTGCTTTTGCTTTTGTGGAAAGTGAGAACACAGATAGTTGGTATTGGTTTCTGGAGCGTGTGAAGTTAGCAGTGGTGCAAGGGCGACCTAATGTTTGTGTCATACATGACCGACATGCCGGTTTGTTGAAGGCGATAACGGATATGCAATATGGTTCAGTGGAGCGTGATCTTCCTCCTCGATGGTCGGACATACAATCAAGATGGTGCATGAGGCACTTGGGTGCAAATTTTTTCAGCCATTTCAAAAATAAACACCTTATGAATATGTTTAAGAGGTTGTGCAATCAGAACCAACAAAGAAAATTCAATGCAATGTGGACACGTCTTGATGAATTAACAACAAAGCAAACAGAAGAGTTAGCGACTCGTACGAATCAAGACCCGAATGATATGTCTGTTCCTCTTTCAGGCCTCCTAACGGATGCCTTGAGGAACGTGGTTCGGAGGTCGGGGTCATCAATCAGGTGCTTCTCAGATTGGATTGAGTACGAGCCAAAGGAGAAGTGGTCATTATTATATGACACAGATGGGGCGAGGTTTGGAATAATGACAACAAATTTGGCGGAGGTGTACAATTGGGTCATTCGAGGCATGAGAGGATTACCTCTTGTAGCAATCGTAGAGGGTATTTTGCATGGAACATGCAAGTACTTCCGTGAAAGATATATGGTTGCTTTTAATGTGATGGTAGATAATACATTAATTTTTTCAACATTCATGATAAATTACATAAAAAAAAGGTGGAGAAGGCAAGCTTGCATCGTGCACGTCCTATGGGCACAGCAGAGAATCGCTTTGAAGTTCTGTGTAGGGATCGGGGCCGTCATGGTGGCAATCGAGAGAGAATTGCACAAGAGTGTGTTATTCGTTATAACTCATGCAGCTGTTCGTGCATGAAATCGAAACTTCTACACAGGCCGTGCTCACATGTTATAGCAGCTTGTTCACTTACTAATTTGTCCCCGAAGCCGTATGTCTCACATTATTTTACGAAGGAGGTAGTCATGACAACCTGAAATGCAGAGATTTATGGTTTCGCAATATTTGGTAGTTTTACAAACAATCCTGGCAGTAACTACCTGCGGGGGCCCAATAAGGACAAATTAAGACAGAAGCCTGGTCGTCGTAAGATACGGCGCATTAGAAATGATATGGATGAGTCAGAAGTGGGAAGACTGGAGCATCGGTGCACCAAGTGTAATGGCACTGGACATACTTATAAAAAGTGCACGCGTGTAACCACCACAGAGGGAGCTGCAGAAGCAGGACCTTCAGGGAATTCGCAAGACGGCCGTCGCCCTTGTGCACGTCGTGGATTGCGGAATCAAGGCAAAAATGCTCTTTAAAAATAATAGTATGTCTGCATTTTTTCGATTTGTTGTGTCATAGTATTAATTATATTTGTGCATTATTTTTTTATATTATTAAGATATTTTAGGTATGGCGATGGATGAGGGACACTTGGAGTTGTTGGACGCACAGTTGGACCAGCGCCACCGGTCCTACTTGAGTGCTGTGACAGCTGCTGAGCTACCTGTTCTACGGCCTAGGGTACCTCAGGAGTTGTGGCGGCTGGACGAGCGATGGATACCGAGGTATGCACGATAACACGTTCACTTATTTGTTTTACTCATACAGACGATTTGGTAATATATATTTATATATAAATGTTGTATATGCTACAGGCTACGAGCAGCTGGTCTACTGCCTCTGTGTAGGCTTGTGCAGGCTAGTGCTGTTGAGGCCCCGGCCGATGCGGTGACACGGTTCAACTTTGACCGTTCCTTACTTGCGGCATTGGTGGACCGCTGGAGGCCTGAGACGCACACGTTCCACTTTTCTTGCGGGGAGATGACTCCCACACTCGAGGACGTCTCCTACTTACTTGGTGTCACCACTGCTGGGCAGGCCGTCAGCCGTCTAGACGTGGAGGCCACTTGGCGTGAGGACCTTCTAGTCCGTTTCGAGGGTGTTGTGCATCGACCAGACGCTCCAGAGTATTAAACTCTTGCTGAAAACCAGCATCACGGGCCTACGAAGACCTGGCTCTTGCAGTTTCAGGTAAATAGATAACACTGTGATATAGTTCATTAACATCAAATATTCATGTGTATGTTAAATGAAATTTGAACTTCTGTTTTCTAATTCAGGTCGAGTATATCCACCCTGCGGCGGATGAGGCCACTGTGTCGAGGCACTTGGAGGCCTATCTGTTGTGGTTGTTTGGTTGGATAATGTTCACATCGTCGCATGGGAACTCTGTCGCGAAGCACTTGATTCACTTCGTGCGCGAGATAGCGGACGCACCGCTCGACGCCGTGCCGCTGTACAGTTGGGCGTCCGCTATCTTGGCAGCCACGTACCGAGGTCTTTGTGATGTGTGCACAAAGACCGACCCGTCAGCTATCCTCTCTGGTTGTCCACTATTACTTCAACTCTGGTCGTACGAGCGATTTAGTATTGGACGACCAGTCATGGATTTCTCGACTTACGGAGCAGGGTTGTACGGGGAGACGAAGGAGGACGGCCCTACGATGGGTTCGTTGTGGGTCCGGCGGCGGGTAAGTCTTCTATATCGCAGTTGAACTTGTTTCTATTTATTTTCGAATAAATTGCACCTTACTATTATTTTCTATACAGCCTACTTGGGCAAACATTCAGGTTCACAGAGCCTATCCTGAGTACATGGCGGCGTTCGACCGAATTAGGCCAGACGACGTCCGCTGGACACCTTACAGCATGGAGGAGATTGTCGTACGAGCGCCTAATGGGTTATCGTCGTTCTGCACGAGGGATCAGGAGTACTGGCTGACACGTAAGGCTGTCGTTTTCGACATCTTTGTCGAGGACTACGCTCCTCACAGAGTGATGCGACAGTTTGGTCGTAACCAGACGTTCCCACTCCCGGTTGCCCATATTGTTCCTCTTTCCATGCACGGGTAAGTATAAGACAATTAATTCGTTCTGATTGAGTATTTAATATATATAGAAAGATAATTAATACGCTTTGAAATCCATAGTTACGTGTGGAGGGGTCTACCGGCAGGCGTTACTTGGTCCTCCCGTATACAGCCGTGGGTCGACGAGTGGGCCAACGCACTACATGATGTGACCTACGAGCCCAGACCGTTTTCCTTGGAGGCTTACGGGGACTACTTACGTTGGTATATTCCTCGCACCCGGATCAGAGTCACGTATACACCAGCGGAGCCACGGACCCACGTCCCCAGATGACGGACACGTACCCTGTGCACAGAGATCAGGCGATGTCGTTGGCGGAACGATCTTTATGAACTTCAACCCACTTCGTTTAATATTTTTCTTATCGTAATTACTTCAATGTTCTCGTTTTGTTAATAGGCCGACATGGCTCACCGTATCACTGTGGATGGTGGATCGCTCTTGCACCGGTTGAGGGAGGGCATTCAGATGACCAGCCACGAGCTTACCGCTGCGGTCCAGAGGATGTA
>CM041632.1:1164872-1318906 GCA_023333625.1 Bothriochloa decipiens
ATCCCTCAGATCCAATATGAATGGTCCAAGTGAGAGGTGGGAATCCCTCATCCTCTTGTCCACCTTTTAACTCGACTAGGTCCAGTTAGGCCTAAATCAGTCCAAGAGGGGATGAGAGAACTCCCACCTCAACTTTGGGCCACTTGGATCCAAGGACTGGGATAATGTTAGTGGTTGTGAATTCCTGTGGGCTACAGATACACATGGTTTTATTTTGGTAACACAAAATTACATGCTGAGTTCTTTGAATTTTAGGCTGTCTAATTGAATATGACTTCTTGTCCATAAATTTCTTAACTTTTCCCCCTTTTTCTTTGTTTTTGCTGGGGCATTTATGGACATCCAGCCGTTCAGAACACCGGCTATTGCTTCGAGCAGATAATGCTGATAGTCGTTTGACCCCTTTGGGACGAGATATTGGTTTGATAGATGATAGACGCTGGGAGCTTTATCAGTCAAAGCAAGCCCGCATCAAGCAAGAAAAAGAACGGTTGAAATCTACAAAAGTTCCAGGTGAGCATCATGTATTTTCTTAGCTAATAAATAATGACATACCTTTGACATACTACACCATTCATATTGTTACATGTGCTAGAATGCATGCATTCGACTTTTGGATTTTGACTTTATCGTGAAATTACATAAATAGATATGTAATCACATTTAAGAGTTTTGGTAACATATAAGTAGAAAGATAAATGTTCATATAACACATTTAAGAGTTTTGGTAACATATAAGTAGAAAGATAAAATGTTCATATAAATTTATTGAAAAAAGTTGATGTCTTAATTAACAAGTAATCTGTCTTCCGCCCCGCCCACGCCCCCCCCCCCCCCCCCCCGGGGGGGTTCAAGTTTTTTTTATTAACAAGTAAGAAAGGGGGCAACATAGTTTTCTATACATTAGTGGCCAATGTTTTAAAAGGTTCACTGCACATGGACTTAGAGAATCATGTGTTTTGACTGCAGTTAGTATATAAAATGCTGTTAGCACTTAGCATGTCAATACAGTTCACATGCTCTAGCTCCATTGTTTTGTTATCAGGAGGTGAATTTGCTGCTGAAGTTACTGCAGTATCCAACCAACCTGTAAAGGATTCATCTACACTTGAAGCCATACTAAAGAAGCCACATGTACAATATAAACTCCTTGATAAGCATGGATGTGGAAACGAAAATTTGTCTCGAATTGAGAAGGAATGTGTAGAGATTGATATCAAGTATGAAGGTTTCATCGCACGACAACAGAGTCAATTACATCAGGTAATTGCTTATGGTTGTGTGATTTTGTTCTGGAGTAGATTTATGAGGGAAGTTGAACTGCTAGAACAATGGTACATAATCATTCAGGAAGTCCAACAGTAACATAGTATGCATTAGTTCATTGTTTTGTTGATTTAATTGAAAAGACAGCTAACCCTTTGTTGTTTGTTTTTCTCTCTTTTTCTCTCTGTTAAGATTGTAAACCAAGAACACAGGAAACTTCCTGAAGATTTGGATTACCACTCAATGACAAATCTGTCACTTGAAGCTCGTGAGAAACTTTCCAAGGTAAGTTCGGGATATGTACAATGAACCTTATGAAAGATAACCTGCAACTAAATAACAAGCGTTCAACAGTTCTCTATTTATTAACAACGTGTTTTTTTGTGTGTGTGTGTGTGGGGGGGGGGGGGGGGGGGTTTCCACCTGCTTTTGGGATATTACATGAGCCAAGCATTCTGCAGCTGTCCATTGATTATGGACATTTTTTATAAGTTATTAAGATACCGGTTCCTATGAATTTCAACTACTAGGCAACATCTTTTCCGAAACTTGGTGTCATGTGCAAGCACAAGGTCAAAGTAGACCATATAGAAGAAAACAAGATAATGTGACATTACTGCAGTCACATCTTATTCCACTGTAAAAATGTAAATTGAGAGCCAATTTTGTGGTCTCATCTTATGTAAACTATACCCTGTGATTGTTTTGTAGGTGCGCCCGCAAACAGTAGGTCAAGCTAGCAGAATTGGCGGTGTGAGCCCTGCAGACATGACAGTTCTTCTCATTTGGATGGAGAGCAACCGACGCATGGCTAACCACAGGAGACATCAAGACCAGCTGAGATCAGCTGCAGTCGAGCCGGATGGTTCTTCAGAGGAGGTGGTCCATGCCAGCACTGCATAAATGGGGGGAGCTTCTGACTGATTCAGCCAACTGAACCAGGAACAACAAATTCGGTGAGGCATCCAGAGATTCTGCACATTTTTGGTAGAACGACACAGGAGGCGCAAATGCTTGTATGCATTTTTTTGACTACCTGAAGAAATAGTCGTCCTGGGGCCCTTCATGTTGTGCGTTTTTGTCTAGCAATATGTGTGCATGTGGCTTAGGAAAACTAGAATGTAGAATATAGTTTTCAATACTATACAATGAGAGAGCAGATTGTAAAGAATGGCAACAACCGTAATGGAGACCTCTCTTTGTTCATCTGTGTAACATGGCTTCAAAAAATATTCCTACACTACATGGAACTGGGAGACGATGTCTGCATATCTGAATGTACTCCTGCGTCAACAATTACTTGCTGATCTACTGTGATGTTCTCGTCTTATTCGTTCTTGTCTTTGTTCTTGTGAATAGGGTTCAAGTTCAATGGGGAGTTCCTAGACTAGCGCAGTCTGTTCAGACTTCAGAGACGTCTCTCCGTGTGTTGTTCTGGTGCAGCAGGAGTGATAGACGACCTCTGTGTGCATCGTCTCAGCTAAGTGCGGAGTGAGAGACTGATAGACGACCTCTGTGTGCATCGTCTCAGCTAAGTGATCGACAGCGAACATGTTATCTGCAGACCAAAATATTATTGTGGCTTGTAGTATAACAGTTTGGATTGGCAAATGGTTACTGGGATGCTTGCCTGCTGTCAGCTACGGAGTATTTTGACTATTCTACTACATGTTGGACACAAGAGCCAACAGGTGCTCGCATCCCCAAGCAATCAGCAATCTTGTTGTTTTCCCGTCAGGTCACGGTCACCACTCACCAAATCACCAGTCACCACCCACCTCCCACTGAGGAGTACTGGACTCTCACTTCCCCCTCTCGCCGTAGGTTCGTTCCAGCCTCCACAGCGCTCCTGAGCTGCCATGGCCGGCGCCGGTGCACCCGCAGCTCCCCCAGCCGCCGTCTTCGACGTCATGTGGTGGGCGCGGGCATCATGGGCAGCTGCACGGCGCACGCGGCGGCGTCCCGGGGCGCCCGCGTGCTGCTGCTGGAGCGCTTCGACCTGCTCCACTCGCTGGGCTCCTCGCACGGCGACTCGCGCATCATCCGCGACGCCTACGCGCAGCCGCGGTACGTCCGCATGGTGCGCCTCGCGCGCCGCCTCGGGGCCGCCGCCGAGGCCGAGGCCGGCTACGGGCTACCGCGTGCTCACCCCGACGCCGCACTTCTCCATGGGCCCGCGGTCCAGCGCCTCGCTCGCCGCCGCGCTCGCCAACATCGGCGCCGAGGAGGTCGTGGCCGACGACCTCGAACGCAGGTGGGGCGGCGCCTTTGCCCTCACCGTGCCCCCGGTGTTGGGCCACGACGGGTGGGTCACCGCGCTCAGCGACCACGGCGGCGTGCTCAGCGCCACCAAGGCCGTGGCCATGTTCCAGTCGCTCGCCGTCGCGAAAGGCGCCGTGGTTAAGGACAACACCGAGGTCGTCGCCATCGAAAGGGCGCCCGAGCCTGACGGCGGAGGCGTCGTGGTGAGGGCCAGCGGTGGCGAGGTGTTCCGCGGCGCCAAGTGCGTCGTCACGGTGGGCGCGTGGGCGGCCAAGCTGATAGGCTCCGTCTCCGGCGTGGACCTCCCCATCAGGCCGCTGCACACGCTCCACCTCTACTGGCGCGTGAAGCCCGGCCAGGATCAGGCGCTCTCTGCAACAAGGAAATATGCCTTTTTTTGTCAATCGAGGAAATATACCTTCAACCACCTTTTTTTTTTCAGCAGAATATACCTTCAACCACCTAAAATATATTGTGTATACGAATTCAAGAATCCAAACCAGAGGCATTCCCAGGGCTCGGGTCCAGCCCAAAGAGCACTAGTACGGAAGCCCAGTAACAACAGGTCAAATTTCTCAAAAAAAAAAAGAAAGCCCAGTAACAACAGGTCAAAAATGGGATGTGCAAAAGGCCCAGCCTAGTGCCTAACGAACCCCTCCCACGTCTCATCGTCTTCAGATCGCCGTCGCCCCCAAATCGAGATCGTTGAGTACTGTTGGTGTACATGCTGCTCAAGCTTGGCAGTATGCAAGGAAAACAATGAAATTTGAAGTGTGCAAAGACTGGAGCAGTAGCTGGAGTGCGCGGTCACCGCGTCCACGGGCCTCGGCGTGCGTGCAAATCGTGGGTGCTGTGTCAACCAAGCTTTTGTATCGTGTGTTTACAGTTTACTTAAGCAATGTAGTGTAGTGCGTGTGTCCCGCTAGTATTGTATCAGGTACTGTGATCATCCAAACATTTGAGAAAAATAGCTTTGTATGTGATAATTCTCATGTGCTGTTTCTTCTTGGACTCGGTTGACGAGGTCCGCCGGAAGCGACGACCAGTACGTCCCGCGCTGCCATTGACTCGGCAACTGTGCTGGCTTTTGTGTTATGTCGAGGGCTTTTGAGGCAGTCGCGAAGAGAACACAGAACAGGGGGCAATGCCTAGGATTAAATAGTTAGAACGAGCAGAGAGAGCTGGGCAGGCGCTCGCACTCACCAATCGTTTGGAGTTCTGAGCGGAAGAGAAACGACGATTTACTACTAGGTGCAGTTATTACATTCCTTGGAATTTACGACGCGTGCCGGCCTCCTCGATCGTCGATCGTCTCACACTCCCACGTTTGATGATTCTTTTGGACGCTTGAGTCATGCCCACGTTCAAATTATTACTAGTTCACTACTAGCACTGGCATAGTGCCTGTGCGTTGCTTCAGCCTTTTTTAAATTACTAGTTTAACGACAAGACAGGACTTTTTTATAGTCTGTCTGATATATTGTGTATCAAGTAAATTGCATTTAAGCTACTCGGCAGTGTTTGAACATGAGTTTATCATATTGTTAAGCTCATATCAAATATATAATCAACATTTTCAAAGGTTCTAGCCTCCACTTGCCGTGTCACCCCTTCCTCCACTTTACATCGCTCCTCGACTCCACCGTGATGGCCCTGCAACGCTACATTGCCTACTGGTCTGCCTCCAGTTGCTTAGAGCAAGCACACATCAGGAGACAGTTGCATAGTCCGGAATCCGCTCTTCCCTCACCATCAGACCTTCAACACACTTTCTTTATCATGCCTTTTCCTTCACTTGCCTATTCCAGTAGTTACCAATTCATTTTGTTGGTTGCCCTTAAGGAGAAGTATGATATCATGAGCATTTCAGCTCACAAGTTGATTGATAAACCTGATACAAGTATTAATGGAGAACTGAGAACATATATAATACAATACTAATAGCATATAGACATCTGCAACATAGGTTGTTAGAAGTGAAGGTTTGCCTGAGATGACTGACGATAGGTCTCCAAACCCATCTGCATCCGAGGGCGCATCATGCCATCCACCCAGCTTTCAATCCGGAGCTCCTCCTCATGGCGGTCCACACCTAAAAGTGGATGCCAAATATCATCGACATGGCTGAGGGGCTCATGGAGGAAGGCACATCCTGCCATCTCTGCTCAAAAAATGAAATTAAAATTTCTTTGGGTTCATTCATATTGAACTAACAATTTTTCTATTGCCATATATCACGGTTTTCTATATGTTAATCTCAGATTTTGTGTCAAACTCCAATTAGAGCAAGGCCAGAGTGAATAGCCACCTTTATCATTTGAATTTGACATAAGCTATCGTTCCAGTTGCGAAGTCGTCATTGCAACCACCAACCACACGAAAACAATTGCAGTTGAAATCCCAAGATGAAAGTAGAATGTTAGTAGGAATAAATTAAGCAAATAAACAAGCAATGAAATCAAGGTGTGCTCACAGTGTGATGTTGAATTGTTCTATCTCAGCAGCAAGGAGGACAGCCCTTGCACCTCCCACTCAATTGCAAGAAAATGGTAATCCATGGAAATGGCAGAGGTTGGCATACCTGCATTTACAACAAAAATAGGAATGAGTTGAGAGATTTCTTGCCAATATTAGCTTATAAACAATAGCCAGGAGGTTTCAGTAGTGACATTCCTAATGTAAAATTACTATGGTGAATCCTCCAGTTTTAGCAAAGAAGCAAACTGCCGAACATTACTGTTTTGCTCTCATTCTTCGGTGGTTTATGGCAAAGATGCATTAAGATGCACAATTACTTGACAAAAAGGTTCACCAAAGCACACGGTCTGAGAAAATCACAAAGTTGGAAGAGAGAGAAAAAAACGAAGAATATAAAAATTTAAAATAGAAATAGAGGAGGCTCAGCACAAATGCCATTTTTTTTTGCCAACTGCAACAAAGACCAAGTGTCACATAACTTGCAAAACTTTGAGGTAAGTAAGTTTGACGCTTCCAAGGAACCAAAAGCATGAAATAGAATAGCAATATCCCAAGAGCTGGAAACAGAATTGTTGCCAAGTATTTATTACATATTTGGCTTTTTGCAAGAATAGTTGAACTTGAAGAGAAATATTCAAGGCCTTGGTTACTGGTTAGCATTTGCAGGCTCCTTATTGCAGGAGAATGAAATAATTTTTCAGCATAAAGAGATGAATAAATGCAGTTCTACCTACATTTTGGCAAGAAAATAATTACTCCAAAAAGGAGAAAACGCTTGTAGTTCCTTTCTCCAAGACATTCCACTACCCAAATGCAATGTGGTCTATTTTAAGCACACCATCTGTTACCTGCATAGTCAAAGGAAAATGTTAAAACAAGAACCTGGAGAAAGATTAGTCAAAATATTGTTGATACTTGCCGTCAAGATTATGCCCTCTCATGCTATGGATGTCTCCCTATCGCAAATCATAGTGGGTAGTTATATGGCATTGATCTGCTAAACAAAAAAAACAGTTACTATAATATATTTGACAAGAATTCAGGACATAGATATTACACAAAATTTTAGTATTGCTACAAGAGAGAAAAGGACGTCTTGACAGGGACATCAACTCAGCTAACAAAAAGCATGACTATTCTACGTTTTATGCACAACTAATGGGTTAAAAAAGCTACTCTGCTATTGCAGCTTTATAATATGGAAGACTCTCTAATATAATACAAAAGGTAGACTGAATGGTATTATTCTTTTCTTATAACTTAAAGAAAAAAAATCTGACCAAGGTTATCTTACACTAGAAGAGAAATTGTTAGATCCCTGTGGTTAGCCTTCACACCATCTCGGACCGGTCTGCAAGTAAGAATGCCGAAATTTCTTCTCTCTGTTTCTCCAGCTCCTGAAACACCATACAGATTGAGGATATGATGAAAGATGATCTACCACTACCAGTGATGGTTTACAGAACGAAAATTATGTTTGTGCCATTTAGACAGCATGCTACCCACGTGAGCAATTTTGACAATATACTATCCAAGTTGAGCAATTTTGGCAATATGCAATCCAAGAGGCTCCTAGCAATGGAGGTGGAGCAGAATATGGAAGTTGAGCAATGAAAAAAACATGGAGCTAGCTAAACCTGCTATCATCATTACAAATACATATATTTGGCACTTGCTCATTGCTTGAACAAAATCTTGTATGTTCTTTAATTGCAGGCCAATATACAATCAACACACAGCCAATTACCTGAAGCTCGCTAGTGCCAGAGCGTCCCTCCCTTCTCCATCTCCATCGTCTTATTTAGACCTGAATAAAAAGAAAAATTGAGGGGTAGTTCTACCACTAACTCAGCTTGAACATAGCAACACATCCCATAGGCTACATCAGGCTACAATATGAGAACTCAATTTTTCTTTGAATGACTGTAATCTGGACACAACCAATGTGGACACCTTTTTTAGTCACAGCAATTCAACAAGCACCTAGAGAGCACCATCACATCACCAACACTTCACCAACCAAGAACGGGGGAGAAGCTGGGGCAAAAGGCTGGCTGCATGACCTGAACGCTGCACCTGCTGAGCGCAGGGTGTCGTGCTCCTCCTAAGCCCGGACGGAGGCCGGACTGTGGGAGCCGCCGAGGGAGAAATTTGCAAGATTACCTGAAAGAAAAAAAAACTGAGAAAATTAATAGAGAAGGGAGGAGAAGACCAGACGGAGAGAGGTATGGAGGGGGAGGAGATGATGATACCTGTTATTGGGGCGCGGTGATTGCAGTTGGCCGAGGGTGCCGCCGCTTGGAGGTCTGGAGGGGTCGCCACGCTGGAATCCTGTGCAAGGTTGCGCCTTTAGAGGAAAAGAGGAGAGGAGCAAGCTAGCAGGGGGATGGACGGGGGCACAGACCTTTGACGACGTCGAAGAGGGAGTAGAAGACGGTGGCGGCCGCGACGGCGAGCAGGGAGCAGCAGTAGACGCGTGTGGCACTCCGGCGCGCGTCCCTGCCTGCTCGAGTCTCTAGCGGCGCGCGTCCCTGCGTTGACAACGGCAAGGAGGGAGCTGAAGACGGCGGCGACCGCGACGGCGAGCAACAGCAGCACGGCGGCCCTTCGGCCTCGCGAAGCCCTGGCGGCGAATCCACGCTGGAGCCCTGCATGAGTCCCTGTCGCAGCCCTGGCTCCTGGCGGCCGACGGCCTGCAGCCTCGTAGCCAGCTCCCTGGCGCAATCCTAGCCCCGCGGCCATCAAGCCTAGCCTGACCTCGTATGAAGCGCGCAGTGCCACGGATGCCGCACCACGCCGCCGCCGCCCACCGAATACCGCACCGCCGCCGCGTCCGGCCCCGCGGCCCTCCTCCTCCTACGGTCAGACCCTCATGCTTCCTCCTCCCGTCCACGCCACGGGCCGCGGCGGCCCTCCACGACAAAGTAGGCCCTGGTGGACGCGTAGGCCGGCGCCTGCCGTGGGGACGGCTCGCCCGCCGAGACGGAGTTGCACCGCCTCACCGCCGCGATGCGGCACGCCTGGGCGCGCGCGGCGCTGGTGGCGGAGGCGACCGTGGGCACGACGGAGGCTGGAGGCGAGGAGGAGCGGTGCGGTGTGCTTGGTGGAGGGGAGAAGAGTTTGAATAGCAGTCTGTGGGAATGGAGCAGTCACGCTGGGAGAGGAACATGATCGCCTAGGGAACAGAGTCGCGCGGGGCCGCCTGGGGAGTCGCGCGTGGGGGTGCCGGCGGCGTGCGCTGCGGTGGGCGTGGCGCTGGGTGGATGAGTGAAGAGGGCTGATCGAAGCGTTGTGAGCCGTTAGATGTGAGTAAGCGAGAGAATAACAGTGCTAGAGTAAATCGTGTCCATTCATTCAAATGTTTTGACCATTGTTGAGTGTTTTTTTCTTGTTATATTTAGCATAGCTAATGACTGTTGGAGAGAAAATTAATATATAGCTTTAGAAAAAATTCAAACCGGTGAATTATATGCAGCGGTGAATTATATGCAGCGGAGAGGAGAGAGCAAATAGTAGTCACTACATGTCGTCATCGTGGACTTCGGGTCGTCAGCTTCGACAAGACTGTCCAGGCCGCTTACCAGCTCAGCTTGTGTCCTCTGCCACGTACCATGGTGTCCATCCTGGCGTGTGTCTTGAATGTTTTTTTGCTTTTTTTTCGATCAGGCAAAAGACGAGTGTTTTGATATTAAGCTGGAAGATAGTTTTTACAAAGATGACATTCGCAAAAAGAAAAATGGGGATTGAACTCTATGATTTTCAACAAGAAGCATGGTCCCCTCAGCGGTGTTTTTGAGCTGGAATGGATCTAGCCACTGATCAGTTCTATTGATCCATCCATTTGTTCTCGCTGCTACAGGCACGCACACTTTATACTGTGTGTATGATTTGGCTTTAAAGTTGCATTTCAGATATTTGAATGAAGTTTTCAGATCTTGTATCATCGTCGTTGCGTGCACATTTATTTTGAGATTTCTAAGTATGATATGACTCAACGTCAACTTCAGCTTCACCCAGCCACCTCCAACGTAGGGGCTTGTCATCAACGTCGGCGTCAACTTCAACTTTGCCTCACCTCCTCCGGCGCACGCAAGGGCTCATCGTCAACACTCAACACCAAGCTTTGCCTCGATACCTGTGGCACAGGGGCTCACCGTCAGCTTTAGCTTCACCCAACTACTTATTAGCAAGGCAGTTTGCAACGAAGTTTGATAAACATAACAAAAGAAAGGTGGATGGCATCCTAATCTACTTATATATGGTGAAGAAGCGCAATCGGAGAATTTTTCAACAACAATTCTTGCAACCGATACGAGTAGCTACCATGTGTAGGGATGATATTGCCCAATACCAGAAAGCCATGGCACATTTGGAACAAAGGGCGCAGTAGTTTTAGAAGAGCAGTAGACGCTTTGTTTTGGTTTTTGGTTTCTGTTTTCTCGCTTTTTAGTAGGTGTTCTCGAGTGGCCCCTGTGCGGGGATTTAAAGTAGTCGGCGCTTTGTAAATAAGCCGTAGTTTTTGCTTTTTTCTCTTTTTGCTGTCTAATAAAATTAAACGGCAAAAATTTTGCCGTTCCATTAAAAAAAACTTTGCAACGACTTTGGCGACATAAACTTCACTGTCTTCTACATTTCTCTTTTAGTTTCACCACCGACTTTGTATGCACCAATATTTTGGCGAGGGGCTAGCCCTCAGCATCGACGTTAACTTAGCTTCATCCTACTATATTCAGCTCAAGGTCTCGTTGTCAATAACATCTACTACTCCAGCTTAACCCTCCCTGCTACCTTCAACCTAGTATCTCGCGTCAGCATCAAAGTTAACCCTAGTTACGCCTCCCAAACCCTTGGCACGTGGGGTCTAAACGACATCGACTTCAGCTTCGCCTCCCTATTTTGGTCTAGGGCCAGGACTCTGTCAGCATTGGGTAAACTATAGCTTTACACCACCACCCTCGGCCTAGGAGTTAGCCGTCAGCATTGCAGTCAACTTTAGCTTCATCATTTTTTTTTGGCTCAATGGTCTAAGTCATCTAGTTTGATTATCAGACTTCACCAACACCTCATTGTCTCCTCGAGCAATCTACTTCGCCAATGCCTCTCGTCATCCTCCCTGGCTCAAGGGGTTCACCAACTACTTCATCAATGACTTCAAACTACGCTTCATCATCAACATCAACTACAACTTTGCCCCACCAAACTTTTGGTCCGGGGCTCACACCTATCTTTAGTGATGACTTCCACTTTGCCTTGATATCACCTTTGGCTCGAGTGGCACGCCGACTACTTTGGTGATGCCTACAACTTCACATAGTCTTGTATCTTCGGCCCAAACAAATTTGTGCTCAACTTCAACAACATTCTACACACTGACACCTTTGTCAACTAGGGAACAGACCTTCGCTTTCTCATAATTAAGCACTAGCCAAGAGGGGCTATGGAGGGTGCAATAAAGAACTAATCCAACTAGAGAGGACATGCTTCGCATGGTTCTCATGTGTTGAAGTAGGCAAGACTTTTTTCTTTGAAAGGTCAGTATGGGTGTTTCCTACCTTCTTTATTTTCTGTTAAATGAAAGAATAGACTGTATAGAGGTGTTACAAGGCCTATAGGCCCAAAGAAAAAAATAGAAGGCAAAATTACATGGCATAGCTATCTCTCTCTTGTTATCAAGTAAGGATTTTTTGCTCTACTTGGCCTTAGTAAAAACTTGGTCAAACTCCTCCCTAAATGTCTTCTCCCATGGTGTTTGCATTACCTTGAGCATTGTCAAAAAATAACTGCATTCCTAGTGGTCCAAATTGTCTCATCGACAACGACAACTACTACACCTATGTGCACCTCAAGATGCATCACCACTTACCTTCAATGAAATTTCCTTTGTCAGTTTACCTTTGGCAATTACGATAGCCAATATGACTACTTCCACTACTTTGGCTACAGATAGCTACCCATAGAACTGAAGACCCGTGTAGCAGTTCGAACAAGGAGGACCGAGTGTATACCTCCACAAATATAAATCCTTCAACAAATCATGGTTTTTGACCTTCACGCTCCGAGAATACATATTAAAGCCTAGGAGAGACATCAAACCTAGGCTTAGGTTTTACATGGTTCTGAGTTCTATGTGTACTCTTTTCTCTATGCCATTTTCAATCCCATTGGATTTTTGGGATGGAGTATTTAGTTGAGTGCACATGTAGAGGCGGTGAGGGAGTCCCGCACGGCTAGAGAATTATATTCTTGGGCCTTTTTCCTATGTTGTAATACTAGGTCTTGTGTACCCACCAAAACCTAGTAGTATCCAATGGGCTACTGTTTGGGGTTAGGAGGGCTATGCTTACCCTTTTCCTTGTAAAAAGGCCCCAAGGCCTGAGCCATAAGAGCATAGACCTCCATGCATGTAGTATGTAACCTAAAGAGGGTAGCAGGAAGACTGTCTCCAACCATCTCCCCTTTAAATAGGGCAAAAGCTATGGTGGTTCCCCCACTAACATCAAAATGACATCTCTATTCCCCTTCCTCTCTCTCTCCCCTCTTTTGACATTTCCCAAGACACCTCTTTCAGAATTTGCCAACACATCATACAAAAACAAAAACTATAGGTAATCCACACTGTCTTTCTTAGCAACATATTAAAATAGACATGTTTTTCGCCCTCTAGATGTTGGTATTATAATAAACAATTAGGCTAGATCAATGACTATGGCAGAACCTTCTAAAGCATATGGCCCACACGCATGATTATTGTCTAAATAGACTCCAAATAACCATGAATATATTCCATAAAACTTAAAAGGTCTGTCGGATAAATCCCGAATCATCCATAATTCTTCGAGCAGGATCAATCATTATAAAGAGAAATTGCAGTATTACAACAGTTTTATACAAATAATATACATCAGAGTAAAAGAGCGGAAGGATTACAATAACATAAATTTACAAACTGTTTAGTTCAACCTTATAAATCATAAGTTTGAATTATTACAAACCATAGTAGCAGTGGAATAACAATATAAATCAACCTTGATTATATGCTCTGCCCAAGAGCGAGATATCCTATTCGTTGTCACTTTCCTCGGCGATGATCATGCAGCAGGATGCGAAGCATTCCTGCCCATGAGGCTCACCTGCAACAAGGGTTCAACAAACCCTGAGTATAAAAGTACTCAACAAGACTGACCCGACGAAAAAGAGGGGTGAAGACTCAGGAAATGCAGGCTAGAGGGACAAGGTAAGGCTTGCAGGAGATAAGAAATTTTGCAGAAAAGCTTGAAAGAAAGAAAAGCTGTCTTGCTCAAGATCAAAATTACCAGCCAACTTCCTTCTTAAACCTTAATCATTATTCAAGTTGTTACTACGTTGATGAACACCGATTGAGTCTTCTTCTCCGAGAAGCAACGGCGATTCAAATCCATTTTCATATACAAACTTTTCCCAAATTAGGCATAATTTTTGAATTATGGTTTTAAAATCAAAAGGGGACAAATGTTGGAAAACTGTATTTTCAAATTCATTTGAAATTCTTTTTGGAAACTTAAAAAACTTTGAATACCAACTTTGTAGCTCTTGCCAAGATCTACAAACTATCTTTTTAGAGTATCTCCAAATTCTTTTTAGATTTTGAATTATAGAAAAGGGGATAAATCTAGATTTTGAAATAAAGGGTTTTTGAAACCGAATTCAAACTCGATTTGGTTTCTAATTTAATTGGTTGGTTATTAGTGATCACAAACATCATCCAAGGACATTTTTAGGTCAATGACCTAATAGTACCCTTGGTTGACCAGGTTGACTTTCGAAAATCATTTTTATAGCATTCCAATTTGAATTTAAATTTGAATTGCCAGACTTGGGAATAAGCTTTGAAGTCCAAATTCAACTTCAAATGTGGAAACCATTTTTAGGTTGGACTTAGATTTATACACTATGCTTGACACTAGTGTAAACACGGTTTACACCTCAAGTACATAGAATATAAATCGAGCATTTGAGACGACATTTGAAAGTAGGGTTTTATTATTTCATGTGACAACACATTCCAGAAACACAATCAACCTATGAAATATAACTTGTTTTAGTTAATGCACATCAAGGTTGACCTAATCATGAATGCTTTGTAGTGCATATGATGACATGGCAGGTTTTAGTTAATATAACATCAGAGGTGTTACAACCTTTCCCCCTTAAAGAAATCTCGTCCCGAGATTTAAAGATGTAGGTAAAGTAATGGAAAAGGAAATGTGTCAAGAAAACACACTTTAATTAAATTCATAAGAAAAAGGGGTTTTACATCTCACATTGTAACTTAGATAGAAGCATAGAACTCTGGGAAATTCTCCAACAGGTAATCTTTTGATTCCCACGTAGCTTCTTCTTGTGAATGTTGATCCCATTGTATCTTGTACCACTTAATGGTTCTGCTTCTAGTGACATGGTCTTTCTGATCCAATACTCGAATTGGATACTCAGAGTAAGTCAAATCAGGCTCAAGTTTAATTCCTTCCACATCAACAATCTTATCTGGCACTAGAAGACACTTCTTAAGTTGGGACACATGGAACACATGTGTACAGCCGACAACTGTTCAGGCAGTTGCAGACGATATGATACCTTCCCAATTTGTGCCAAGATCTGAAATGGTCCAATGTAACGAGGTGCTAACTTGCCTTTAACTCCAAATCGAGTAACTCCCTTCATGGGTGACACCTTTAGATACACATAATCTCCCTTATTGAACCACAATGGTCGACGCCTTTTGTCGGCATAACTCTTTTGATGAGACTGTACCACTTTCAAGTTTTGTTGTATCTGTTTAACCCTTTCTTCCGTTTCTTTCACCAGATCAACTCCGAAGAATCTTCTTTCTTCAGGTTCAGACCAACTTAACGGAGTTTTACATCTGCGACCATATAGCGCTTCAAATGGTGCCATTTTGATACTTTCTTGATAACTATTGTTATAAGAAAACTTTGCTAAAGGCAAACACTCATCCCATCTTTCTGGAAAATTAAGAACACATGCTCTCAACATATCTTCAAGTATTTGGTTCACTCTTTCAGTCTGACCTCCTGTTTGTGCATGGTAAGCTGTACTGTGTAAAAGATCAGTACCTAAAGAATTGTGCAAGTGTTTCCAAAATTGGGAGACAAACTGCGTGCCTCTATCGGAAACAATGGTCTTTGGTACACCATGAAGACTGATGATACGTTCAAAATACATTTTGGCATAATACGAGGCTGAGTATGTGCTGTGAACTGGAAAAAAATGTGCAGACTTTGTGAGTCAATCCACTATGACCCAGATGGAGTCAAAACCTCTTGCTGTCCTAGATAGACCCACTATAAAGTCCATACTAATATCTTCCTACTTCCAAGCTGGAATAGGCAATGGCTGAAGTTCTCCTGTTGTCTTCAAATGTATAGCTTTAACTTTTTGACAGGTATCGCATTGAGCCACATACTTAGCAATTTCTATCTTCATCTTAGTCCACCAAAATTTCTGTTTCAAATCATGATACATCTTATTACTTTCTGGATGAATAGAAAACTTTGAAAGATGTGCTTCATCGAGGATCTTTTGACGTAACTCAGGAACTTTTGGTATGACCAGACGATTCTTACACCATAGGATATCTGCTTCATCAATTGCGAAACAAGAAAACTTTTCTTTTCTAACTTTCTTTTTGATATGCTTAATTCCCTTATTACTTCTATGAGCAGCAATAATTTGTTCTTTGAGGGTTGACTCAACTGCAATGTTAGACAAACTACCCTGTTGCATCATTACTATGCCCAACTTTTCTATTTCATGACATAAAGAAATGTCTAGAGGTTTTACTGTTAAGCAATGACAATGACTCTTTCGGCTAAGAGCATCAACAACTACATTTGCTTTACCAGGATGGTAATATATCTCTAAATCGTAATCATTGAGTAGTTCTAACCACCTAATTTGCCTCATATTCAACTCATCTTGAGTAAAAATGTATTTCAAACTCTTGTGATCACTATAGATATTACATTTGTTGCCCCATAAATAATGTCGCCATATTTTCAATGCATGGACAACAGCTGCTAATTCCAAATCATGTGTTGGATAATGTTCCTCATATTTCTTCAACTGTCGAGAAGCATAAGCAATAACTCTCTCTTCTTGCATCAACACACATTCAATACCAATGCCAGAAGTATCACAATAAACATCAAAAGGTTTCTCAATATTCGGCTGTGCTAAGACTGGAGCAATAGTCATTAACTTCTTTAGTTTTTGAAATGCCTCTTCATATTCTGGTGACCAAACAAACTTAACCTCATTTTTCAAAAACTCAGTTATGGGCTTTGATATTTTTGAGAAATCGGGTATGAAACGACGGTAATAACTCGCCATTCCTAGAAAACTTCGAACTTGATGCACAGTCTTTGGTGTTTCCTAATTAAGTATATCTTGTACCTTGCTGGGGTCAACAGCAACACCTTTGCCTGATAAAACATGTCCAAGAAATTTGACTTCTTTCAGCCAAAACTCACATTTGCTAAACTTGGCATACAGTTGATGTTCTCGCAGACGTTGCAGGACAATTCTGAGGTGTTTAACATATTCTTCTTCACTCTTGGAATATATTAAAATACCATCAATGAAGACAACCACAAATTTATCAAGTTCTGGCATGAACACTGAGTTCATTAAGTACATGAAATAAGCTGGTGCATTGGTGAGTCCAAAACACATGACCAAATACTCATACAAACCATATAGAGTGGTAAAGGCAGTCTTTAGAGCATCTTCCGGGCAAATCTTGATTTGATGATACCCGGATCGAAGATCAATCTTAGAAAACACCTTTGCCTCTACCAATTGATCAAAAAGCAGATCAATGTGGGGTAGAGGATACTTATTCTTGATTGTTACCTCATTCAAGGGATGATAATCCACACATAACCTCAAACTTTTATCTTTCTTTTTCACAAAAATTGCAGGACATCCCCAAGGTGACGAACTAGGTCGAATAAAACCTTTATCCCATAACTCTTGTAATTGAGTTTTGAGTTCTGCTAACTCAGGTGGTGCCATCCGATAAGCTCTTCTGGATATTGGAGTAGTACCAGGTTTCAAATCAATTCTAAACTCCACTTTTCTATCAGGAGGTAAACCCGGTAACTCATCAGGAAACGCATCGGAAAACTCACAAACCACGGGTATATCCTTGATTTTTTTTACAGAAGTTGCACACACCTTTTCAACAGTCCTCTTAAGAGTTGGAAGCTAGATAAGAAGTTGAGATTTGCAATTAGATATGTTCACTCTCATAGTTCTATTCAGGATGTCTATCACAGCATCATGCCGTTTCATCCAATTCATACCTAGGATCACATCTATATCCTGATCCTTTAATATTATCATATCGGTGGGAAAAATATATCCATCCAAACTTACTGGCACACCATGTACCATTTCTTTAGTACATATACGCCCCCCAGACGATTGTATAAAGAATTATTCTTTTGTCCCCATTGTTGGTATTTCATGTGTCTTAACAAATGTACCATTGGTAAATATATGAGATGCACCAGAATTGAAAAGTAGAATTGTAGGATGATCGCAACAGGGAACGTACCCATCATGACAGGTTCTCCTTCTGGAATTTCTCCAACTTGAGTGTAAAACACCTTGCCAACCTTCTTCTCATTTTTATTCTTCTGCACATTCTGATTTCCTGCCTTATTCTGATTATGTGGTTGTTGTTGTGGTGCAAAGGCCCTGGGAACATAGGAATTATACTGCCTTGGATGCAGGCAGTATCTTGCAAAATGACCAGTCTTCCCACAATTATAACAAGGGTAACTTTGTGGCTGAAAGTAGGGTTACGAATACCAGGGGCATTCGACTGTCTTGGATAAGGAAGAGCAGCAGCAGGATGAACGAATGTCTGTTGCTAGGCTTGGTATTGTGGTGGACGATAAGAAGGACGGAAATGGTTTTGGGATGATAAATTATTTTCTAGCACTTTTGATTTCCACCATAAAATCCTGACATCCCAGCTTTCTTCTTCTTAGCTTCCATGTGTTGACGGTTCTTTTCTTCATAAGATATAGCAATATTTACCGTCTCATGGAAGGTAGCATTTGGGTTCCTAGTGATCATTCTCTAAATCTTACTATTTAGACCCCTGAGGAAACACTCCTTACGGTCAGTACTAACATGGTCAGACGCATATTGGGACAAGTGATTGAATTTGCCAAAGTACTGCATAACTGACATATCACTTTGTCGCAAAGAAAGAAACTCTTCAAGTTTTATAGTCATAATTCCCTCAGGAATAAAATATGCACGAAATGCTTCACAAAACTCAGCCCAAGTAATACGATGACCTTCAGGCTAAGCAGCGATAAAATTGACCCACCAGGCTCCTGCAGTGCCTCTCAACTGCTGGGCTGCAAACATGGGTTTCTGATATTCGGTACACTCAATTAGCCCAAACTTCTGCTCCATAGTGCGGAGCCAATCACCTGCCTCCATTGGTTCATCCACTCTGGTGAAGACAGGAGGACGTGTGTCGGTAAAATCCACATATGTGGTCTCATTCCTATTATTTCGACCACGATTCCCCTGATGTGTATTCTGATTCTAGTTCTGAGCCATCATAGTGGTTGCATTGACTAAGGCCGCAACTGCATCGGCCAAAGTTGGTGGAACTGGTGGAGGATTTGGGATATCACCTCCATCATGAGATGGACCGGCAGCATCACGGGATCGAGTGTGAGCAGGCATCTGTTGATAAACAAACTATACTTTATTCATAAAACTTTATAGAATTTCATAAACAGATATTACAGACGTGCAACACACTTATAAAACATTATTTTTGTTACAACCGTCTGCACTCTGGCAAGACTTCCCACACCTACTAGGTTTTAGAAAGCAGAGAAAAGATATATTACACATCTCACTATCCAAACTCCTTACGCATCCTCCTCACTGGTTTCCATGGGAATCCCATCCTCCTCTTCGGGATCCTCTTCCTCTTCAGGATCTTCTTCCTCTTTAGGCTCTTCCTCCATTATCTCTGGATCTTCTTCTTCGATAAGATCCTCTTTATTTTCATTTGCTACACCCATCTGGTTTTCTTCTTCCTCATCGATGACATCATCATCAACGGACTCTATTTCTTTAGGGTCTTCCTCTTCCTCATCTTGACCCATCACAAGACCAAGATCATCTTGGGCTGCCTGTCGTTGATATTTAGGGTCCAACAGGTTATTCAGCCTCACACAGTCATCATCAGCTTCCTCACCATACTCCTCCAACTCTTTCACGTAATCCTCAAGTTCTTGCACACGACCATTCGCTGCATCTTCTCGTGCCCAAGCATCATTCCTTTGATGCTTCATATATCTCCGAGATTGTCTTAACTGAGTAATCTCAGTGGCCTCTTCGATCCTATCGGCTTCAGCCCTCTCCAACTCGGCCCTAAGTCTTGCTATTTTAGCTTGCGGATCTGGATGCGGATTGTTACTGCTTTCGCCAATCTCGTATCTGGGGGCTAGTTGATGTCGAGGTACCCCCTTCGGTGTAGTACTCTTACGAGGAGTTTGCTTGGTAAGGGCCATCCTGAAGTAAGGTAGGTCATAAGAAATAAGGATAGATAGGTAAGACTCTGAAGGTTAGCATGAAAAGGATTGATACTACTTAACCCAAACCACTTTAAAGGGGAAGGTAACTAAAATAAGTTAATTAAGCATGATGCATGAATCGAACTTACGATCTGAACATAAAAAAAAATTTAAAGCAACACATACCTAAAGGTAACTTTTATAACATAGGGCAATATAGTAGGCTATTCCACCACCACACTTTTAAATAAGAATAAAGGTCGATAAAAAGAATTATAGGTAAGGAATAAGCAATTTGGACCCAAAATAGTCAAGTTAAAATTATTTGACTCAAAACTGTTAAAGTTTTCACAAAAGAATACTACAACAACTCTTTTTAATAACGATCCGGCTCTGATACCAGTTGTGGCAGAACCTTCTAAAGCATATGGCCCACATGCATGATTATTGTCTAAACAGACTCCAAATAACCATGAATATGTTCCACAAAACTTAAAAGGTCTGTCGGGTAAATTCCGAATCATCCACAATTCTTCGAGCAGGATTAATCATTACAAAGAGATATTACAGTATTACAATAATTTTATACAAATAATATACATCAGAGTAAAAGAGCAGAAGGATTACAATAACATAAATTTACAAACCGTTTAGTTCAAACCTTACAAATCATAAGTTGAATTATTACAAACCATAGTAGCAGTGGAATAACAATATAACTTAGTACATCAACCTTGATTATATGCTCTGCGCAAGAGCGAGATATCCTATTCATCATCACTTTCCTCGGCGACGGTCATGCAGCAGGATGCGAAGCATTCCTGCCCATGAGGCTCACCTGCAACAAGGGTTCAACAAACCCTGAGTATAAAAGTACTCAACAAGACTGACCCGACGAAAAAGAGGGGTGAAGACTCAGGAAATGCAGGCTAGAGGGACAAGGTAAGGCCTGTAGGAGATAAGAAATTTTGTAGAAAAGCTTGAAAGAAAGAAAAGCTGTCTTGCTCAAGATCAAAATTACTAGCCAACTTCCTTCTTAAACCTTAATCATTAGTCAAGTTGTTACTACGATGATGAACACCGATCGAGTCTTCTTCTCCGAGAAGCAACGGCGATTCAAATCTATTTTCATATACAAAGTTTTTCCAAATTATGCATAATTTTTAAATTATGGTTTTAAAATCAAAAGGGGACAAATGTTGGAAAACTGTATTTTTAAATTCATTTGAAATTCTTTTTGTAAACTTGAAAAACTTTGAATACCAACTTTGTAGCTCTTGCCAAGATCTACAAACTATCTTTTTAGAGTATCTCCAAATTCTTTTTAGATTTTGAATTATAGAATAGGGGATAAATCTAGATTTTGAAATAAAGGGTTTTTGAAACCGAATTCAAATTCGATTTGGTTTCTAATTTAATTGGTTGGTTATTAGTGATCACAAATATCATCCAAGGACATTTTTAGGTCAATGACCTAATAGTACCCTTGGTTGACCAGGTTGACTTTCGAAAATCATTTTTATAGCATTCCAATTTAAATTTAAATTTGAATTGCCAGACTTGGGAATAAGCTTTGAAATTCAAATTCAACTTCAAATGTGGAAACCATTTTTAGGGTTGGACTTAGATTTATACACTATGCTTGACACTAGTGTAAACACGGTTTACACCTCAAGTACATAGAATATAAATCGAGCATTTGAGATGACATTCGAAAGTAGGGTTTTATTATTTCATGTGACAACATATTCCAAAAACACAATCAACCTATGAAATGTAAATTTGTTTTAGTTAATGCACATCAAGGTTGACCTAATCATGAATGTTTTGCAGTGCATATGATGACATGGCTGGTTTTAGTTAATATAACACCAGAGGTGTTACAATGACAAATATAGTCAAGCAATTGATATCTTTAAATATCAATCATAGACAATCAGAATACCAGTGTAATAGCCGTTAGCTAATTATAATTTTGCATACATAATGTATATCATAGTAAAAGTACTTAGAATATTGGTGTGGCAGGCACGTACACAATAGTAAAAAACATACTAATGTTTTAGATATCAGTATCTCACTATGGATACACATCCTCGCACAAGATGATCCCACCCTTCTAAAAGAATATGATTGATTAAACAAGCTATCAGAGAATCCACACACCCTCATCACACCTGAGCGAAGCAAGTTCTCAATCGATCCCCACAATACTTGATGAAATGCTTTTTGTGGGTATAGATGAACCCATTTGTCATCCACTTGACAATACCAATCCAAACAATGACAATACAGGCAATACCAACCACAAGGCCATTATCCAGCGAGAATGACCATTTCACCTAGAATTACATGAAATGAACGAGGAAGCCTTGAAAACTTGGCACTAGCTACTAGGCTTATTATCTAATTAATCTTCAATGCCTACATAAAACTGGTAGGAGCAACTCTAGTATATTGTCTAATTTTTGGTGCTTGCATATTAGTTCTATATATGTTCAGCCATTATATATGTTCAGCCATTATATATGTCTAGAGTCTGGACTATGTTATGCATGAACAAATGCGAGGACTTATGCTTTTGTGTGCTAGTTGCAACTAGTGTGCACACAAAAGCGTAAGTCCTCTCATGCATAAGTTGTTCAGTGCCGGTGCGCACTGCGTACCATTTGACCGGTTATGAATTGCAAAGATCATCGTGCTTTTGATTAAATTTGTTGTCTTTCAATGATACTGTATGCTTGCTTTGATTTTACATGTGTATCTAGTTTGCATGTCTTTTGATTTTTGAATGCTTTTCCAAGTTGGAATCAAATTGAGCGGGAATCCCTTATGCAGTTGGCATCGTCAGATGATTACATTTAGTCATTCTTCCTCTTTTGTTTTCATCCACAAGGTCCTAAGCATCTAATATATAAACAAGGTTTGGAAAAAATCTTTGATACGCAATGCTACCCTGATTTTATATTATTTGAGGTTCATCTATCAAATCATTTTGTGGTTCAATTAAGAAAATTATTCTTTCTCCTCGGCGCTCACCATAGGCCCTAAAAAGTGAAATTCAAATACTGTTACACGTTATCTGTTTTTTTCCTACCAATGCTTCCTACAGACTCTTCTTCTATTTTGCTCGTGAGTTGTGACTTAGGAGACAATTCAAAATCCACTTAAATACAAAAACTACAAAACTATATGCAATGAGAGAAGCATATATTGCTTTGAGGATGCGAGCCGCGTGCAGGGGCTCCCTCTCTGCCAGGACGAGGAATCTGCCGACGATGCAGGTGATGAGGTGGTAGTCGCAGCCTTCTTCCAACATGATCCACCGCATGGGGTGGAAGCGGGGGTCAAGCAGGTTGTTCTTGGGGTTGGCGGTGGAGGAGCGCCAATGATGGCAGACGGCTTACAGGTCGATGTAGTAGTCGAGGTCGTTGGTGGATAGGAGATAGTTGGCGACGTAGTTGACGAGGTTCACCGGGAGGAGGACCAGCCCGCGCTGCCATGGCCTCAGCCTCGGCCTCCATGGCTCGGTCGAGATCAGGTGAACTGGAACTTAGCTTGAGGATGAAGGCTTCATCAAGCAGTCGCAAAGGGAATAGGGAGTAGTGGACAGTGGTCGCAAGTACTGCTAGGTGCTTGGGCTAAACATGGAGTATCTTTTTTGCACTGCTTGCAGTGAAAAATTTGTCAGTACGTCCATGTCGCCACCATGGACTCCCACAACTTATGGTTCATGGGTCTCTCGTTAGCTTGGACAAACACCAGTGCCTATGGGCATGTTTGGAAGGGTGGCCCGTAGGGGCATTTGCGCTCCTCAGGGCTCATTTCGCTGTTTGGCTTCACTATCTCTCCCTCTCCGTCTATCCTCCCAGAGCCAAAACCACCCCCTCTGCCAGGCTCAACTCATATGCCAGATTCTCACGTACGAGAGAGCGGCTGCTTACGGTGCGAAGGGGGTGATTAGGGCCGCCTGCGGGTGGCTCTAGCGGTCTCGCGCAGGAGCCGTGAAACTTTCACGCGTGCTCCCTCCACTGCAACCTCCATGGACTGACCTCCCTTCCTCCACTCGTCGGCTCCTTCTTCTCCATTGGAAACCCTAAACCCTACCGCCCGTTGAGAGACCGGCATGGGGTTGCGGCGGTGTGCACCACATCGGTCTTCTTCCTCTCCGTTCCGGCGATGCGGCTCTGCCATGAGCTAGTTGATGCGCACCACCACCCCCGCTGGGACTCTGGGCGGCGACCTTCTTCCTTCATCTTCCTCGATCCGATGGTGAGATTAGGGGCCGTGCATGTCGGATCTGCCTCTTCTTCCTCTAGATGCCAAATGAATGCCAAATGACAATTGCTCCATAGTACTAGAATGCTGAGGCCAATGATGCAAATTCTGTTGACATGAGGTGGCCGCATACTTGCTTTTTCTATTTAGGCTTCTAAATTGTTTGCTTGGTTCTATTTGATTCACATGATTATCATCTAATCCATCTAACCATCCACTCTCTTGTAGCAGCTGGGTTTGCACCCAATTGTTCCTAGAGAATGGATGGTTAGATGGATTACATGGCACTCATATACTTTTCTCTGTTATCATTTGTCCAATCAGCCACCATTGATTACAGTTCATGTCATTCCTTAGCTGAAAGTTCATGTCATTCCTTAGTTGAGGCCTACTTGTTGACTGAGCCTAATTGTCAATGTTGCCTATGATGTCATTCTTAATAATTAGTTCTACCTATTGAAACTACTCATCAGCAAGGTGCTTGTGGTCTACAAGTTGTTCTCAAGCATTTTGTAGATCTTGAAGTTCCTTGCCCATGGGTACTTCAAGGAAAGAGTTCATTGACTGAGGCCAATAATTTGTGATGAAATCCATCCTCTACAACAACAAACTTTGTTCGGGTGATGGCAGGGGATGGATCAAGGAATGCTGAGGCCTAATCTCATTTTTCTTCCTTGCATGTTTGCATCTGTGCTCTACTTTCTTACATGAGTCCATGTTATATTCTTGCAACAGCTAGTATGGGCCATTGGTATGTTGTTTTCATGGGGAAAAACCTGGGATTTATACATCATGGAATGAGTGTAGTCAGTATGTTCTTAAGGAGCCAGGTGCAGTTTATGAAAAGTATGACAATTATGTTCTTGCTCTTAGAGATTTCAATGCTAGAGCCATTCCATCTTCTTCTGCATCCCAACCTGTTTCCAATGTAACATTGAATCTGCCCCTTTGCTGCAATCTGTTTCCCTCCATGGTAAGATTGATTGGTGCAAAAATGTAGTCATTGGCACACTTCTTGTTGCTCTTGTTGCCATGGGTTTTGGGCTTTCTAGGTGCAGAAAGTGTCTGTGATGTTCCTTGGCCAGTGATGACAACGGTTGAGACTAATGGTGGCTGTGATGGTGGTTGTATCTAATCCCTAAGACTTTTTAACTTTTTAAATGTTGTTGTGCCTATGTCTAAGGCCATGTTGTCCACTGCTGAAACAATGTTGTGTTGTAAACCTTGAGAAGATGGCTTTTGTTCATGTCCCCTGGGGCAAGTATTAGTTATATGTGCCTCTTTTTGGTTCTTGTTTGCCTTTCTATTTTCCTGTGATGTGTTCTTCTATCTTATGCTTTTTTATACAAAAGCTGAGACCAAAATCGGGGACTATTTGCCTGTGATGTGTTCATTCGTACAGTGAAGTAGAGGCAAAAAAAATTATAGGGGCAAGGTTGTGCTGCTGATAATGATGATCTTGTGCTGCCCTAGTGATTCATGCTCTTGGCCGTTGCCCAGCCCGGCCTGCCACCTAACACGCCCACAACTTGGCAGTTGGTGGCGGTTGGGCTTGTGGCTCGGCTACCAAGAGTGCCCCAAACAGAATCTGGGGGAGGCCATGATGGATTGGGACAGAAAGCCAAACAAGTGAGGGTGGCCCATAACGTGCAGGCTGTGACTGGCCACGGCCTGGATCCTGGGCCGCACTGTCGAGGGTCACCCTTCCAAACACGCCCTATGTGTATGATCTCACTTGTTGTAAAGAAGAGAGTATCAGGGAAATATATGATGATGATGCAGCTTTTGAATGCCCGCTCCCAGTCAGCTTGCGTTGAGAAGAGAGGAAGGAGATTAGCTTGATAATTCTTTCTTAACTTCAACCAATGTGCGGTTACAGTAATATACGCAAGCCGACGACCGAGGGGCAAAACCTCACCGGTGATGACGGAACGAGGCTGCGAGCTCTGTAGCCGCGGTCCAGCTATCTTGGGTACTGACGCCCTTGACACGTGTGTTTACAGTTTCCTTGGGCAATGTAGCGTGTGTGCTGCTAGCATTAGTAGCTAGTCATTGCCGGTTCTAGAGTAAGTTTTTGAGATATGTATCAAGTACTGATTATCAAATCATTTTGAGAAAAATGGATCTTTCAGTGGATAGTTCTCATGTATTCAATTTCAAGACTGTCTAGCCAGGCAAAGCTAAAATCCAGGCGTCGTTTGGTTGATGACCTGAAAGTCAGCCTCAGCTGGCAGAAAAGTCAGGCGCTGTTTGGTTGTATATTTTGCCTGGGTTAATTGTTGATATAGAAATCATTTCACAAAATATCTAGTAAAATGAGTAATTATACCTTCATACGAGAAGAAACAATAAATAAACCATGAACCCATATTCCAGTCATAAGTAATGAACTCATATGAGCTCTATTCATAATCTTGAGTTCTCAAGCTATATGCTAACAAATATTATACCTCTAGATAATAGTTCAACAATATACAAAAGCAAATCAAGGCACCAAGAGTCTGTCCGACTATAGAATTCGCCAGCACCTAATTATTATCTACTAGTCATACTGTACATAATGATTCCAAAAGGGTGCAGCAAAAACAGACCCCATCAGCCATAATCAAAAGATCATGCAACTACAATCGGCCATAATCAGTCACCACCAATATCACCACCAGATAAACGGTTGAAACCCAACACCCAAGGTATTCTTGACCCATATTGAAAAAGAAGCTGCGATTAATTTGAAATTCTGGCTTGCAAAGGTGCATTCCTACTGCAAGCCTATCAGATCAGTACTTTTTTTGTGAACAAGATCAGTGCTTCTTGAAGTCAATGAAAAATGAAGAGAGGAAATAATAGAGAAAACCACCAAATCCACAACCTAGAAGATCACCCTGCAGCATCCTTCATCTCCATGGACGCGCCATCTAGGTGTATTAGTACATGAGTAATCGCCATGTGTAATCTGTTAAGGGAGGCAGCGCGCATTGTAAATATCATCCTCCCATAACACACCCGTGCGCGATGTAAAATCACTTCTTATAAATACAAAAATGCGCAAATATTTTGCTTATTCGAGAAAAAAATAAAGTCCAATCTGTGATTTCACCACTTCTGAAGAAACACCAATGAGAGAGAGGGGAGAGGGAGGGGAGAGGAAAGGGCAAAAGTAAGGAGAGAATAAGGCAATGGTGGTTTGTGCTGTCATTAAAACCAGGCAGCTCAGCTGGACTCCCAAGCGGTTGATTTTCTGCGCCTGGTACCCGGTATCCGCGCCAGGCAAGTAAATCCTAGGACTCGAACCAAAGAATATCCGTGCAATTTTAGCCAGGCTCTGCGTCTTGAATAGAAATTGAAATGGAACTTATTAAGAATAGTGTACCATCATGTATAACATATTTTGGCTTATCTTTCTGTAAGCAGGCGTAAACCATTGAGCTTGGATTGCACATAGAAATAGCCAATATATCACCATTCTTTTCATATCCCATTTGACCCTTCATGTTTGAGAGCAGTGCTGTACCAATATATAATGTGTTGTCACCTAATATCCGTATGCATTCTTTGTCATGTGTAGTTAAGATTATTTAATTTGTCAAATAAATTCTCAAAGTTATCACGCACGCTCAAATTAGTAAGAAAAGATCACTCCAAGGCTATAACTATGAGAGTCAGGTTGCTAATAAAATGATACAGAAAATAAAAAAAATCAATAATGACAAGGCATGACTAGTTGGGAACAAGACGACTGTTATTCCATCCATCCTAGAGACAATAACTATTGTTATTCCATCCATCCTAGAGACAATAACTATTTATATAATACACAAGACAATTTAGTAGGCAACACATTACTGGGCTGAAATTTGACAATAAAGATACTAGCTCCCATCTTCTTAATAAAATCCATCGGAGGCGAAAATTAATCACTAAAAATGTTACTTAAAAGACTGCAGACAAGGATACCCTTCATTGTCTGGTAAGCTGTTGTTTAGCAAGTCATTCGCGACAATCCATGATCCCATTTCTTTCTCAGTTGACATAGTTCGAGCAATCGTGAATAAGGCTTTGGGGACGCCGCGACACTTGGCAACTATCTGCAAGAAATACATTCACAAAGTCAATCCACTGAAGAGAAGGGCCACAAATACTCGAAATTATGTTTTGTGATTTTGAACTAACAAAAAAAACATAAACAACTTGGATAAAAATAATAATAACGACGTAAGGTAGGATGGTGTATACCTCGTTTGCGAGCTCTTCGATTATTGGATTAGAATCCCCAACATGATACTGGAACAAGTTCCATGCATCAGCTTCTCCAAAAGGCTTCATCCGGATGGTGTTTGCCGCGCATCCCATGTCAGCACATACAGACTCATCCCTCGTGCTAAAGATCACCTTCTGTCGGGGACCAAGTGTCGCCGGCAAGCCGGCAGCAGCCAGATCAAAGCTGGCCCGCACATCGTCTAGCAGCAATAGAAACGATTTATCTCGGAGATATATGGAGGTGAAAGTCGCTGCATCCATAAGCCCACTGCCAATATCTGGGATATGACCCCAGCCAATATCCCTAGCAATAACAACCCGTAGCATATCGGCCGTAAACCCATCGCCTGCCTCTGTAAAGAAGACGTATCTGAAGAAATGCTGCTCTCGGTAGCATTGCCAAGTGAGACGCAACAGAGTTGTTTTACCGACGCCACACATGCCAAATATTCCCAGCATCGGGGCCGTGCTTCGCTCCAGAAATTCGAGCACCTTCGTCTCGTGATCTTGTATGCCGAATAAATCTGGCCGGAATTTACTAGCACGGATGAACAGAGGACGACTACGGTGCTCCACGCGTCGTCGATGACGAACACGGGCAACAGCACGGATGATGACGGGCAGATAGAGGATGACAGCAAGGTTGACACCAAATATGATCCAGATCGACATCTCCTCCGCGAGAATCCGCTCGGTCTCGGTGGCGATAAATCGAGCTTAGGGAAGAAGAGCACAGATCGATTATATTTTAGGGAACAAGAGCACGAATCAATTTTATTTTAGGGAACAATAGCACGAATCGATTTTGAATACAACTGTTGGGGCGTGTTGTATAACAACACGGTTTTGCCTAGGATTAGGATTCCGTACTCTAAAAAAAATGTATACACTCCCTGACGCCCTTAGTACCTTGTCTTCTCGCAGTCTCGTCGTTTTCTCAACATAGTTCATAGTATTCTGGTTGATGGGGCTCAGCTGCCTAATAGAGTTTCTTTTGTAGGATTGTGTGCCCACTGTCTGCTCATGTAAAACCAAGCACATCCCTAAACATGGCCTAACAGAACTCAACAAGGTTTCATCATCAGTAACATGGAGCAAGAGACTGGTTGTAATAGAAAATAATTTCTAATCTGAACTCCAATGGTAGTCTCCTGTTAGGGCCCATTCTTCATCATCAGCATGACACCAATAAGCCCTGGGCACGTGCCAGCTGTCATTCAATGATAACCCACCATTTAAAGTCATACAAAAATTTAGCAAAGCGTTCAAGTAATGAGATTTATCATCATAAATAACTATACCTATTCAGCTTAACATGGCGATCTCCAATCACACGAGATGGATCACCCACATTGCCAGCTTCAGTAATGGACCTAACAATAATGGAACTGCTTCAATGAGATTCATTCATATATTGCTCATAAAAAGTCAAGCGCGTCATTAAACTAAACAAGAAAAATACCCTTCTGTCTTAAACTGTTCCAGGACAGGAAGAATTCGGTTCCACCTCAGGCAGGGAGTTCCTACTGTCCTTTCATAGAAGTTCATGGCAAGAAATTTCCCATCAAAATCAAGAAGGGGCCCTCCAATGCCAGCCTAACAACATGAGATGGAGAAGATGTCATTAGTAATGCCAAACAGAAAGTAAAGTTCATTCATTTCTCGGTTTCCAGGAGTGCCATGCCTGCCAGCTTTATAGGTTTAGGTTTGGGTTGGTTAATCAAATAGCGTTTCAATACATAGTTTCATAGACTACCCACAACACTATAATGGGATAAATTAACAAACAAACAAATAAATAAATAAATAGCAGCAGTACCTTACTGATTTCACATGTAGAATATTCAAGATATTCGCAATCAAGAGTAAGACAGACTGGTCTGGCAAAAAGTTTTCCTTTAGCAGCCATTAATTTGCATGTTTCAAAGCAATAGCCTACAGCTACTGCTTGATGAACTTGACCAACAGACACACTTGGAAACTTCGCTGGACAACTAGGATGGAAATCCTTGACATTGACACCCACTAGAGCAATATTGTAATGAAGATTATAATATTGTAATATCCCTTTTATGCGCTGCTTATTTGGGAGCAACACTTCAATCTGCAAGTGATGATACAATGAGACTCAAGCAGCATGTTAAAAAGAAAGGACAAGAAAGGAATTCAAGAACCAACCCTCAAGTTCTCATCAATCTTGTGTTCAAAGCCAGAGTTTCTAACCAAGCTTGCTGAAGTCAGAATAGCTGAACAACCGTTCCATTCAATGAAAAAACCAGAACACACAAAAAACCTTCTCTCTTCTGCATACACCATTGGGTTAGTTATGAAGCATATAAATACAAATACAAACAAATAAAAAGGGGCAACAATACAAATACCAAACAGCAGTACAATGTTACAACATTACCATCGAATGAAGCAAGCTACCGTATTTGCTTGTATGTTAGAAGAAACTGTTCCGTCTAGTTCCTTCCAAACACCCTGACCAAATTCATCTCCAAAAGGATCTTCGAAAGTATTAACCAGAATCATCATGTCATCTAGTTTATAATATACAAGGTACAATAGTTGTTAGAAATACAACAGAGCTGTAAATAGACATAAATATATGGAAAGTCAAAAAAATTTACAGGCATTGACTCACCGTTTAACATCGATGCTGTTGGTTTGGGATAACCCCAAGAGTCTAGATTCCCAAATTGATCCTTGTTGACAACACCTCTAAGCACTGGTGCAACAAGGTCAGGAGGTCAAGTGACTGAAACTGACATAAGCATAAGGGTACTATTTGACCAAAATTTATAAACGTGCATGGTTAGAACAAATACAGCCAAGTCTTCTAAACAAGGGAACTGAAAGGTGCCTACCAAATGTACAAGGATAGATGGGTTGGCTCCAGCTCTGAATCAGTTTTTTTTTTAATACACAAAAGATTTGCGCATCTTTGATCAGAAAAATTGTTTACAAATACGCCTGGGCGCCATTTTGGGAGGTTAAGATATACAATGAGCACTACCTCCCTACAAGAAAGCCTAGCGGATTACTCGCGTAACAAACAACGTAGCTTACAAGCACCGGCTTCAACCCATTGGTCGACGGTTTGATTGATTGTGGAGAGGAGCTTTGAATCAGTAGCACAGGATAGGTAACAAACAAAATGGTTCCCTGAGTATGTGTTGTGCGGCTTCGTGGTGGAGTATTTGGAAACTGATATGTCTGTCTTTTCAGGGGCCAAGGTTGCTGGACTGGATGCCAAGCAAATCCTAAGAAGGACGGTAAGGATGTTGAGAAGATGGAAGGCACATCAACATCTATCCTATCCACAATGTGCTCACCTGCTTGTTGGGAGTTATGTGCCTCACCTCCGAGTCTTTCTCCAACCCTGCAGAAGAATAACAATATGAGGACCGACCAAAACGTGTTAATATGCAACACCTACATCAATAATCAATAAATAAAATTATAGAAACGAGTAAGAGCAAATAGAACCTGGAGTACTTACATATCTATATCTAAAAATATTATAGATACAGCAAGCTCCAGCCTTAACACATTTGTGCAAGGATGGCTGTTGGTTATTTTTCTTTCCCCAGACCCCGCAGTACGGGAGCCTACGGCACTGGGTACGCCCTTTTTTATTATAGATAGAGAAAAAAAAACTAAAGGCATGTTTGGATGTTGTAGTTTTATAAAAGTGTAGTATCAGAAAACTGTGGTTTTATAAGCCAAAGAGGCGCAAAAGCATAGTTTTAAAAAAAAGAGGTCTAGAGTGGAGTTTTTAAAACTCTAAAAAGACTAAAGTTTCAGAATACCATGGTTTTCAAAACCACAAAATTTATTGCATCCAAACACTTCATGCCACTCTAAAACCAAAGTATTTGACAAAACCATGGTATCTTTCTAATACTCCAAAAATACTTTGTATCCAAATAAGATCTAAGGGAGGACTACGCACATGCTATACGGAGACATACCTAATTGCCCTGAAAAAACTTCGCCAGACAGGAAACCTAGTGCATATTAGGCTTTCAGTGTCTTCCAACTGAAAAAAAAAAATTGTTCTTGTTGGCAAGCAAAAGGTTCTTTCTTTGTCGCAAAAAAAGTTCATGCCACAAAACTTCCCATCATAATCAAAAAGTGGCCCGCCTTCACAGACCTGTAAAAGAAGAGATACAGCCAGTACACAAAGTTAAATTAAACAACAGTTACATAGGAGCTATTGCCTCCTAGCTGCATATATAGTAACAAAAACAGATTAAGAGTCGTATCGTACTGCAATTACCTTGAAAATTTTACAGGTGGACAACTTAAGCACGTCACAGCGGGATTCAGATACGCTTGAATCGCCAGCCACGACCCCACTAGTGATCATTAATTTGCCAGAGATGTCATACCCTAAAGCTACTACCTCAGTATGGGGCAGCAACTCCCCGTGCGTGTTTAGAACCACAACGTGAACATCAAGGGACGACATGACGACGACAACAGCAATATTGTGATCTAAATCATAATATTCTCTCAAAACCCCTCGGAAAACACTGCCTCCATGGCGCACTTCCACCTATATTAATATAAAATGGTAAAGCAAGAAAAACATGGATCACAAGTATTATATATTTATTATGTAAAAAAGACAAACTAGTACAGGATTATTAGAAGCAGCAACGTTCAAGTTATCACAGTCTTTTCTCTTATCAATTAAAGCTCTAGCAAAACTTGATGAAGTCAGAAACCTAGTAGCATGCTTCACACGTTCTAGAGCTATGCCTGAGCATTCAAATAGCACTGCATCTAAAGGGCGTACCCAGTGTCGTAGGCTCCCGCACTGCGGGGTCTTGGGAAGAAAAAATAGCCAGCAGTCATCCCTGCATAAATGTGCAGAGGCTGGGGCTTGAACCCTGGATCTATTGGTCACAGACGGTAAAGCTCTACCGCTTGCACCAGGGCCGCCCTTCAGCTAGACTAAAATAGTTTCAATACATATTTGGAAAATTAAATATAAAAGCACCTATACTCACCATTGTTAAAAGACAGAGACACGACACTTTTAGACAAATTTGATGCAACTTCTTTACTAATAAGATCATCCCAGACACATTGATTTGAACCTGGAAGAAAGTCACCTAGTTAAAGGAACATGATACAGTATGGCTGTGAGTGCTTGGATGGAGCTGTAAGAAGCATGTGCATAAAAGGGGAAGGATCAGCAAACCTGACATCAGTAGCTCAGTTGTCTCTCCTCCACCACTGCAAATTCTTTTGTTCTCCTCTGAGCTTCTTGTGAGATCTTCAGCTCTTGTATTCCTCTTCAAGCTTATTGGGAGAAGCTCATCAGCCGCACTACTTGTGCGCATATTTTCAGTGCGGAAGCAGTAAAGAATGCAAAAATTTGGGGTCAGAACCAGTAAAACGACATCATAGATCCATCTCTCAACTCGAACAACTAAAAGGCATGAGCTAACTTAAGCCTTCTTACTTTCGTTCAGGGTCTTTCTTTATATAGATTTACCTTCCAAGTTGACCAGGACATTAGCACATAGATGTTAGTTTATGACTGTACCTTCCAAGTTCTAACTGTAACTAGCAGTAGCAATATTTGTTTTGTATGTTCAGTAACTTCTAATATTTTGTATGCTCAGTTCTGCAACTTGCAGCAGTAACAACAATGTGATGTCATGTCTGGTTGTGTTGGGAACAAATGCCAACTGACAATTTCGACTTTTCTAGTTAAAAAAGACAGATAGTCACAGTTAGTCAGTAACATGGTAATTCACTGAACGTTCCAACAGCAGTGGTAGTAATACCTAGAGAACCACAGAGTTTTTAGTGTTTATTTAGCCGCTGCTCTGTGTAACATGCTGTTAAGCTAGCAGCTCAATTCTGAATTCCTTTTACAGTTTCCTGAACTACTTTGTTTATAAGCACTTCCCTGCTTATAGTTGGTATGATATTAGCGTCAGGCAGCACCTGTTCAACAGGGCACTGCAATTATGTGTTATAGGCCTGCAACAGAACAATGAACAGTGTTTTCAGGGCTCGTGCCTCTCTAGATAACCTACGAGAAATCTTTTGCTGTGAATTGTCTAAATTCGTTTTTCATAGTATGAATAGATTGCTACAACATATACACCATTCCATGTTTTTTTTCAGAAAAAGGACTGAAATAAAGCAGTTATATAAGTAGAGCTTCTGATTTCTGAAGCCAGCCCATATCAGGGATGCCTAGCTAAGACTCAGTTCAGTAGTTCAGATTTTCACACTCCCACTCTCCATTGGGTAAGAAGTGGATGATCAGGGTCCGCTGTCGCAGGAAAATCAAAGGGAGAAGGATGGTGTGTGTACCTGTTGTCAGGCTCAGGCCGTACGTTGAGAGGGAACAGGGAAGAGGGGGGCGGCGGCGTGGCGCGGCAGCGGTAGCACTATCGTCACCAGACCTCCTCGCCCTCCGACTCCGACTGCAAGCGCGCGACGCTGGCCCTTCCACGAGACGGAAGAGGCTTTTTTTTTTTCTTGCCCTTTTGTTCGGGTATATATATGGCCTACTGCTAGTTCTTTACGACGTCGGCCGATGTTTTCCCAATCCGAGCCGAGTGAGACCTCTCTCCTTTAGGTGCAAGTATAGTATGGCAAGCTCCAACTCCTTTCCATTACAAAAGGAGATTGGCAGCGTACACAGATACTCCGTCGTCTACTGAACTCGGAATACAAATCTGTGACTCTGACTGTGAGAGAGACTCTCGGTCGGAGGTGGCAGCAGAGAGGGAAATTGAAAGTAGAACAAGGAACACAGAGCAATCTCTAGAAGCTTCCAGAAACACAGAGGGATACGGTAGCTTGAGGTAGAGCCGTAGAGGAAGCAGAGATGCTAGACGAGTGAGACAGAGTTGTGTGTCTCTGAATAATTCCCCATCGAAGCTGCTCCTTCTACTCCTCTTGCAGTCAGTCCTAACAGAGACCTGGAGCAACACAGGCCCCCAACAGAATATTCAGAACCTCTGTTTTCCTCAACTCTGTCTCTTCCTCGTCCCCTGCCCCACCACAATCCCATGCTAATCCAGCCTAAATTCCTCTCCAGTCTCCACTTATATCGTGTATCCAGTGTTTTGGACACAACACATTATTATGCAGTTCTCCATTTATCAAAAAAAAAAGTCCCTTTTTCAAGCCTGATAATAAACTCAATCCTTCTATTTTATAAAATATCCATTATTTCATATTCTAAATATATCAGTTGCTACAAATTTGGACTGCTTATCCACATCATGTCAGTAACTTTATGTGATATATGTATAAGCAGTCAAACATGAGCCAAAACTGAAGCTTGTCATAAAAGAAAACATGGACCTGACAGAACTATGGTTACATCTTCGTTCCATGTTTGCAAGAATGCAAATTGGGGATGCCAGTTTTGTGGTCTCATTTCATTCAAATAAAATTACATTGTACCGCATTTGTTCGTACAGCTGCAAATGGGGAACCACGGGCATAGCAAGACCAGCTGAGAGATGAACCTTCAAACTTCAGAGGAAGTGGCCAGTTCAGGAAACCGAGCTAGGAGCAGCATGCTCTTCAAAGAGAAATTATGGACACCTGCGGGCTGCGGCAAGATTTGAACAGTACAAGAGGTGCAAATGCATATGTGGCGTGGATCTTAATGTGACTACACTTCATGTCATGGGTCTATATGTGCATCTTTCTACTTAAACAGATTGGCGAGTGCGCCTGTAAACATTAATTCTGATGTCAAAGTGTTGGACGCATCAAATGGACAAATCACTAGGTTAAGGGGTGGCTTAGACCTAAGCCAAGCTAGCCTAAGTATATGAATAAACATCATTAGTAGTCCTCCTATACCTACCATGGATCAGTAGCTACTTATGTAAAACTCTAACATTCTATAAGAGTGGCGTGAGCCAAAAAGCCTAAAGCCCACCTGATATATCTGTAATTCTATACAAAAGAATGCAATACCACCACTACTAATAAAATGTGTCATCAGGGGCCTTCGATTCTGATTTCCATATAGACCTGTTGATTTCTCTGGAAGAAGCTGGTGATATGTTGCAGCACAGGGACCAAACCAATAGGCATAGTAGCTGAAGCTGCGACGTTAGCATGACTCAAGGTCTTGTCATGCCTAGTGCTCTCCTCATCTCTTCTTTTCCTCAACTTTTCCAAGTCCATTACACGGTCGTCATGGCTGTAGCGACGATTCTCCAGGGTAGTCAGACCAAGTTCTTCCTCCAAATCCTTATGCTTTCTGTTGTAATCTTTGGAAGCGTGATCAGCTTTCCGCTTCTGTCGCTGCTCATCTTCTTGGCTCTTCTTGAATTCATGCACGACTTTAGAGAACTGGTCGATTGCTCTCAGCACATCATTCTTGGAGACCATCTCGATTGCTTGGAACCAATCATTGGAAATGACGAATACAGGTGGTGTGTCGAGCCTGCCTGGTGAATAAGGAGGGGCCCCATCTGCTGTGACTTCCTCCTGCACCTCAGGGAGCCATTTCTTCAACCATTCATTCAGCGCCTCAGCACAAGACCTTTGCAAGCTCATCCACTTGTTGAAGGAACGGTACCATTTCGCGAGCTCCCGTTCCAAATCCCGTGAGGCCTCCGCACCAGATTGGCTTACAGTCATCGCCTTGAGCCGATTAATTCTACTGTCTTGTATGGCTAATAGCTGCTTCTCGTGACATTCGAGAACAGCTTTCCACAACCTTCTGAACCTGTACGAATCATATGGATCAGATAAATTCAATCTTTTGAAGACAAAGGCAGTTTAAGGGCGGAGCATTCATACCTTTGGATGAGATCAACAAGTTGAGGGTAAAGCTCTTCATCTCGAATCTTCTGTATCTTCAACGAGAAGGCTTTAGCTGTTCTCATGTTGACGCTGATCTTGGACTTCAGATCCCTTATAGACAAAACGGTGGAGTCAATTGTACTTGATTCAGCGCCTCGTTCATCCATAGATCTCAACCTTCTGTGATACTTCTCGTACTTCATTCGTAGCTTCTCTTCATCCTAGAACAACCACCTAACGATGTTCAACAGATATTTGGCAATAAATTAGACAAAATATGAAATGTCGCCTACATTTTCTTGTCCTACACACTAACACAACTACTTTAATTATAAGTTTGTCGCTGAGAGCACGAGTGTGTACCTTAATTTCCTGATAGAGCTTCTTTTCCCAGAACCACAGCTTCTCCAGAGTTGATGAGAGGTGGCCAGTACCATTGCTACCGCCAGCACCTGACAAAGCTGAAGTGCTTGCCTGGCTGCTTGATGCTCTTGACTTCGTGCCATGTGATTTTGGAAGGCAAGATGATGTCGACACAGTAAGGCCTAGCGGATCCATCACTCTGGAAGAGATATCTGCAAAAGATGGAAATTAATGGTTTTACATCAGTGCACTAGCACATATAACAGAAGCAGCTCAATTTCAAGCATGGTCACCGAAATAAAACAAAGCATTACCCACATCTAAGAACTCTTGGGGTGTCGCGGGGAGGCATTTTCCCCACCTCCAACAACCTTGAGACATCTGTGCTGCAATTTGCTGCCTCATCAAATAGCTCCTTGACCTCATGAATTGCCTCTCTGACATCCCTCGTCCCATGATGCAATGGCGAGAATGGGTCGCTGCTCACCACCGACTGGATTGACTTGCCATGGCTCTCCCCTCCTGCTGCTCTGATGGGTTGCTCATCTGCTTCGAAGTCGAAGGCCACACCTTTCTTCTTCCCACCGGTGCTGCTGCCATCAATGTCACTGCTAACTGTGCCCTTTAGGCTCACCGTGTTCTTCCTGTCCCCTTCTTTGTTTCTCGAGCTGGCATTGCTTGGCACGGGATCACTCCTGGACACTGGTTTCCCTTCCTGGCCTTCGACATCAGCAGCCGGCTCCAATCCCTTCCTCTGTAACTTGCCATCAGGAGGTGGTTCCGATCCCTTCCTCTGCAGCTTGCCACCAGAAGAATCGCTGATTGAAGTAGCAGCATCCCTCTGCAGCTTGGCGCTAGAAGAATCGCCCTTTGAAGTGGCATCCCTCTGCAGCTTGCTGTCACCAGAAAAATCGCCATTCGAAGCGGCATTGCCTTGAATTGGTCCCTTCCCCTTGATGTTCTGATCAGAAACGCCGGAAGTCGATGGCTTGGATTTCTCCGCCTTCCTCTCCAACTCGGCCTCGTCCTCAGGCTCAAGCTCTGGCATCCCCTCCATCCTCCTCAGCTCGGCCTCGGTGTAGTTGGGGCTGTTAGTTGGCATATTCCCTCGATCGTAGTCCTCCATGAACTGGTCGTACGCGAACGGGTTAAAGAATTCCCACGGCGAGGCCTCCGCGGTCGGGGGCGACGGCGACGGCCCAGGCTGCCTCGGCGCCGGCTCCGGCGTCTCTCCCGCAATTACCTCGCCGTAGGGCCCGTACGGGTACCCCGAGTCGTAGCTGTAGCCGTCGCCGTACCCGCCGCCGTAGGCGTATCCGTAGCTGGCCTCAGCTGTGGTGTACCGGGTCTCGGCGTCGGGGTCCTGGTACACCACGGTGGGCACGGTGGACGATCTCCTCATGAAGTGGCGGTGGTACCTCGTGGATGTCGACGTCGACGCCTCCCCGCTCCCGCCAGCGCCGCCGCCTCCGCGTCTGGTGTCGTCGTCGTCAAGGTCGTGGAGACGGAGGTCGTCGTCGGAGAGAGAGTGCGAGAGCGGCGAGATGGTGGACGAAGACGAGGACGACGGCGACGGCGGGAGGCTGGCGGCGGACGCGGTGGCCGCGGCGACCGGCGGCTTGGCGGGGGACGGCGGGAGCGTGAGGACCGGCGAGGCGGACACGTCGGGCGTGGCGGGCGCGAGCGCGGACGCCGCGAAGCGCCGCAGCGCGTCGCCGACGGCGGCGAGCGAGCGGAAGTAGGCGGCGTGCGCAGCGGCGAGCGCGTACCGGCGGTCGGCCGCGGCGCGGATGAGCGCCACGCGCTCACGGCACAGCGCGGCGGGGTCTCCGCCTGCGCACCGCGGCGAGGGCCCGGGCCCGGACGCGGACGCGCGGCGGCGCGGCCGGGAACGGGAGCTGGAGGAGGTGACCGCGGCGGCGAAGGCGTCGTGGGAGGTCGTGCAGCCCATTGCCTCGCGGGAGGGGCGAAATCCCTAGCTCCGGAGGCGGCGGTGAAGAAGGCGTACGGGTATGGCGGGCTCCGGTGGCTCGTCGGCGTCCATTATATACAGGGTACGGACGCGGACGGCGGCAGGGCGAGGTGCGTGCGTCTCCGACTCGGGTTCGGCGACGGGGGGGATATGGATATGGCGGCGCGCGGTGAGGAGATATGGAAAACGGCGACGGGGTTAGGAAAGCGCGTCAAGGCGGCGCGACACGGAAGTGCGAGGGCGTGATCAGGCGGAGGAGGAGGAGACGAGAATGGAACGAGTAGTTGCTCCTTTTGCAAACCGTTTCGATGTGTTCTCTTGTTGCTCTTTCGCCCTTTTTTTTTTCCTGAAAAATCTAAAATTTTAATATTCAACCGTGAATACTCAAGCATTTTTACATTTAATCCTCAATTCACATGTCTTTTTAAAAAAAATTATTCTAGGGATTCTGCTCATGTCATTTGGAAATATTGGTGTGCGCTCTAGCCTCTAAGTTCCAACGGACAATCCTCTATTCTCACGACTAGACTGAAGAACAAGCCTGTGCCGAGCTTTGCCATCAAGTTCCAATGAGACTATAGGCTTTAGTTCCTAAGTTGCCAAAGATAAAGATTAAAAGAGGGACTAATTTACTAATCTTTCTTAAGAGACTAATTGAAGCTTGTAGTCGTTGGGTAGTCCCGGCCCTCAAAGCGCAAGGCATCACCCACCTCCGGGCACATCGTCGGTCTCATCCCCTGCCACTCACAGTGTACGTAGTATTGGATGTCATCTCAAACTTGTTGAAAAGACGATACAATGCATGTTTTGTCTATACTGTATTAGGTACTCCTACGTACAAGGGGGAAATTGTATAAGCTGACAGCACATCGTCAAGCGCGAAAGGGAACGGTACGGAACTGGAGGCTAGTTATTAGCAGTGTCAAACAAACCCTTGTAACATAACAATTTTACAATTCTAGTTCTAGACAAAAATTCGTCCTCTACACGGCTGGCCTGCGGCTGCATGCACGTGTCAATTTCAGAGCAAAAAGAAGCATGACTCGTAGCATTCCAGATAATAACTGGACAAAGGCGCGTAAAAAAAGGGAGGAAGTGAAAAATGACGAACAGCACAGCACGATCGTCGTGTGGTTGCTGCCATGTGCATTTGTTGCCATTTCGTCTCTTTGTTTTTGTTTGGTTCATTTCAGTACGTGGACGTTGGACCTGACATCGGTTGGGTTGTGCATTTGGTGGTGCTGGTTTACTTTAAATTATTTGGTTTGAGTGACGACAACTGGAGCCATTATGTCGATTGAGGGACAAGGGTTAATTAAATAAATGAAAAATAAGAGAAGGAAACTGTACTGTCCTCCTATTCAGACATTTTTATTTAGAAAATAATATGGTTGAATTTTAGCTGCTGTATATATATGCATATCATATAGTAGTACGACTTGTATATATAAGGTTATTAACAAGAGAAATAGTGGTAATGCGACATGAAAACTCCTATCCAGACATTCTTTTTTATTTTTCACGTGAATGTGTGTCCGCGCCCCAAAACTAGCCGCGGCCTCCTTAGGTGTTAGAGCAGCAACGGAACACGTCCTGAATTTAGAGGTGAAGTGTGAGGCGAGACTGCGACAATAATATATGTATATTTGTTGGGGATCAGATAGCGAACAAATCGTATTATTTTGTTGTCGGTAAGGTGTGAAAGGAAAAAAGTTGTGCGGTGAGGACAAATGGATGCATGAGATCACCAGATAAAAGTAATGCCCTTCGAAAATAACTTTGGCACGAGTGGTGTTTTTGTCAGCATCAAAGAGTGGACGTTTGATGGTCGACTGAATTCAACGCCGGTTACGTCTACACAGCTAGCATAACGCGGCGGGAGTTGAAAGTCGAAACAAGGTGCTGCAAATAGCATAGCATAGCATGGTTGAGGAGCTTGCACTTTTTATTTACACGCGTTTAGCTAGTTTGCTGCTGCTGCGCTGGTGCCTGGTGTGGTGCTCGTAGGTAAACCACCACCACCAGGAAGACAATAACGAAGGGCATATGGCACAAAAAACAAAAAATCATAAAAAGAACCTAGTATAAAGGCAAAGGCATAGCGTCATGCATTTCCGTTTCCGTTTGCTTCTTTTCTCCGACGCCACTGTATGTCCTTGTCACTACGTTCACTGAATCTCATCGGCCCATCGCTTTCGCCATAATAATCCAAAGTGAATGAATGAAATTAATTAAAATGCGAGATGCAAAAAGGAAGATAAGAGTGGGGATCCCACGTCGCATTTGGGCCTATACGCGGTACGAGGAGGCCGGGTACCCAGGCTGTGGGCCCCTCAATCGTGATCTCACTCTACATTAGTACTATTTTGTTTAGAGCAAGTAAAATATCTACAGGAGAGCTAAATAATGTTTAGGTGAAGAAAAAGGAAGAGGATAGATAAGAAAAACAGGTTGTAAGCTCACATGCAGCTTGTGCAAAAAAAAAAAGAAAGAAAAAAATAAAAATTCGATCATGTAAGAGAAAAAAAAAGTGGGTCACATATTAACAGTGAAGAGTTAACTATGAATGGACTCAGAAATAAGATTCATACAGACCGTGGATTATGTTATTGGCCTTGCTCTTAGAGTGGACACCCTAATAATGTTGGTTAGGAGTGTCCTAAACGTGAGAACGACAAAACGATGGAAACATCATCATCATGTAATAATGATGATGATTCAATGCACGATGAGGGTAGCGACCGTGCATGCGTAAACATCACTCGATCCTTCCAAGATTATAATCGGAACGAATCAATTGCAAGAGCTAGCAGCACCCCTGATGAGTTGTTTGGCACTAAGTTTATAAGTAGCCCCATCAAGGGATCAAAACTGACCGATCATACCTGGCCCAATGATATATATCATGGATACTCTGCTGTTCAGATATGAGGGATAATATAATTTGCACGTAAGCTCTGTAGCATTGCTGGATATGGTCAATGGATCGGATCCGACACCACCACCATCTATCCCATGTCATCTTTCCAATAAATCGATCAACTCATGCATGATTGCATTCATATATGCAATTATTCTAGTATAGCGTTTTATGCTAGAATTGCATATCCTTTTCTAAGGGTTTATATATACACATGAATATGCAATGTCGTACGGATCGGTCAACATAACTAATAAGGCTGATTAATCTACAGGCAGGTTACTTGCGTTTCGATCTTCTGTTTGCTTGTTCCATCTGCTAGCTATATATCTAAATAAATAAACTTGCTGCTGGGCCATTGCAATAATGATCAGTTGGAGTTGGAGTTGGAGAAGAAAGCAGAAACGGACACCGATCCAGTTAGCTAGGTAGGTATGTAGCTGCTGCACAATACTTGCATACACAGTGTTGTAGAAAACAAAAAACTGCCGGTCTCGCTCCATATGTGATCATATCGATATTTATGTACACACAATCAACAATCAAGTAGACAGCCAACCACGCACGCTAGCAGTGGTTAAAATGTGATGAAACTGTTTTATGCTTATTTGATCACATTGTTCTTTGCTGCTGTGCATTGCAGGTACATTATTGTCTTGTTATATTATTGGTCCCTTTCTGCCTTGGCGCAGTCCAGGACAACAAGCAACCACAGTGTTATTTCTAGCTCAAATCATGACATAATATGCATTGTTCGTGTGTATTGGGCGCGCGCTTTATTGCAAACTAACCGGCCTTGCAGTTTAATAAGACCGTGTGATTATGCGAGAACGAGTACTTTGGAGATGCAATGATAGTAATTTGATACCGGTAGGGAAGTACAGGTTACTGTATGCAATTGCTGTCGTGTGTGTGACATGACTGCCACCCAATCCAGTCTCGCCGGACACGTACTCCAATCCTACGTGGATCCAACCACCATGGTTGACTTGAGCCACAGACAGGTTATTGACTTTCCCTTCACCCATCTGTCTGACTTTTGATGCGAGGTTAACTTATTAGCTTGTTGCTCAAGGGACAAAGACCAAAGGGTTAGGAAATGAATCAAAAAGGTGCATTGGCATTGGCATGCGCTGATCCGTTTGTCAAGGCAAAGGGTCTCAAGTTTGAAAGTTTTCAAATAAAACTGAAGAAAGTCCCAGTCAACTAATGAACTATTGCTTGGTTTAGAACTCCGCCGTGCGACCAAACTTTCAATTTTCCATGTATTAATGATTCATTAGCTGTCTGTTTTCTTATCAGTCACATGGTAGGCATGTACTAGGCCTTCCAGAGTAGTCTCGCAGGAACATGAGGTTGGATCAAATAAAGTCAATTTTTGGGTTGGCAAAGTCTGCCTGATACTAAAAGTTATAAATCGATATATGAAATCAAAAATATAAGCGGGGATAGCTCAGTTGGGAGAGCGTCAGACTGAAGATCTGAAGGTCGCGTGTTCGATCCACGCTCACCGCACTTGATTTTTTTAACTTTTCTTTCGAATTTTTGTTCGGCTGAGCCCAAAAGGAAAACCTGCTCTGGGCCCAAATTTAAGTCCATCATTTGTTTTTCTTTCTTTTTGTTTTCCGGATGGGCCCAAAAGGGTAACCTGGGCTGAGCCCAAATGTAAGTCCAGCATTTCTTTTTCTTTCTTTTCTATTACGTTTTTTGCTCTGCTGGGCTTCTGACTGAATATGCAACCAAAAGAATGGCACCAAAATTTAAGTTTGGGTTTTGGATTGGCACCAAAAGAATCCGATGTATCTGCAGCCATCACGTAGAAAATCTCTTGGATGAGACATGAGAGGTGCATTCTGTTGCCTAGTTGCAGTGCCGAGTTCTGAAATCCTGACCAAACTACAACGTCTGTGCAGCTAGCGTCCATTCTCTATTCGATCCCAGAGCATCCAGTTCATCGCACGATGCATTTCGTTATCCTATTTGTTGCAATTGGATTTTAAAAATGTCTGATGGCGCCATGGCCTCCACAAAATTGGACACAACACAACACACTGCTCAGTGCAACGTCAATATGCATCCCAGGACACCTCCAACACAAAAACATCGTCCATCAGATTGAGCTCAAAATATCATCGTAATCATCGATCCATATTCTTTCTACAACACAGGCCATCTAAACGTCGTTCTAACCAGTCAGGCAGTCAACAATAATAATACAGTACATCAGATAGTAGCAATTCCTCGGAAGATCCATAGGACAGATCGTTTCACGCTTGGTTGGAGCAAGTCCAGTCGAAGTGAGGAAGATATAGCAGGCTTATCCCATGAACCCACTGATGCCAAGCTTGTCGGCAACATTGTACATCACTAGATCATTCCATACTGGTCCAAATAATCGCTCGCCTCCAACAATGAAAGTCGTGGCCCAGGTGATCAGAACAACAGAAAAGATGGTGAAGCCAACTGCCGATCGCACAACATCTGCAAAAGATGCTCAAACATGTAAGAAGCTGAAAATGGCCACCATGTGATGTAATGGCATTGGCATCTAACCAGGATAGAAGGTAACAGCTAAGCTTGTGAGAGAAGTGAAAGAACAACATTTATAATGCAGATCCTTTTCTGATGACAAGGCAGAAGACCAATTAAACCCAAATGACCTCTGATTAGGAAATCCCAACCTTATAATTGCTTCCGATCAACAAACAAGTAGAGTTTTTTTTTTTAAGTCAAACAAGTAGAGATCAATTACACTGTTGAGCTCATGTGAGTATTGTGGTTCTATTGAATTTAAACCAGGCCGATACTCGAGAGATGTAAGAATGTGGAGCCTTTTCAGATGGGGGAAAAATCTTGGATCTGTCTCTTATCTAAGGATATCCCAGGGAACCTCATAACAACTCGTAGGACATAAAAGTATGCCACTGAGAAGACTCGCACTCGTTGAAACAACGGTGCCATCAATATTATTTTCATAACAAAAAATGGGTAGTGTTGTATCTTCCCAAAATTACTCGAGTATTTGATTTTATAAATGACGATACAAAAAAGAATGATGCAGTTTGAAACTATACTCAGTTACAAAGCATGTCAATATGATCAAATATAAACCTAACTACTTTGTAGTTTGTACAAGCTGGGTTAGCTTCGAAATGTATGTAACTTAATCTCTACTCAGAGGATGCTTAGAATGTGCTTCTGCAGACCAAAACGAAGTGTAAAGACACATCGACAGTAGCCTCAGTTTGAAAACAAAATCAAACTGATCCAATTCTCCAGAGTCAGAGGACAAGCACTCTCCGAAAAAATCCAGTAGAGTACAAGTACACATTTGTAATAGGAATATTCAAGCACCCGACATCCAACATCCTAAGTCATGCTAGTGACAATTCGAACCTAAATTACGATCCAGACAGGTTAAGAGAAGCTGAAATCCCCAACGGAGCACATGCTCGCATCACGAAAGATCAGATCTCACGCGGGAGAAGGAAGAGAGAAGAAGGGGGAGAAGGGATCGCAGTCTCACATGGGCGGATGGGGGCGAAGGCGGAGGGCGAGGACGCGGCCGGCGACCGGAGGACGGGCCAGAAGTAGCAGCAGTTGATGGCCCAGAGGAAGGGGAGGCACGCGAAACCCCACAGGAAGAAGCGGCGAGCGTGGCCCTCCGCGTCCTCCAGCGGCAGCCCGAGGGGGCCGTCCACCGTTGCCCAGGCTGCCGGTGGAGGCGGGGAGCGGGGCCCGCGGGAGGATGGCCGGCGGCCGGCGACGGACGGGCGGGGGAGTAGGGCGGACTCTTCGTCTTCGGGCACTCCTGCGACCCTCGTCTCCATTGCTCCGTTCCCCTTCTATCCTCCGAGTCCCGAGTTTCCTCCCCTTTGTAATTTTTGTTCTCTTTGGTTTTCTTTCTGCGCTTCAAATCCACTTGTAATAGGTTTTGTAATATGTTGCAACTCTCTTTTTTTTTTTGAAGATTCGTAACTCTTATTAAATTTAAAGGGCATATATTGAGATATAAGAGGGCTAATTAGTAGCAAAAAAAGTTAAAATTAGCTTAGTGCATTCAAACAGAATAGCTAATAGACGGGTTAAAATTTTTAGCTAAATTTTGAACTAAGTATGAGACAACTAACTAGCTAATCACAGCGAAAGGGCCTTTAGCCTACTGGTTAGAGCAACTGAGTAGCACCCAGCAGACCTGGGTTCGATTTTCCGTGGGAGCGAATTCATACATGTTTGTATTATTAAAATAAATCATAAAAAATAGGTTAATTTAGCCTCAACTAGTATGATATATCAAAAAACCCTAAGTAAAAAGGCATAAAAATTTAATTAATTTCTGAGGACGTAAAAATTTAATTAATTTCCGAGTGAAAAATACAAGTTTGAATGACACTTTCCTTACCTAACATATATTTTAACGGAATCATCTTCTCTTTTTCTCAAGTTTTGGGCTAATGTAATGTTGTGCACCTTATCCTTATATGTTAGTATTTTAGATAGAGGAGCCAAAAAAAGGTATTTTAGAGAGACTTTTTCTAAGAATGCCCTCTATATTAGAGTATAAGGTGGTCAAATTTAGGAGAATTCTTGAAATTGATCCTAACATCATGTCAATCTTTTGGTACCACAGTTATATGGTGGCATGGGCATGATGACATTTAGGGTATGTTTAGGGGCGGATCTAGAAATAGGCTTCGACCGAGCAACTGACCTTTTCTCATATTAGAGGAGACTAATGGGCTGGCTCACCTTTTTATGTGTTTTTTATGATACTTATTTTCACTGTTTTTGGGTCTTGAGCCCCTGGCCGGGATCTGCCTCTGGGTATGTTTGGTTGGAAGACTTGACTGAGGAGCTACGCCAATCACCACATCTAACCCATGCATTCAAAAATTGTGGGAAACATGATGGAAAGCACATAGAGATGTTTTCATACATATTATGTCCGTGGGATCTTGTATTTAGGAAGGGTAGATCCGCACTGACGAAATCTAAGATATATTTTAGTGGTTGTTATTGTAGCATAAGGTGGTCGCACTATTTTTTTAATGAAACATAAGGTGGTCGTATTAGTTCCAATATATTTGGGGGATCCTCTTACCAGAGGGCATCAAGAAGCCCACGATGCGCTTTGATTCATAATAACATGCCAAATAGGCATATTATAAGCCATAGCATTATATCATGTCCTGTGTTCGTTCTCACTCCTATAAATTGTTAAACAGTTTTCTCACTCGTTTTTCCGTTTGTTTTCATCCCTAAGGCTAGGTGGCCAGTTCAATTGGGGGATGATGAGGTTAAAGGGCTAAGCATTGATTAAATGTTAACAACCGAATTAAGCTTATGATGATTCTCACGAAATACTCATCAATTAATTCGCTGGTTATGAAATTAGGGTCGTGACAAGTTACGTGGCATGAAAAGGCAACACGAAATGTGAGTCTATACTTGCTCAAAAAAAAAAAATCTTGCACAAAAGAAATGTGAGCTTGCATAAATAAGAAGTGCTGTTGTACAACAGCAATTATGAATCTTCTCATCGTTGCTTTCGATGTCTTATTTCAGCTGAGGTGTGGAGTAACACGGCAGAATATAGCAGATTGCCTGTCGACTGTGCTGGCATTAGCATTAGTGTCGGAGTATGTACAACACGGTGTCCGGAGTCCTGACCCGACGGATCATGGCTTTGGCGTGGTGTGCTACGGTCCCCAGCTAGCGACAGTACTGCGAGGCCGCCGGCCGGCCATCATATCCTCTCGTAGTCGAGCTTGTCCGACTGCAATGCAACAAATCACACGGGACACAGAGTGAGAGATGGGTTGTTTAGTTTGCTGATGATGCATGGCAAATTGGCAATTGGCCGGTTTCAGCGCCTGAATCTACTACTACTACCACCACTATCACTAACTCCTACTTATTCAGAAGTACTGCAGGCCGGGTGCAGGTACATGCAACAGAACAGAACAATGTCAAGTGATAGTAGTAGAATAAGCAAGATACCTTGATGAGCATGTATGTTGGTAGCCATGCCGGTGGCGTCGGGATCCCTACCCAAGCGATCTGAATGAATGCACGAGGAATGAAGACGAATTTGTTTCCCAGGAAATCCAATCTCACCAAGACACACGTTAATCTGAAGTATTCTGAACATAGAACTGCAGGCAGAAAGCATGAATTGGAGCAGCATGCGGATGGAAGTAATTAACGAGGAGTTACCAGGGCGTATTCTCCGGTTTCAAAGTTCCTGATGTCCAAGACCTGCACGCACACTCTTTGCATTAGTTGGTATGAAATTAAAGGACGATCGAGAAGGTGACGATGTGATCTGTGTATCTATCAGGCAAGAGTGAAACACTAGCAGTTGCAGCTAGTGTACTAGACACTGTGGTCTGTGCTGATGAAGTGATCGACAATCACGATCAGCAGGTTCACAGGTACTTGTGTACGTACACATGGTGGGCAATTAGCAAAGTACAGTGATAAAAGGCAAAATAATTAATCACCTCGCCGCGGTCTTCGTATATGTAGTCCAGTCCCTTGTAGAAGGGCGGGTGTCCCACTGACAGATACTGAAACCACGTACATACAGATCAGGCATGTACACGAGTCAGCAAAGTATATTCTTATGTTATAGTAGCACACGCAATGCAAGTACTGACATTGATGCTGTTGAGGTATTTCTCTTTGTCCACGCGCACAATCTGCCCTTTCTTCACTGCATACACATGTTTGCACGACACAGAATCAAGGACGCCCAGTCAGTCCAGTCCAGTTCAGTTCAGTTCAGTTCATGGAGCTTTCTATAGCTGACGACAATCAATTAAACAATAACGGCTTTGCAATAGTGTCTTTTGATGATGAATGAATGCATGAACATGGCCGTGAGGTAGAGGAAGTGGTGGTGATGTCGTCGTCTTACTCGAGTAGACAGGCTTCTTCTTGAGGAGTTTCTTGGGCGCCGCCGGGGCCTCTGCCGCGGCTGGCGGCGTCTCTCCCCCGGCCGCCGCGGAGGCCCTGCAGATGGGAGCGGGGGAGCGGCGCCGGGCCGCCGCCACCGCAGCCGTCGCGAGCAATAATGCCGCCGGGGACACGCGCGCGAAGAGCGCCCGGGGCGTCGTGGCGAGGGCTTCCATGTGGCGCTGGCGCGGCGGGAGATTGCTCAGCCTTGCCTCGGTGTGGTGGCAGTGGCAGCCTGCAGCCAGAACAGAAGCAGGTGTAGAGTCTGGTCGTCTGGATGTGCCAAACGACAAGAGCCACACCGCGGCGGATAAGGCGGCGATACAAGACGAGAGGGACGCGCGTGCAAGTCGGGCGGGCCTGGTGCTAACCGGGCCGCACAAGACGAAGCCCGATTCAGCCACGAGATGGATTGATCGAATGGCCCAACATGCCAGTTTCCTCTTGATGGCCCATAGTTCGCCCAGTTCCTCCGTGGTCATTTCGCTGTGGAACTGGACCGCGCAGGGGCTCTCTATAACTTTGACTTTTCCTTACTCTACCTTGCACCTCTTGCTTAACCTATAAGAATTTGAACCATAAACAAACGTGTGAAAAAGGCACATCCTTTCAACTCCAGCTAGTATGGTGAGCCATGCAGCATGTGTAGCTAATTTTGTTATTCCAGTCTTTGCTTTCCATTGCAAAAAGCGTGAACAAAATGCAAGAGCAAGAGAAAAAGGTTTGCTGACATTTTTATTTAATCGTGCATCACGTCAAAAAAACAATCGTCGTCTAATTTTGCCGCTGTCCTGGCCTGTCACCACCAACGTCAAGAAGCGGCCGACTCCCATTCAAGAAGAAAAAATAAGACCTTGTCTACGTAGCTGAATTGCGACCAGAATTTCTGTAGTATTTTGTTTATATTTAATAAAAATTATTTAGACTTTAATTAATTAGGGTTAAAATATTCGTGTCGTAAGGTACAATCAAACTATGTAATTAGATTTTAATTTTTATCTATATTTAATACTTCATATATGTATCGATATTTTAATATGACGAAAAATCTTCTTTTTTATAAAACGTTTAAACGGGGCCCAAACTTCAAAGTCTGGATGGATCTGGATGGAGGCAGCGGTGGCGCGGGAGCCACAGAGACAGAGCCTGCCCAGGTGAAAGAAAGCGGAAGAAATCGAGTGGACCTCGCTGGTCCACCAACTCCATCAACACATGTTTGACTTCCAACCCTATCTACCTTTTCACTGTTGCGGCGGGCCCACCCACTCCGGACCCACCGTGTCAGACCGTGGACCCGTTGGGTGTTCCGACGGCGGCGGCAGGTTTCCCGGAACGAGCAAGAGGCCACGCGGTTCTGCGACTGCCTGGGACCACACGGCAGCGACCCAGCGACCGGAACTGGAACGGAAGCCGCGGCAAGCCGGCCGGTCGGCGGGGCCCACTTTGCGACTTGTGGGTCCAGTGAGCGAGCACTGGCGTTTGGACCGCGGCCGGGCGACGACGCGTGCCGGCCGGCCGGCCTGCGTGCGCGTGCGGCAGTTGCGGAGTTGCCTGGATTCAAAAGGGACTCCGCTTTGTTGCGCGGAGCGGGCGTCGGTCGATTCCAACCTCCCCATCTACCCCGCCGTCTCGTCTGACGCACACAACCCCACACCCACTACGCCGCCGCGGTCCCCCGGAGCGCGCGGTTCGTCTTCACCAACTCGTCCGAAGAACCGGATGGGCCACGCGGCGTCGCGGCCCAATGGCTGCGCGGGCGACGGCGACGGCGAGGTGCTGCCGTCGCGCTTCGCGCGCTTCCGCCGCCGCCTCCGCCGCCGCCTCCACCGCCGCGGCGGCGGCAACGGCGACGATTCGGCGGCCGCCAAGGCTCTCGCCGCCGAAGACTTCGCCGGTATCGCGCGCATCCGGATAGTCAAGGTACGTACGCTGCGCGCTGCAACTACCGCTGCAACGTGCTAGCGGTAGTCTAGTTCGGTGTTTTGTTCCGCTTTGGCGCGGCCAAGGGAAGCGGAATCCGTTGATTTGATTCGTATCGCATCTCTGACTCCCCGTGTTTGATCCTCTGATGATTCGGTTGGTGGCGGCAGGCGGATATGCAGTTCAAGGACAAGTTCTTCGCGTGCCTGTCGCTCGGCGAGCGCACCTACCGCACCGAGACGTCCGACAAGTGCGTCCTCCTTGCTTTCACTACCTTTACTACTCGATCCATACTCGTACGATGTTCGTTCCATTCCATTCCTCTGCAACAAGAATATTCATGTCTCACTATCATGTTTGTGTGATGTGTCTCTCCAATTGGTAACTCTCAAATGTCTGTCTGTGCCGGGCCGATCTAGTAAATTTTAATTAACTTCCACGCGGGTTTACTGAAAACTACCACAGCCAGTTAACATCCTCATCATGTTGTTGGCTTTGCCTGTACTTCCTTCTAATTTTGAAATGCATTTCATATTGTGAATTGCCTGTGCCAGTACTTTTTTTTTAAAAAAAAATCGAAATGCATTTATTACCACCGTTGTGAGATATTACTATATTTTGTAATATACATACTACTAGTGCCACTTTTGGATTCGAATATGTGAACCTTTTTTTCCCTGTTTCTTGCAGTACGACCAGGCCTGTTTGGGACTCAGTGAGTGAGCCTCACATTATCTCTGCCAACCTACTGAAATGTCAATTTAAGGTTGCTTCCACATCTAGTTAAGCATTGTTACGATGGTGCTGATAAATTTGCAGGAGAAGAAGGTTATTGTAGAGACAAATGGACCTCATATTGCACGTGTCTCCGTTTTTGAGGTATGCGACCTTTGGAATAACTAAAAAGCATGTTGAGTGCCGCCCTTGGATTAACTAAACGCATGCTATCTACGTTCATACCTGTATGGTTTTCTGTTATAATGCAATCATTTTATTGATACACATGCTTCCAAACAAACAAACTAGTGGTGGACAACTTCAAACCAACTTTTATTGATGGAAGTAAAGTTATATTAAAATATATAGGCAGTGCCGTATCCAACTTTATTGATGTAGGTAAAGTAAATATCAAAATATATAGGCAGTGACTTTGCATGCCTTCTACTTTGCAGACAAACCGATTTTCAAAGAATACTTTGGTTGGTTACTGCGAAGTTGATCTCTTCGAAATGCTTACTAAGGTAACACTATAGTTCATCTCATCCTTAATTTATATTTGTTTCCCTATCCGGGATATTTCTTATTTTCTTTTGGAGAGGCTCATGTCCTCTTCAGTCTAGTAGGCTGCATACCATTTAGCTAACGTAGACCCTAGAGAATGTTTTGTGTCCTTTTTAAGTTGGAGCACTATTTCCTCTTGTTGGTGATTAATTAAGACTAGAAGCTTTCTTTTCCTTTTCTAATGTAGATATTATGTTGGGAATGCTCCTGAACTTGTATTTTTCCGTATCAGGACCTGGAGGAACACTCTGAGTACCTTCCTCTGTTGGACCCATCATCATCCAATACTAATGTGGGCAGCATATCCATCTCCTGTCACATCGAAGTAACTGTTCTTCATTATTTGTCTTTTTTGTCAGAACTCACAGAGTACCGTTCATGTACTGATTTTATTTTTGTCTATTTATTTATAACATTGCAGGACCCTGTTGAAACAGAACAAAGCTTTGCCCGCCGTGTCTTAGCTATAGTGGTATTCTTTTAATACTGATACCATTTCTTCATATATGGTTGTTACTTACGAATCACATCACTGGAATAATGGAGCATGCCAATGTTTTTCATGCTATTTTTAATTAATTGTGTGCTCGTGATATTTAGATATGAAACATATTAATAGCTTATAGCTGTAACAAGTGAGCGCATTGGTACTGCAGCAGTTAAACTAAGAACTGAGGTAGAGTTCCAGCAAAATTGAAAGAAAAATTTTATTGGGATGTCCTGGACTGATGATTTTTGTATTAAAAAAAAAGCAATTAGGACTCAGCGCATTTGACTAAAAGACAATGCTCTGCAATGAGTGTGCTTATACTATAATATGCCTTATTTACTGCAGTTGCACCTCGTCTAATTTTGTTGTTGCTGTTGCTTTTACCAAGTGTCCGAATCAAAGACAATATTCTTTAATGCCCAGTGATCATAATATTGCTGAATGCTTTCAAATATGATGTTCATCAATTTCTTTTTGTGTGTATTGCCTTTATTTCTTCGTGTTCCACCCTGCACGACATTACATTTCCTGCACTGCAACAGGACTATGATGAAGATGGAGCACTTTCCTTATCTGAGTTCTCAGACTTGATGAAAGCTTTTGGTAATAAATTAGCAGTTGCAAAGGTTAGACTGTATTCCATTTACTTGGAGAGTATGTTCCCTGTATTCGGTCCCTTCTGCTGAGTGCATCTTATGAATTTCTTTCATACATTAGATTGAAGAGCTTTTCCGTCAAGCAGATACAAATGGTGATGGCATAGTTGACATAGATGAACTAGCAGCCCTACTGGCTGATCAACAAGAAAAGTAACAATTTGCTACTTTGTATTTTGTTATGTTTTGAAATTATTATTGCTTATATCGTAATTATAGCAGTATCATTGATTATGCTGCCCTCTTTTTCAGAGAACCACTTATAAGTAACTGCCCTGTCTGTGGTGAAGATCTTGGGAAATATGATAACATAAATGATATGATACATATGACACTTTGCTTTGATGAGGGCACTGGTAATCAGATTATGACTGGTGGGTTTCTAACTGACAAACAGGCTTCATATGGGTAAGATGCTTCATTTATTGATGTGTCTAGTCTTATTTCTGCCATTTTATCTTGTTTATTATGAAATATCATGAAAATATGAACAAGTTATACTATAATCACATAGTTGTCATCTGCAGGTGGATGTTCAAGCTCAGTGAATGGGCACATTACTCCACATACGATGTTGGTTTGCACTCCGGCTCTACAGCTTCACATATTCTGGTGTGTTAAGTTGTTCCATATGGTAGAATAACTTAAAAGTTTTGAGTGATGTAAGATGTGGCAGTTGTACTGTGCCCTTTATTAATCAACACTGTGATATAAGGTTTTTGACCGGCGAACAAAGAGGATTGTCGAAGAAGTTATTGATGGAAAAATTGTACTGTCCATGAGGGCTTTATACCAATCAAAAGTAGGCCTCACTCTTATAAATACAGGTATTTTGTATGAAATAATATTAGTTCGACTCATGTTCCACTAATAATTTAGATGATCATATGCTGAGGTCCACTAGATAGACTCACCGAAAATGATCTGTATTTGTTTCACTCCTAAGGATAGAACTATGGAATCGTACTAAAGAATGCTGATTTGTGAATTGACCTGCTGTGATGTATAACAAGCTTCCTGCAGTCGACATTTAGTTGGTGAAGCAGGTCATGAACAAGAGATCAGCTGTTATAGGAAGACAAAACTAGAGTCCCCCATTTAAAGAGGAGGGGGTGGAGAGAAAATTTCTGTAGCTCGTGACCCCCTTGTGCTTATGTAGCTGTAGTCTGTAGGCAACAGTAACCTAGATAACTATGGGCTACTTAGAAGCCAGTTTACAGATCATTCAATGTAATCACAATGTTGTCATGCAGGTGTTAAAGACCTCTTGAAGAACCTATCTGAGAAGCAAGGAAAAAAGATGAACTCCCCGGAATCTGCAAAAGATATTCCCAAGTTCCTTGAGTTATTTAAGGTGCAGAGTATGACTAAATCCTTTTTTTACTTAATTCTCGACTATCTCTGTTGATTCTTGCTAAAATTCTAGTCATTTGGTCTTGGTCTTGATATTTACCTGTTGATCCATTTTGTTGCTTATCTATCTGAAATGCTGAATGTAGTTTGATCATTTGCATTTATATAAACCATTGTTGTCAACTTAGATATTCATTGTATATAACTGCAGGGTCAAATTAATATGGATGAGGTCAAGGACCCTATTGAAAGTTTTAAGGTATGTATCTATAGTAGTAATTCAAGCCATCATGTTTACTATCTGTTGGTCATCCTATAACACCAATGTTTTTGGAATGAACTAATAATAGACATTGAGGGATGGCACATTTGATTTGGTTTTGAAAAGTCTTATGTATGGGCTGAGTTAGTTTTTTTTTTTCCTTTGTAGACTTTTAATGAATTTTTCATAAGAGGACTGAAGCCTGGTGCTAGACCAATTGCACATGGTGACCAAGACAGTGTTGCTACTTGTGCTGCTGATAGCCGTTTAATGGCTTTTGGTTCCGTTAATGAGAGCACAAGGCTTTGGATCAAGGTAAAGGCACTAATTGACTAAGAGATGAGACTATTGATACATATCCATGCAATTACAACGTGTGATCCTTCATATGGTAGAATGTTTACTTGATGTCTCACTGTACTATGCCTTCTGTTCTAGGGCCGCAAATTTTCAGTTGAGGGTCTCCTAGGGACCAGTGTGCACTCAGATGCTTTAAGCAATGGATCATTGGTCATTTTCCGTCTTGCACCTCAGGTACAGCTTTTAATCTCCTTGTTAAGATAAAAATCCTTACTTTTAAAAGCTCAATGTCTGGTCGAAAAAAATACTCTGGAATCATGAATATTAACACTTTGTAATGTGCAGGATTACCATAGGTTTCATGTGCCAGTCTCAGGAACCGTGGAGAAATTTGTGGAAATTCCTGGGTGCCTGTACACGGTATAGAATACTTATGTCAGAAGTATATCAGCATGTTTGTGTTAGGTTATATTTCTTGTCATTTCTCAGCATCTTACTGATGCTGGTCTATTTTGACAGGTCAATCCCATTGCTGTGAATAGCAAGTATTGCAATGTTTTCACTGAGAATAAAAGAGTTGTCTTAATAATATCAACTTCTGAGTTTGGAAAGGTTTGCATTTTTGCTCTTTTTACATTCTTATATGAATATTGGATTAATTTTTCCTCCTAAAATTGTCAGCAAACTGAACAGAAAAGGGTGTCCAATGCTTATATAGTTTAGAATCTTCCCCAGTATTTGTTGAATATTTCGAACTGGTCTGACCTGATGCTACAGTTGAATTTGTCAATGTATTTTAAAATTGATTGTTTATCAGGGTCTTTCTACATTTTTTTTGGAGCAACACGAATTTCAAAATATATTTTATGATTCACTTGTTTACCGATTATTTGAGATGAACTGATAATAAGTCAATACATCCTGAAGCTTAGCTGCCCTTTAGTCATCATGCAATGACTTTTCTTGTTCCTGATGGCATGGTTCAGGTAGCATTTGTTGCGATTGGAGCAACCATGGTAGGAAGCATCACGTTCTTGAAAAAAGAGGGTGACTATGTCCACAAAGGAGATGAGGTATTTTTCATGCATTTCCAGATGTCCTCTTAATATATTGTGATAATTTCTTTTGATGTTTGTGTGAAGGTGTAAAATATCTGTTGCATCTTTTTTCTCTCTCTTCCAGTTTGGGTATTTCTCCTTCGGAGGGAGCACAGTGATATGCGTCTTTGAGAAGGTTCTCTCATGCTTCTCTGCTCACTAGCTATTTGTCCATTTTATATACATAAAAAATTGATGCCACTCATACATACAAATTCTAAAACGAAACTATTGCTCATGAAACTTGACTCTGTGTGGCAGGATGCGATCCAATTTGATGCTGATCTCATGGCGAACAGCGAAAGGTCACTGGAAACCCTTGTTTCTGTTGGTATGACTCTGGGCGTCTCGACAAGGAACAATGGGCTGCAAGTCCCGGATCTGCAGAAATTTTCGCTTGAATGATGTACTATGATATAATTAGGACGGCCTCCATGGTACATAGCTGTAAATTGCGTGCAGGTTAACAGTAGGGTGTATTTGCAACTAGCAACTGCCAAAACAAGGAGATTTGAAGCATAGCATTTAGTGTCAGATGTTAACTAGAATCATACTGATCCACGCATCTCGATGCGGACTCACAAGATTATTGCACTTAACAGTTTTCTCAAGTCCTAATCACGAGTCACTGGGCCTCTATATGATACTACCAGATCATACATAGCATATCAGGATTACAAGGCTAGGCAGGCTAGAGGAGTCCTGGCCTAGAATGGAAGGGGAAGTAGGGAGTGGTGGAGGCAGCCTTGTCAAGATTGCTCCTCTGCTCTTTCTTCTTCTTGCCCTCATCCTGCTTCACTCCTTGTTGCTTCTCCGGCTGCTGCTTGGTGATATTGTCATGAGAGTCTTTGATGGAAGACGAAGATGGCGAGGAGGCCTTCTTGGGGAACACCTTGGCGAGCGATGGCATGCAGGACAATCCCATATGGGCTCTCGTCTTGCTTCTCCACTTCTCCTGACGATTGGGGGTGTTTGTGCTTGCTTGACTGCTCTCGTGTTTGAAACGGGAAATTTGGAATGGCTGGCAGGCGATGGTTTGAGGCTCTGGGCAAACCACCCATCTGGCCATTTATATGGGACTGGGAGAGTGGAGGGGCCTCCCAAGTTCCAAGCTTCTTGCTGCGGAAGGTTGCCCGACCTTCCTGCGTAAGATTGCCATTTCAACTCTAGCTCCTGCTGCCTTCCATTTTTCTAAAAGAAAAAAAAATAACGTAGCACGTGGACAGCACTGCGTGACGTATATGCTTACTTCACAATTATCACTGACCGTAGCGGTGATATGAAGTATCTGACCGGTGGGCCCGGCTAGCATCGGCTGAGAGCACATTGTGGCTCTCGTGGTTCCTTTGCTTTAGCTCTTTTCTTTTTCTTTTCTTTTTTTTTTTGGAAAAGATTAGCTCTCAAGCTCTGATCAGTGGTTTCTGCAAATGACGATACTGACTGCATGGCAAGGCCATTCGCCATTACTAGAAATCGGCAGCTAGGGCCACAGCCGCAGCTGTATGACAGCCGAACAGCCTGTACCATGGGTCGCCCGTCACTGTGATTCATTTTCAAACGGAATTCAAACTTACCAAATGGCAACAGCGTGTACGAACCGCTACTACATTAACATGGCAGTACCATTGTAATTTGAACTGTCAAAGTCAAGTGTCAATGAAGGGCCATTTTTTAAAAAATTGGCATGCCACGTGTGTCAATTCTGAAATGGTGCAGGCGGCGGTGTGATACAGGAGTATTCTAGCAAATTAAACAAAACACAACTAACACCAAGACAGTGACAGTTTAAGATTAGTACATATGGCAACTTCTAAATGCTCGTCAACCCAAACACATCAATCAAATAGTTTCCTCTAAAAAAATATCAATTAGATAATATACATGGAGGCAGTAAATTCAATGTAGTACAAATGGACGTGATGACTTCTGAACTTGAAATGAAATGATGGCACTCCATTCACAAGAATGATCTGCGGGACATCACATGTTCTAGTTCCATGTTGTAGTCATGCCTTTTCAGATCATCAGGGCGATACCAAGTCGGCAAGGGCACATACCACCTGTATAGTTCAATAATATGGCAACAATGTAATGTCATCCAACATTGAACTTATAGTAATAATAATTATTAGATGCATCAGAATACCTATTAAGCCTGACACTGCGATCCTCACTAACAATAGTCCAGTCAAGCTCAGTAGATGCATAATCATCAAGGCCAACTTCATCAACGGTCCTTCAAAACACACCAAACAAGATATTTTAATAATTGATTAATGATGCTTTACAGAACCTCCTATAATAGGTCGCTTACACAACTCTCGCAAATCCTCCAGACCTAAATGCACTGCTTGACAAGCACTTAAATACACCCAAAAAGAAATAGGCATGCCTATTCTTCTTAAAATGTCCCAGGATTACGAGGATCATGTCCCATGGTACGTACGGGGTTCCACCTGCGTACTTGTCATAGAAGTTCATGCCAACAATATTTCCATCAAAATCAACAAGAGGCCCTCCAATGCCGGCCTATAATAGGTAAAAGGAGAAAAGTCTTCATTGGTAATGTCAAACAGATATCATAATTAACTAATTAATACAGTCGATGATCATCAGACTTACTTTTGTGATTATACATGTAGAGAACATAAGAAATTTGCAATCATATGTGCACATCATTAAAGTCTTCTTCCCTCTTGATGCCATTAATTCGCCGGATTCAAAGATACATCCCACAGCTACTACTTCAGAATCCTTAAGTAACTGATGTTGACTTTTTAGTGGATGGCTGTGGCTAGGATAGTAATCGTCGACTTTGACTAGAGCAATATTGTAATGTAAATTAAAATGTTGTAATATCCCGACTGCTCGTTTTTTGCTTGGAAGCAACACTTCAATCTGCAGACGAATTAAAAATTCATTGATTTATTCATAAAAAGAATAGGGATCACATGATAACTAGAAGCACCAACCCTCAAGTTTTTTATAATCATATCATATTGACAATCAGGATCTCTAATCAAGCTCGCTGAAGTCAGAATAGTGGTACATCCATTCCATTCAATAAAACAGCCTGAGCATGCAAAAATCCTTTTTTCGCCTACATACATAATTGATCACTAGTTAGCTGTGATCAGATACAGATATGAGATAGTAAAAAAGCACAGTATTGTAAACTCACCATTGAATGAAGCAAGTGCAACGACATTCTCAAGTATGTTGGGGGCAACTGCTTCGCTTAGTTTGCTCCAGACACCTTTACCATATATATCACCGAAAGGCTCTTCAAAATTATTAGCCAAGATAATGTTATCTGGTTCAAAACACATTGTACAATACTTTTAAGTGGGACAACAAAGCAGTAAAAAGACACAACTCATGTGGAGCCAATATTTACATGCATTGACTCACCAGTTAACATTGATTTTGGACGCTTGGGGTAACTGAAGGATTCTAAATCGCTGAATTGTTCCTCATTAAGCCCATCTCTGGATATTGGTGCAAATGACAACATCAATATGTCAATTCACTCACGCTAATATATGCTGATGTTGGATGTACAATAAGTAACATTCACATGAAGTTATGTGCAGAATATCAGCACATATGAATAGATAATTTTGTACAATGTGTTTTGAAAGATAATTTTGACGTTTAAAGTGTCACTATGTGCTCCTTCACCTTCATGATGAGACTCAGGAATCTCAGGATTGGAACTTTCACCAACCCTGTATAGGAACATCAATATGAGTACCCACAAGTAAAATGGATCAAAGCATTATTATGCAATACCTACATAACTTGAATTGTAGGAAATGACTGACAATGACCTGGAGTATTATGGATATAAATATAAAAAGGACAAGAGAACTGACCCACAGCTAGAGGAAACTATTAAGTCAGGTGACACCATAGTGCACTTAGTGTGACCTTTATATGTGGATACGAAAATTCTTTAGTTAAATTAGACACTTAGACAGGTACACTAGCTTCAACAGTGGGCAAGTGCCAATAAGACAAAAAATGTATATTAAGAGCTCTACTGGAAATATAAAGACATACCTGATTTTACAAGAATTCAAGTATGTAGGAGAATTGTCCTCCAGCCATATAATATTAAACCAATGGTTACCAAGTGCTCCTTCTGGCAAGAAAGAGGTTCCTTTTGTACAAGATGAACGGTTCATGCCAAGAAAGTTCCCGTGAACATCAAAAAGTGGCCCACCTTCATACTCCTAACATCAAACATATCAAACTAATTACAGGATACATTGGAAATAGAATAAAATAAAGTGAAACCAAACAACAGTTATGTACTCCCCCGTCCCAAAAAAGATGACGTTTTAGCTACGAATCTATGAATTTGGACAAGATTCATAGCTAAAACTTCATCCTTTTTGGGATGCCCGAGAGATACTTTACAGAATATAACCACGGAAACAGATTAAAATACTCATGGCAAAGCAAATATACCTTAGAGATTTTACAAGTGGACATCATATGTGATGGGAAAGCTCTGCCTGTTTCAAACTTCAGAACCCCACGTGTGGATAATAATTTGCCAAATTTGTCACGGCCCAAAGCTACTACACTACTAAGGGGTGGAAATCACATCCGACTTCAAAAAACTACAGCATCAAGATCAGGGAGGTCCTTGACGTTGACAGTAGCAATGTCATGGTCTAAGTCATATCCACCCAAAAATCCCATGACAGCATTGTCTTCATGGTGCACTACAATCTACAATGATAAAACAAAAGTGTAAACAATGGTCACGAGTTATGTTCTGTATACCAAAAAGAAAAAATGGTAAAGGGTGATCAACCTTCAAGTTAACATGGTCTTTTCTTTTATCATTTAAAGCTTTAACCAAGCTTGTTGAAGTCAGAAACCCTGAAACAGGGCCCTTGCGTTTGCTTTTTATAGCTATGCCCGAGCATGTAAAAAACTCGGTGTCTCCTGCACAAGATCAGAATTTTAATCAATTGCAGTTATGATGTTTAAAATGTGTGAAAAGTAAGAAATGTACAACAGCAAATAATCATCATCAGTCAAAACAAGTGAGACAACGCTTCTAGAAATTTTTGCTAGAACTTCATCACTGAGTTCACTCAAGATATCTTGATTTGATTCCACATCCAGGTCACCTACTTAAAAATACAGGTGCAACTCAACTGTAAGTGCCAGATAGGGTTGTAAGAAACATGAGCAGAGTAAAATAAGGACCATCGGACCTGAAATCGGTAACCTAGTTGTCTCTCCTTCACTGCAAATGGTTTTGTCTTTTGTTGACCTTCTTGTTTGATAAGTTATTTTGTTCTTCTTCGAGCTTCTTGTGAGATCATCAATTCTTCTGTTCGTTCTTTTGTTCTTCGATCTTTTTGAGAGATCATCCATTCTTTTGTTTCTTGTGAGATAAGCTGTTTTCTTCTTCGAGCTTCCTGTGTAATAATTTCTTGCGAGATCATCATAACCCCTTTTACTTCTTACCATCGTTGAAGCACTGAAGCAAGAATCTTTTTGAAAGAACAAAAATGCAAAACGTGGGTCAAAACACTAAAATGATGCAGTAAAAGTAACGTGAATCTACAGATCTGACCGTCGCATATACAGGTTTTATGTCAAGGCTGATGGCATATGACCTAATCTAAGTTTTCCAATGAGCTCGAATTTCAACTTTGATAAACATAAAAAGAAAAGCAAAAGCAAGCATTTGATACGAAGAATGAACCAAAAAAAAAAAAAGATTCTTCACTTCCTGAGTTTGTTGGACAGTACTCCAAACAATCACCAAAAATACATTACGCGACTGGTTCAATACCTTTTTCAGATCAGGCAAACACAAACACAATTCACCAGCTTTGATAGTTTTGGATTTTTGCTAGGGGTCTCGAGGACAATGATGGCCGAGGGATTCTAGACGGTGTGCGATCGCCGCACCGACTGCGGCACTGCGCGCCGGCGCTCGCCGCCGCCGGTTTATCTCGTCGTCGCTGGTAGGTAGCTGCAATCTGCACCGGAACGGGAGCGGAAAGATGATAGGAAGAGAGAGATGCAACCTGTGTTGGCCCAGTAGCCCATCTTGTAGAGTAAAAGAGGCGGTTATATTTTGGTGCCTTGTTTCCCTCAGCCCAGAGCCCAATTTTGTATAATATCCTATCCTTTTGGATGTTATTAACGGTCTGTTATGGGCCTTGCACATATCCGCTCACTGCCTACGTCATTGGTTCTTGGCCCACTCTCGTGTTGGTTTCCATCACGTTTAACGAGATGTACGGTGGTGTGTGGTGTAAGTACGTGCGCTGAGCAGATACTACAAAGAGGCAGTAAAAAAAAAGTTATATTGGGCGGATCCCCGGAGCGGGTCTTTCTCCGTCGAGACGCACAGCAACTGTCCTGCGAGCAGGCTGCCCCAGATTGCCGCCCCTAGAAAATGTTATGCCGCCGTCAACAACCATGAATCTATTCTTGGTGCCCAGAACACCATCTTTGATTATCTGCGTCGGCACGAGGAGGAAGACGTCGGCTGCCGTTTTTACGCGGTGGTGGCCGCCGGCGGGGACATGCTGGTGGTCTTGAAGCCGCACTATGTCTATGGCATCGACGTTTTCAAGATTGACTCTGCTGCAGGGAACGTGATGGAGAGGGTCAATAGCATCGGGAGCCAAGCTCTCTTCCTCGATCGGCGCCAGGTACCTTGTTGTTGAGGCCGATCGCTTTCCCAAATGTTGAACCCAACTGCGCTTACTTCCTACTCAATGATATGTCTCGAGGCCACAAGTTTAGCATTGGAGCTTCTCGGGATAAACAAGAACCAGAGCTGGTCTAGGCTGCTACGCCGCAGCCCTTTCACATTAATGCAGCTCCTGTGCAACTACACTATGGTCATTACGAGGACCAGATCTGTTATGTTGACGATGACTTTGACGAGGATGATGAATATATATCCAACGTTTAACATCTGATGATGATGAGGAGGAGGATATATCATTTGGACTTTGATCAGTATGAACTTGACCATTATTATATTCAGATATCTGGAAGCGTTGAACGTGGAGCACTAGCATTTCCTAAGCTAGTCTTCAATGTGCGCATGTTGTACTTCTATTTGGTTATATGCGTGGACTAAATTATGAATATGTTCCATCTACTGATTCTGCTATAGTTTAAGCAGTGTGCATTCGTGTTAGTCCGTGCAAATGTTATGTTCAGTGCTACTGACGACCTACGCATATATAGATAAGAGTTTAATTAAAAATATTTTCTTTTCATAATATAACTGAGTTATTTTTTAAGAATAAATTAAAATAAATCTCGTTTCCCAGATATCGTATATATGAGGCTGAATTTGAACCTCCACTCGAATTTTATATCAGAGTTGACTCACCGAGACATCGACACTTCAAAAACTGATTGTTTGATTTCGTTAGGGACCAAGAAGTCTTGAATCCGGCCGGATGGAGGCCATTTTATTACCTAATCGAGGGACAGTTCGGGTTCATCGATCTTGTAGATCTGGTATAATCACATGTCACGTATCTGTGTTAGCTTGGATTGTTCTTCTCAAACCAACATCTCTCAGTATGGACGTGTGGACGCCTTGCTGTATTGCAATGGTGTAAGGTTCTAGATGGCTAGAGGGGGATGAATAGCTTATTAAAAAATTTTATAAATCACTAGACAAAACTTGATTAGTATAACAAAAGGCGTAAATATGGTTTTGCCTAACTTAGATGTTGAGCAAGCCTCCTAATGACAAATCTAATATACATTAAGATCTCTATTGTCACTCAAAGACTATGTCACTATTTTCTATTCTATTAAGCTAGCAAGATAACAAATTCTACACAAGCTACACAAGATAAATTATGAAGTAAATACAAGATAAAGAGATGATCTTATACCGACGGTGAAGTGAAGATGTTGCCAATCACCAAGATGTAATTCAATGAATCAATATAGCAATAATCATAATGTGAAGACCAATCACCGAGAGACAAATATTGACACAATGATTTTTCTCCTGAGGTTCACTTGTGCACCGACAAGCTACGTCCCCGTTGTGTCGACCAACACCTAGATGGTTCCTTGGTGTGCTCGCAAGCCACTTGCCTCTCAAGGCAATCCCTCGTAAGGGAACCGCAAGACACCACTCTCAAGTGCGGTAACTCAATGACACGCGCAATCCACTAGAGTTGCTTTTGGCTTTCCGCCGAGGATAAGCACAAGAACCTCTCATAAATCAACCGGAGGTGGGCAAGAACAATCACCAACTCTTCCTAACGCCTCCAACAACCTCCAAGCAGGCTAGGTGACGGTACTCACCAAGAGTAATAAGAAATCCACCGGCCAAACGACTCGCAAGTGCCACTAGATGAATCACCTCATGCAAATGCACTTCGAATCACTCAATCCTCACTCAAGATTAGCAACCAAGCAAGAGAGGATGAGAGGAGGGCTATTTTTCAACTCAAAGTGATGATGAATGAGTTAGAGAATCAAGAGACTTGGCCATGCCCCGGCCAACAACTATTTATAACCCCATCCATCAAAAACTAGTCGTTGCCCCTCGGGCCGCCCGCGACGTGAGCGCCGGACGTGCCTGATGGAACCGCCGGACGCGTCCGGCGCTTTATCCATTCGCGCGCCAAATGTCAAATTCAAAACTAGCCGTTAGGGGCTCGACTCAATGCGCCGGACGCGCCTGATGAGTTGAGCGCATGACGCGTGCGAAACACTGTGCAGCGTCCGGCGCTTGAAAACTTCGCGCCACACGACAACTAGTCCCTCTGGCCGCCGGACGCGTCCGCCGAGCGCCGGACGCTACTCAGAGCCGTCCGCGCTCGGGACCGTCCGCCGGACGCCAGCGCCGAACGCGTCGACCGAGCGCTGGACGCTACCTAGAGCGGTCCGCGCTCTGGCCGTCGCGCCGGACGCCAGTGCCGGACGCGCCTGCGCGTCCGGCCAACGCCTCGGTCAAACCTTCCTCTGTCTTCCACGCGTCGAAAACGTCCGAACCGCGTTCGGCGCTCCGGTGCGCTGCGTCCGGCGCTTGGAAAATCTCATTTCCAAGCCCGCGACGACGCCAACTCAACCAACATGCTACCCAACAAGTATACCAACTGAGCACGAGAGTTAGCATGATTTCAACACAACTTTGCATCCAGCGCTATAGAAAATATGCATCCAATTTTCTCAAAAACGCCGAATCCCCCCTCGCAAGCTCAGGGGGAGGATGAGCAGTTACCAAACCCAACTCAACCCTGCAAACCATCACCACCTTTGCAAATGTGCTAAACTCCATCAAGTGACATCTCCATGTGCACGTGAGTTAGCATTTTCTAAAACATTTTCAAAGGATTTTCATCTCGCACTAGATCCTAATGCATCAACGTGAAATGATGGACCTAGTGGCACTCAAGAATCGCTTTACCAAAGATCTCCCCTCTTTATAGTTCGGCTATCGATCCTAAACCACTCACACCCTCTATGGTGTCTTGAGTGTAAAACAAAATGGCCCTATAGGTTATACCTTTGTCTTGAGCCCATTTTGTCGATCCTCCAACTGCCAAGCCTTTATATGACATGTGACACTCCATGTCATCATGCAACCGTCTTGGTCCATCGATCTCGATCTTACTTGCTCTTCACCGTTGGTCGGTCCATCGGCGCCAAGTCTTGCCTAAGCTTCACCTCGCAAGGTCCATCGCTTCAAGCCTCAACTTGCCCTTCACACTTCCACATGGTCCATCGAGCCAAGCCCATCTTGATCTTCACCATACTTAGGTTACATAACTTCATATCATGCCTCAACATTGAGCTCCACTTGGCATGGACTACCTTTCTCTAAATCATTCACTTAGAAACAAGGTTAGTCCTTAGGTTTCATCAATTACCCAAAACCAAACTAGGGACTTTCATTCTCCCCCTTTTTGGTAATTGATGACAACCTCATAAAGATGATTTTTATAATAAAAAGTTTTGAACTTGTCATGCTTGTCCAAGCAATTTGAACCATGAAACAGATTTGGACAATCATCATAAATTCGATTTTGGTAGGATTAGCTCCCCCTACATGTGTGCATAGAGTTTGGATCAAAAGCTTTGCACATAAGTATGGATATGAAATTTGTGGGAGAGTAATTCTACCAAAATGATGCTAAGGTGTAAGAAATGGACCTTTGAAGCGTGATACCAATCAGAGTTGCCTTTTACACCATCCTTAGCACCATCGTTGCACTAGACATACATCAAAGCTCAAGAACCCGTGAGATCAACATTATAGCAAAGGTTTCTTGATACCACGTGAGATAAACTTAATATGTCTAGTTACAACCTATTCATGCTAGTAGATCATATCAACATTCAAATTCTAGACTAGCATTACATCACACAAGCAGGTATACCACATGTAGGAATCCATAACACAAGCAAGTATACCACATGTAATACTGTGTGTAGGAATATGTGCAAGAGCAAGTCATATAATTAATGCACAACCAAATGCAACAACTTGTTCATGAGCTTGCTCCCCCTACTTGTGTGCTTCATAAAAATTTTAATCTATCCCTTTCTGTTTGCATATCTTTGACTTATCTCTCCCCATATCATCTTTGTGACTTATCTCTCCCCCTTTGTCATTGATTATCAAAAAGGTATGATCATGTTGTGGAGAGTAAGTTTCATTAGTTCTTTTGGAGAGGTAGAACCAAATTTTATCAAATTTTGGTCTCATCTAGCTTACTTGCCAAAGATATTTAATTCGGTTTGAACCAAAGACAAGCTTCTTCACACCTCACTAGAAGGGTTATCTTGCCTATGTTGAATTAAACACTTATAGCAAATATTCTAGATTCAACACTAGGATTGCAAGCTCACAAACATGGTATATATCATCACTAGATCAAATCAAGCATAGAAGCAATAGTGATGCTATATATCCATCAAATTCATTTGATTTCTCATGAATGCACTTTGGATGCAACTTGTATGTCTATATGATCTAGCAATTCCTAATATCCCATGATGACATGTCATTACAACTTTTACCTTTCATAGTCGATGGAGAGGCATGTCAAGAGTGGATGGGGTGCATTCAACTCATATTTGAGAAATCAAGAATATTCAACTCATTCCTTAGCTTGTAAAACCTCTTCTCATCAAGTGGTTTAGTGAATATATCGGCAAGTTGATCATCGGTGCCAATGCTCTCAATAGAAATATCACCCTTATGTTGATGATCCCTTATGAAGTGATGTCTTATGTCAATGTGCTTTGATCTTCCATGTTGGACCGGGTTTTGTGTCATTCTAATTGCACTTTCATTATCACAAAATAACGGTGTATTTTTGAAGTTGTATCCATAGTCCTTCAAAGTTGACTTTATCCAAAGCAATTGTGCACAACATGCTCCCGCACTAACATATTCAGCTTCGACGATAGATATTGCCACACTATTTTATTTCTTTGAGGACCATGACACTAGTGATCTTCCAAGGAATTGACATGTTCCACTAGTGCTCTTCCTATCCATTTTGCATCCCCCATAATCGGAGTCCGAATATCCAATCAACTCAAATTGTGACCCCTTGGGATACCAAAGTCCAACATCCTGTGTTGCGTCAAATACCTCAATATCCTCTTTGCGGCCTTGAGATGACTCTCTCTAGGTGAGGCTTGATATCTTGCATACATGCATACACTAAACATGACATCCGGCCTTGATGCGGTGACATAGAGTAGGCTTCCAATTAGAGACCGATATTCCTTTTGATTCACCATATTACCACTAAGATCACTATCAAGACTTTCATTGGTGCCCATTGGAGTTGAGATTGATTTTGAATCTTGCATTCCAAACTTCTTCAACATGTCCTTGATATATTTCCCTTGACTCACAAAGGTGTCTTCCTTTAATTGTTTAACTTGAAGACCAAGGAAGTAACTAAGCTCTCCGATCATGGACATCTCAAACTCTTTGGCCATCATATCACCAAATTCCTTACAACAATCTTCATCGGTTGATCCAAATATGATATCATCAACATAGATTTGCACAATGAAGAGATCATTTCCAATCTTCTTGGTGAATAGAGTAGTACCAACCTTTCCCACAATGAATCCCTTAGAGAGAAGGAAATTCCTTAGCCTCTCATACCATGCTCTAGGTGCTTGCTTCAAGCCATATAATGCCTTCTTCTCAAGCAATGGATGACAATAGAGCCTATTGATAGAGTAGCAAGCTGTGTTGATTGCTTCATCCCAAAACTTGTAACTCACATTGTACTCATTAAGCATAGTTCTAGCCATATCAAGCAATGTCCTATTCTTCCTCTCAACAACACCATTGGAGGGTGGATTGTATTTGGCCAAAAATTGATGTCCAATACCAAAGTCATCACAAAGATCATCAATCCTTGTATTCTTGAATTCACTCCCATTGTCACTTCTAATCTTCTTGATCTTGATTTCAAACTCATTATGAACTCTCTTGACAAAGGTTTTGAATATATCAAACACTTCACTCTTGTCACTAAGAAAGAACACCCATGTGAATCTTGTGAAATCATCAACAATGACAAATTCATATTTGTTCCCACCAATGCTTGCCTATGTTGTTGGTCTAAATAAATCCATGTGCAACAACTCAAATGCCTTGCATGTGCTCATTGTGCTTTTCTTAGGATGTGCACTTCCAACTTGCTTCTCGGCTTGACAAGCACTACATAATCTATCTTTTTCAAACTCAACATCTTTCAAGCCGTTGACTAGATCATGACTCAATAGTTTCTTCAATTGTTTCATGCCAACATGACCAAGTCTTCTATGCCATAGCCAACCCATGCTAGATTTGGATATCAAACAAGTTGATAGAGATGTTTCACTAGCATTAAAATCAACTAGGTAGAGGTTCTCAAATCTAAACCCTTTAAATATCACATTGGAACCATCCATGCTAACAACCTCAACATCATTTGGTCCAAATATGCACTTGAAGCCCAAATCACAAATTTGTGCCACCGAGAGAAGATTGAAATCTAAGTTTTGAACTAGCAACACATTGGATATGCTCATGTCATTTGATATTACAATCTTGCCATTCCCAATAACCTTGCCTTTCTTGTTATTGCCAAATGTGATAGAATCAATGCCACTAACATTATCATTGATAAGAGTCAAACATTTTTGATGTACCGGTCATGTGTTGAGTGCACCCACTATCAATGATCCAATGCCTTACTCCGGCCTTATAATTCACCTACAATCAAATCAATGAGATTTAGGTACCCACTTTTGCTTGGGTCCTTGTAGGTTAGTGGCTAAGCTCTTGGGAACCCAAATTGCCTTCTTCTTTGGGCCAACAATGGGTGTGCCAACGAACTTAGCTCTCACACCTTTCTCTCCCTTGGTAAGCACATAACAAGAATCAAAAGTTATAGCATTCACATTTTCTTGTTCTTGTTCATTTTATTACAATTATGCTCTAGGTGCCCAACTTGCTTGCATCTATTGCAATATTGACCATTGCTCTTCACAAAGCTAGGCTTTGGAGTAGCAAAGGCCTTCTTGCCTTTCTTGGGGGTGTAGCCTAATCCCTCCTTGTTGAGAGAAAATCTTTGGCTACCCAAGCACTTTAGCAAGCGGACCTCACCACCATAGGCTTTGCCTAGGGCGTGAGTGAGCTCATCCACCTCTGTCTTGAGAGTCTCATTCTCAACCTTTAGTGAAGCACCACAAGTGACATTATCACTACTAGTAGAGGTAGAGTGGGTGGTGGTGGATGAAGAGCTACAAGAAAGGTTAGTCTCATGCATGATAATAGGTTGATGAAAACATTCATTGATGATATCACATGTTACACCTATATTATTTGATACAACAACCTTTTCTTTTGCTTGTTGCTCTAAAAGCAAAGAGTGAGCTTTTTCAAGCTTGGAATGAGCTTGACCAAGATTCTCATGGTCTTCCTTTAGACTCTCATGAGTGGTCATAAGCTCACTAAGGGCTTTCTCAAGTATTGCTACCTTCATAGAAAGTTTCTTACACTCTTTGTTCTTAGCAATAGCAATATCTCTAGCTTGTTCCATCAAGTCATATAGTTGTTCTTTAGTTGGTTCATCATTATCATCATCATTATTATATTCCATTTCAATTTCATCATCACTACTATCATATATTACCTTGTCCTCCTTAGCCATGAAGCATGAGTGTGATGAAGAGAATAATGAAGGCTTCTTGTTGATAGCAATAGAAGCAAAAGCCTTGTTGGAAAATTCTTCTTCCTCCTCTTCACTATCACTCTCCCAATTGACTACAAAGGCACCATTCTTGCCCTTATTGAGAGTCATCCTTACTTCTCTCTTCTTCTTTTCAAACTTGCCCCTCTTGTTGAAGTTGTTGCTCTTCTTCTTGTCATAGGGACACTCATTTTGAAGATGATAGGTGCTATCACAATTAAAGCACCTCCTTGGTTGCTCATTCCTCTTGGAGTTGTCAAACCTCTTCTTGAAGCCTCTTCTCTTGATGAACATATGACCCATCTTCTTGACAACAAGAGCAAGAGCCTCATCATCAAGCTCAAAGTCTCCATCTTCATTATTGCAATCTTTCTCTTCAATGATAGAAGTCTTGCTACTAGAGGAGCTGGCCTTGAATGCCACGGTTTGCTTCTTCTTCTCTTCCTCCTTCTTGTCCTTCTCATCAACTTGCTTGTCATATTTATCATAGGTCAAAACTTCTCCAAGCAAGTCATTTGGCTTCATTGTATCAAGCCCATCTCTTTGTAGCATCATGATCAACATCTTGAATCTTGAGGGCAAGCTCATCAAGAATTTGACCCAAAAATCTTGATCTTGTGTCTTGTACCCTAAGCTCTTTAGATCATTCACAATCACTTGTAGACGATGAAACATCTCCAAAATGGTTTCATCATCCTTCTTCTTGATGTTCTCAAATTCACTCTTGAGACCATAGAGCTTGGCACTTTTGACAACCTTTGTGCCTTCATATGTCTCACTCAACCTTGTCCACACCTCATGTGCGGTTTCCAAGTCCTTGATTCCTTCAAAGATCTTGGTGTCAATGCCTTCATAGATTATGTTAAGTGCCATTCTATTGCATGTTCTATTTGCTCTATCTTGATCGGTGAGATTGTCGGGGTCGATGATAGTATAGTCACTTTCGGTGACCTCTAGCACTCTCTCATGAATGGAACCAAGCCGCATAGACATCTTTCTCTTCCAATGATCAAAAGAACTAATGCCATCAAAGAAAGGTGGTTTGCCCCCAACATGGTTGAACACAATCTCAGCCATCTTTTTAACACCGAAGGATGTTAAGCCTTGTAAAAACGGTGACCGTAGCTCCGATACCACTTGTAAGGTCCTAGATGGCTAAAGGGGGGTGAATAGCCTATTAAAAAATTCTACAAATCACTAGACAAAACTTGATTAGTATAACAAAAGGCGTAAATACAGTTTTTCCTAGCCTAGATGGTGAGCAAGCCTCCTAATGAAAAGTCTAATATACATTAAGATCTCTATTGTCACTCAAAGGCTATGTCACTATTTTCTATTCTATTAAGCTAGCAAGATAACAAATTCTACACAAGCTACACAAGATAAATTATGAAGTAAATACAAGATAGAGAGATGATCTTATACCGACGATGAAGTGAAGATGTTGCCAATCACCAAGATGTAATTTAATGAATCAATATAGCAACAATCACAATGTGAAGACCAATCACCGAGAGACAAATATTGATACAATGATTTTTCTCCCGAGGTTCACTTGTGCACCGACAAGCTACATCCCTGTTGTGTCGACCAACACCTAGATGGTTCCTCGGTGTGCTCGCAAGCCACTTGCCTCTCAAGGCAATCCCTCGCAAGAGAACCACAAGACACCACTCTCAAGTGCAGTAACTCAATGACACACGCAATCCACTAGAGTTGCTTTTGGCTTCCCGCCGAGGATAAGCACAAGAACCTCTCACAAATCAACCGGAGGTGGGCAAGAACAATCACCAACTCTTCCCAATGCCTCCAACAACCTCCAAGCCGGCCAGGTGACGGTACTCACCAAGAGTAACAAGAAATCCACTGGCCAAACAACTCGCAAGTGCCACTAGATGAATCATCTCATGCAAATGCACTTCGAATCACTCAATCCTCACTCAAGATTAGCAACCAAGCAAGAGAGGATGAGAGGAGGGCTATTTTTCAGCTCAAAGTGATGATGAATGAGTAAGAGAATCAAGAGACTTGGCCATGCCTCGGCCAACAACTATTTATAACCCCATCCATCAAAAACTAGTCGTTGCCCCTCGGGCCGCCCGCGACATGAGCGCGGGACGCGCCTGATGGAACCGCCGCGTTTCGGCCTTCGGGGTGGTGTACACCACTGCCCCCGGCCAACCGTCGTCGTCAGGTGCTGTGTTCACTGCATCCCCTTCTCGTGTCTCTGTTTCATAGCCTACAGTTCCTGTGCATCCGTTTTATACGCACTCTTACACACATCATTCATCATATATGCCGTTTGCTGATGTTGAGTTTCACAAGTTTGATGGAAACAATCCACGGCTTTGGATCAAATGCTGTGAGAATTATTTTGATATCTGTCAAACTGAACCATCTCTTTGGGTCAGATTAGCCACACTAGACTAACTAGCTCAGCTGCACTATGGTAACTGTCCAATATTCTATTCGTACCATGTCTTGGGATCAATTTGCACAGCTTGTGTGCACTCATTTTGATAAGGATGAACATAATCATTTACTTCGTCAATTCTTTCATGTGAAGCAACTTACTACTGTTGCAGAATTTGTAGAGCAGTTTAGTGAAGTGGTGCATCAACTGCTTGCACATGATCCTACTTTCTCTACTATTACCATAGCTAGTCGTTTTGTGGATGGTCTTAAAAAGGAGATTAGAGCAGTTGTAATGATGCACAAACCTACAGACTTGGATACTGTTGTTTCCTTGGCATTTTTACAGGAAGAAGGCCTCCAGGACAATCCAGTCAGAAGGCATGAATTGGGTTCTAATCCCAAAAAGACCTCTCATGATAATCACAAGCCTTCTGATCATTTCAAGCCTTATGAAGACAAGAAACCTGGTGAATATGTCAAGAACAAGAAACCTGAAGGTTCTTTACAAGCTCTGAAGAATTATAGAAGGGCAAAAGGGTTGTGTTTCAAGTGTGGTGAAAAGTGGAATCCTCAACATAAATGTCCAAATCACATTTTTGTTCATGCTATGGAAGAAGTCTGGAAATGTTTACCTGATGATGAAGTCCCTCTTCAACAATTACTCCTGATGATTCTGATTCTGGAGATGACTTAATGGCTTTATCAGTTCAAGCTATGCAAGGTGTTGAAGGCTTCAAGACTATGAGGATCAAAGGTCATATTGCTGGTAGGGACATGATCATGTTGATTGACTCTGGCAGTACCCATAGCTTTATTAGTGAAGATTTGGCTAAGTATGTACCAAACTGGTCTGTGTTACCTCACACAGTGCTAGTAAAGGTTGCTAACGGTGAAATGTTGCATTGCACCCATCAGTTGCATCAATAGATATGGGGCATTCAGGGACATACATTTAGAACAAACTTCAAAGTCCTACCTCTTCAGGATTATGATGCTATTCTGGGCATGGATTGGCTGCAAGCTCATAATCCTATGGCTGTTGATTGGGAACAAAAATGGTTGCAGATACCTTTGAACAACAACACTGTGAAGCTCCAAGGTATTGAGCACCATACTATTGTTGGGCCACCTATTAGTCTTCATCAACTCCAAGCTCTTCACAAGAGTGACTCCATTCTATATATGGTACAACTACAACCTTCCTCTCAGAATTTGGTACAGTCAACTGATTCAGCCAAACTACCTGCTGATCTTTAGTAAGTCTTGTCAGACTTTGAAGCAGTCTTTGCTCCACCATCTGAATTGCCACCGGAGAGAGTTGGTGATCATACAATTCTTCTGTTAGAAGGTGCTCAACCTTTTTGTCTTAGACCTTATAGATATACACCAGCACAAAAAACAGAAATTGAGCACCAGATTAAGGACATGCTTCAAAAGGGTTGGATTCAGCCTAGCAACAGTCCCTACTCTTCTCCAGTGTTGTTAGTCAAAAAGAAGACAGGTGACTGGCGACTTTGTGTGGATTATAGAAGGTTGAATGCACTTATAGTAAAGAACAAATTCCCTCTTCTAGTTATAGAAGAACTCCTTGAGGAATTGCATGGAGCAACTTGGTTTACATCCTTGGATCTATGCTCAGGTTTTCATCTCATTCCAAACACATGATGGTCATTATGAGTACAAGGTAATGCCTTATGGAGTTACTGGAGGTCCTCCTACCTTTCAAGCTATCATGAATCTCATTCTCAAACCTCTGCTTCGAGTTTGTGCTGTAGTATTTATTGATGATATCTTAATATATAGCAAGACTTGGTCTGAGAACCTATCCCATATCAAGGTTGTGTTATCCTTGCTGCAACAACACAAGTTTCATGTTAAAATGTCCAAATGTACTTTTGCTCAAAGGCAGTTATCCTATTTGGGTCATGTGGTCAGTCAAGATGGTGTTGCTACTGATCCATCCAAAATACAATCAATCAAGGACTGACCTCAACCATCAAATGTCAAAGAACTCAGGAGTTTTCTGGGGTTAGTAGGTTATTACAGGAGGTTTGTACCTCAGTTTGGTGCTATCAGTAAACCTCTCACTGAATTACTCAAGAAAGGGTGTATGTTTGTCTGGACATCTGCTACTGAAACTTCATTTCAAGCTCTCAAAAAGGCTCTAATCTCTGCACCTATTCTGGCATTACCCAATTTTGATCTTCCATTTTATATAGAGACAGATGCATCTGCTTATGGCATTGGAGCAGTGTTACATCAACAAGGCCATCCCATAGCCTTTGTCAGTAAGGCTCTAGGTCCTAAATCTCAAGGGCTCTCTACATATGAAAAAGAGTGTTTAGCCATTCTTATGGCCATTGATCATTGGAGGGCATATCTGCAAACATCTCCTTTCATTATTCTCACTGATCAAAAGAGTTTAACTCATTTGGATGATCAAAGATTATCAACTCCATGGCAACACAAAGCACTGACTAAACTCATGGGTATGCACTACAAGATCGTCTATAAGAAAGGGGTTGATAACAAAGTAGCTGATGCTCTATCCAGGAAGAAATCCACTGCTATCTATGATATTTCTGCTATGTCTATGGTCAGACCTTTATGGCTACAAGAAGTTCAAAATTCTTATCACCAAGATCCTCAGGCACAACAATTGCTTGCCCAGTTGTCCTTAAACACTCCTCAAGGCTTCTATACCCTGTCTGATGGCATTATCAGGTACAAGGACAGGATCTGGATAGGAGCAGACAAGGCTATAGAGCACAAGATATTAACTTCTCTTCATGCAAGTCCCATTGGTGGTCACTCAGGACATGAGGCAACTTATGTCAGGATTAAAGGTATGTTTGCTTGGCACAAACTAAAAGACTGTTAAACAGTTTGTGACCCAATGCTCTGTGTGTCAACAAGTTAAAAGTGATAGAGCAGCATATCCTGGATTATTATCTCCACTTCTTGTGCCAGATGGGTCTTGGCAAGTGATCACCATGGATTTTGTAGAGGGTCTCCCTAAGTCATCTGGTTTTAATTGTATTATGGTGGTAGTGGATAAATTCTCAAAATATGCACCCTTTATTCCACTCTCTCATCCATTCACAGCACTGGAAGTAGCTCAAGCATTCATGGCAAATATTTTCAAGCTCCATGGCCTCCCAATTGCCATAGTTTCTGATAGAGATAAAATCTTTACAAGCAACCTTTGGCAAGAGCTGTTTGAGTTGCTCAAAACTGATCTCAAGATGAGCACTGCTTATCATTCGCAAACCGATGGCCAAACTGAGTGTGTCAATTAGTGCTTAGAAACATATCTTCGTTGCTTTGTCAATGCTTGTCCTACCAAGTGGTCCAAGTGGCTGTCCATGGCTAAGTTTTGGTACGATACATCTTACCATACATCTTTGGGCAGTACACCCTTCAAGGTACTCTATGGTCAAGATCCTAAACACTTTGGCATTGATATCTCTCAGTCTTGTCAGTCTGTGGAATTGGATCAATGGCTGAAGGACAGAGATCTTATGCAACAGTTAGTGAGGCAACATCTGCTTTAAGCGCAAGCTAAGATGAAACATTATGCTGATAAACATTGCACTGATAGAGTCTTTCAGGTGGGAGATTCAGTTTACTTGAAGGCCCAACCCTATGTGCAGTCTTCTTTGGCACCCAGATCATCTAACAAGCTAGCTTTCAAGTTTTTTGGGCCATTTCCAATTACTCAGAAAATTGGTGAATCAGCTTATCGCTTACAGTTGCCTTCTCACTGTCAAATTCATCCTGTCTTTCACGTTTCACAACTGAAAAAGGCTATTCATCCTTCTACTCTGGTGAGTCCTTTACCTGACACTGAACATGAGTTGCAGATCCCTTTGGAGGTTCTCGATCGTCGCCTATTGCAAGACAGAGATGCTATGAAGCCTCAAGTTCTTATTAGGTGGTCAGACATGCCGAAGAGCTTGGCCACTTGGGAAGATGAAGACTCTCTACGTCAACAATTTCCCTTAGCACCAGCTTGAGGACAAGCTGGTTTTCAAGAAAGGGGGTGTCACCGACCATCACTGAGCTAAGATGAACAAGATGGCTGGTGCCCAAGCTTCTATCAAGGATGGCGTCCCGGAACCTGAAGAAGATGGCGTGGTGGGCCGGCGCGTTTCAAGTCGGATGAAGAAGTCCAACAAGCTTCTTACTGGGCCGGAGTGGAAACTGTGAGCTGGCCCTGCGTGGCCCATGACGAGAGGCAGCACTGGCTCCTCTATGTAACGGCCAAAGAGGGAAGGAGAGAGGTGAACTTGGACATGAAACTGAACCGTGCCTAGTGGGCGACGGCGGCGGCGGGCGTCCAGCGATCACCGGCGACTGAGTCCTTGTATCCACTTTATCTTGTTAATTCGAACCATAGTAGTACACTGGTAACACCAACCTTGCTTGCTGCATTAGTTTGGTTAACCATGCATGAGTGCATCATCTTCATCATCCATCAGGGATAAGTTGGATGGAGTACAAGAAGCACCTCAACAAGGGCAAGCAATGGAACGTTGAAGTCTAGAGTGAAACCCTGAGCAACTGCACACAGATCTTACAACGATCAACCTAATGAACCATAGGCCTTGTTTAGATTGCCTCCAAATTCTAAGTTTTTTCACTCCCTCTCCATTACATCAATTTTTGGACTCATGCATGGAGCATTAAATGTAGTTAAAAAAATAACTAATTACACAGTTTAATTTGAAATCACGAGATGAATTTTTTGAGCCTAGTTGGTCCACGATTGGAAAATATTTATCAAATAAGACAACAGAGTTACTATTCATCAAGTTCACATTTTTACAATCTAAACGAGGCCATAGTTTTAGCGATGAAATCACCATTCACCAACATCAGTTTCTCCAACTTCTCCAGTCTGGACCAGTGAACCTTTTTTTTCTTTTGTTGAACCACTGAACCGTAGATGTTATACTGAGTACCTGCAGTTTATGAGTGAGTATAACATGGGGCCAATAGTTTTCAACGTTTATCCAACCATCGTTGCTTATTTGCGAAGTTAGCTAATTGCAATTGTAATTGGGTAAAAAAATGATTCGTGTTAGCTGTGCATGTCCTCCAAAGCATAAACTACTGCCTGTACTTCAAGATATCTCGTCAAACATTCATTACTGCACAAGTCTTTCCTTTCATTCTGTACCAATTTGGCATTTTGTAACATGCATAATTGTCAGAGGATTGGAGGATAATGATTGATTGTATTCCATAACCCTAGATAGGGCATATATAGTCAAGTACATGAGCCTCATGGGCAGAGATACACACTCCAACACCCCCCATAGTCTGGACTACCGGTGCAATGGAGTTGAAGATTGGACAAGCAAGAAAGAGCACCAAGTACAGGACCCCCGCAGCCGCAACTAGCCACTAGTGATGTTGAGGCTGGAGCGGAACTCGGAGAAGGTCGATGAGGGGAGGCCCTTGGTGAAGATGTTAGTGAACCGGGAGATGGCCGGGACGTGGAGGACCTGAACGTCGCCGATGGCCACCCGGTCGCGGATGAAGGTCCACATGCTTGGTTCGCTGGTGCTGCACAGGGTTGGTGGAGAGGAAGACCGTGGAGATGTTGTCACAGTAGACGAGCATAGCCCTGGCGAGGGGGCGGTGAAGCTCAGCCAGGCGGCCTCGGCCACGCCATTGGCAACGGCGTGGTACTCTGCCTCGGCACTGGAGCGCGAGACCACCGGCTGACGCTTGGACGTCCAGGAGACAAGGTTGCCACCTAGGAAGACAGCGTAGCCGGAGGTGGACCGACCGATGTCCGGGCAGCCAGCCCAGTCAGCATCGATGTAGACAACCAGCTCGACCGAGGAGGACTGATGGAGGAGCAGCCCATAGCCGAGGGTGCCATGAAGGTACCGAATGAGCCGCTTCATAGCAGCAAGGTGGGGCTTCCGTGGGGCATGCATGTAGAGACACAACTGCTGCACAGCGTAGGTGATGTCGGGCCGTGTGAAGGTGAGGTACTGGAGCACACCAGCATGGCTACTGTAAGTGGTGGAGTCCTCTATGTAACACCTCTGGTGTTAACCTTGCATTAACTCTGGCATGTCATTAGCATAATCATTCTCATTCATGAGCATTAGCATAAATCATGTCATACATGTGTTTGGAGTTGGTTTATTTTGATTTTGGCTTGGCTTTTGTGAGAAACATGATAAAAATGCTCAAGTGGTTGATGAATGTCCACTAAAATAGTTTAGACATGCTTAGGACACAAAATGAACCTATGTTTATGTTAATGACTTTAGGTAATTAAGCTTTTATGACTTGTTTGACTTATGTTGACTTTTGGAGTGGTTTTGTTTGGCAATTTAAAAAGTGATAGCTAGAGGGTTTGCATGTTGATGCACCCTAAATGAAGTTTGTAGAGAATTTCATGTGGAACAAAAGTTGTTATGGTCACTTCTCATGAAAATGGGTGGATCATATTCAAAAATGTGAGAAAAGATCAGAATTGAAGGCTATTTTTCCTTTTTATGAAATATTCAAAGGGATTTATTTTGGAATTTCATATTTTGAAATCTAAGCAGAATCTGACAAACTTGCTTAAGATGAAATGTTCTACTCTTCAAAAGCTACCTTTCATCTATTTTGAGTTTTTGCTAATTCGGCTTGGTTCAAAAGTTATTAAGCAGCAAAGTTTGTTTTAAATTCATGAAAATTGGATTTCAGTGACGGCTGTTCACTAGCCGTCAGGGAAATCCCCGACCAGGAACACGTCGTGGCCGCCCATGGCAGCATGCGCCAGCCATGTGGCATCCATGCGCTGCGAGTTCGGACAGGTTTTTGGCCACGTGGACGCCGTCCGGACCTCGCCCGCACTCCATCCTCCGTGCCCCTCACTCTCTCGCCTCCTCCTCGCTCTTTTCCTCTCTGGTTCGTCGCCACGTCGCCCGAGCTCACCTCGCCACCGTTCAAAAATCTGCCACCGTCAGCCGCGCATTCGCCTGCTTAACCCCGCAATCGAGCGCGCCAGAGTTCGCTCTCCCATCCTCCACCCTCGCCTCGACCCGTTGCGTCAAGGTATACCCGAATCGACCTGTCCTCTTCCCGGTCCGCCATGGCCGCACCTTGACCTCGCCATGGTCTCGCCGCTCTGGCCATCCTCTCTAGTCCTCTTGGTGCGCATCAGATGTGTTGTGGTGTGTAGATGCTAGGACGCCAGTCGCTTAAGTCGATTAGGGTTCCATTGGGCCGGATTTCGTTGGACCGCCGCGCGCACGTGGCCTAGCCGCCGTAGTAGAGCTCCGGCCACTTTGAATAGCCTATAGGATGCGCCATGGTCCGCTCGAGCTAAAGCGCTAGTCAATGCCGCCGGTCAAGCCCTCCCTCGCCGGGAATCGGTGTCGCTAGAGTCAGGAACGACCGCCGCTCCGTCGTGCTCGTGTCCCTACCGCTACCGCCGCTCCCTTCCCTCGATAGCACCCTTGATCGATGCACGGTGATCCCCTCTTCCTCCCCCGCGGGTTGGTGTCGCCAGAGCGCCGCTAGGACGGCCGGCCGAGCCTCGCCGCCGTCGAGGACCGTCGACTTAGAATAGGGTAAAACCTAGGGGTCTTGGTGCAAAGCTGCCAGACTCAATGTATTTTAGTTTAGGGCTTGGGTGAATACCAAAAACTTCAAGGGCTTTTCTGTAAAGATGTTTTTCCAGCCGGATTAAAGAAAAAGGATTTTCCAGATTTGGTTTTAATCTTTGAAAAATCATAACTTCTTCATTTTTGATCCAAATAAAGTGGTTCAAGTTGGAGCATTTTTCTTTTGAGAAGCTCTATCCAGGAAAAATATGAAATACATTTTTGGTGATACTTTTTTGTATAACTTTATTTATCCCTATTAATTGTTTATATCGTGGAAAATGCATAACTAATTCTCTATAGCTCAGAAAAATGTCAAACCAATTTTTTTGGTTTTCTTATGTCAATATCTATCTGTGATAATTATATCATGGTCATGTCCTGTGTAACAATATGCATGTCTATTTATGGTGCCTTTTTCTATTAGATGGTAAATAATTCATAATAAATAATCTATAAGGAATTTGTGTATGAAACTTTTTGAAGAGTGTTTGTATGCTAGTCTATAGATGATTATATTCTGAGATCTGTTGTTTGATATGTTTCATTGTACAAAGTATTTTCCATCCATTAAAAGTTGCTGCCTTGTCATTTTTGTGTAGGGCAAAGTATTCACTGTTTTGAGATGAAATTTTTATGGTAGTCTAATATTGAATTTTTTAAGCTTCTGTAATTTTTACAGAATTTTTGGAGTAGTTTAAGTCTATGTTGCAGTTATAACCCTAAGTATCATTGTATAATTAATCGACATTGGAGATGTTATTTCATGTAAAGAATATTTCTTTTCTCAAGTTAATGTTGTATGAATTGATTATGCTGTTGGTGTAGTTCAATATGGAGTAAGTTGTCTATGAGTGTTATGATTTGTTTGGTGAAGTGCAAGTAGGAGTTTTGTAATGCTTATTTTGGGTTTGTGTAAATATGAATGCAGTAGATGACATGTGCTTATCTCCTGTACATGTCAAACCTTGTATCTTCTCTATTTGGAGCACTCATGCATCATCATCACCTCCTTTCGTACAATCGTGCATTCGTTGTATTCATACGCATTATGCATCATAAAGGATTGCTGGAAAGTGTGACGCCGGTAGTTCCCGGAGAGCTACAAGAGGACGACCAGCAGGAAGTGGCAGCACAAGAAGCTCCCGAGGATCCCAAAGATGATCTCCCTGAGTGCCCAGATCATCAGCCCAGCTCGTTTCTGAAAGGCAAGCCCCGGAGCATTTCTCCCTTCGATTTGCACAAATCTAACTTGAGTTATTTACTTGTTTACTGCATTACGTTTATAGGTGTTGTTCGATACCGTTGTTGCATTACTATATTCCTTGTCCACCCCGATACACGTCATTACCCTATTAAGTTTAGTATCGTTATATGCTTAGCCCTGCTAATATTTAATCGGTAGAAGTCGGGTGATTTCCTGTCATCCGCGAGCTATAGGTGGTAACTCGAAAAAGGTTGGTTACCCTGATGGTATGGTATAACCATGTAGAGATAATAAATCGAGACCGGGCGGGATTGGTGTTGTGGATAGAACTGAAGGTTCTACGTTGTTATCCCGTCTGTGTCGAACTAGGACCCCGTTCGTTGTACGTCCTCAAGTCATATTGAATTGATGCCCCACATTTAGCTGGAAGGATAACTCGTTCTGACCGCGAAGCCATAAGTCGTTTGGGCCGAGAATTAACCTGATGTGTGCATCGTATTGGAGATGGTGGCGGGGGCCACAGGGACACGGTGGTAAGGCCTGAATATAGCATGGTGCGCCCTGCTGGCAGCCGGGCGGTCCCTGGGTACGATGGTACCTGTTGAACTCGTGACTCTACCCAAACAGATGGTTGGTGACCTGTAGCTCACCGTGGTTGGTGAGTGTGGTTTGTGTGGGGAATACCCGCCAGCTGGTTTGCAATCGATTATAATCGCCATCGTTCCTGAACTGTGAACACTTGACTTGAGCAGCGGCATTGTAGTAAGAACTTGAACAAAGAGATGAGATGGTTATGATGTTGAGATCGAAAGATACTCAACCAGAATTTGGTTAATATTCTTGATGATTAAATTATTACCATGCTTGATTAGTTCAGGTGCTAATGTAGTATGGTAAGGTTAATGACTTAAAATATACTGCTAGAGGAATAACCTCTACTTTCTTAAGCTCAGTCTTTCTGCAAATAAATGATTCAGCTACCCACTGATAAAGCCATGCATAATCTTTGGAGTCAATTTACTTTTAGTTTATGACGGGTAAGTCTAGCTGAGTACATCCTTGTACTCAGGGTTTATTTCCCATGTTGTTACAGATGGCGAGATATTTTATGGTTATTGCCAAAACTGCTTCTATCTCGCCTTGGGAGATGAATAGACCTTGGGCAACGTCACTCCTCTTGACTTAATGCTTTTGTTGGATGCTGACCTAAGTACTGGCACTGTATTTAAACTTGGTGTGTGTCTTAAAAATTTGAACTCAAAAGTCTTCCGCAACTCCGTATTTGAATTCGAAACTTGGTTTGTAATAACTATGTTTTAAACTCCGGTGTTAAACTTATGTGCGAATGTTTGTAATATGTGGATGGTGATCGCTGAACTCATTACGATCTTGGTTGGATTGGAGAATGTTTGAAATCCTTTGAGATTTCAGAAATGACTACCGGGTTTGTTAGGTCTTAATCATGTAAGTTTGCTAGATAATGGCGAATTACGTGCTTAAGCTCTAATAAATTGGTCGGTTCTATGACACTCTAGTCCAAGAGTCGGGCCACCTGCCCCTAACAGCTTGCCCTGAGTGTCGACCGGCTTAGAGCAGGGCTTGCAGTCAGTCATCCCAGCCCTCTCCAGGATGTCTAGAGTGAACTGCCTCTGGTGGAGGAACAAGCCTGAAGGTCGGGGCTTGACAGTGACGCTGAGGAAGTGATGGAACACACCGAGATCCTTCATAGCAAACTCCTTTTGAAGAGAGGAGATGATCCGGTGGAACAAGGACTGGCTGGAGGCGGTGAGGACAATGTCATCCACATAGAGTAGTCTCACCCCCATGGCTGTAAATGAAGAGCGAGGTGTCCGACTTGGCCTCCAGAAACCCAAGAGTCAGTAGGTAGGAAGCAAAGGTGGAGTACCATGCCCGAGGTGTCTGCTTCAGACCATACAGGGACTTGTTGAGCTTGCATACCATCTCGGGACGGGAATGATCCACGAAACCTGCCAGCTTGGTTGCAGTACACCGTCTCTGTCAGAGTGCCATGGAGGAAGGCATTCTTAACATCCAGCTGGTGCACGGGCCAGGAGCGCTCAAGTGCCAGGGAGAGGACAGTACGGACTGTCGCAGGCTTCACCACTAGGCTGAAGGTCTTGTCGTAGTCTACTTCGGGCCGCTGAGTGAAGCCACGGAGCACTCAGCGGGCCTTGTAGCACTCCAAGCACCCATCAGCCCGACGCTTGTGCGTCCAGATCCACTTGCCCGTGACCACATTGCCTCAAGACGGGCGCGGCCCAAGTCCCACGTCTAGTTGGCGATCAGGGCCTCGTACTCCTCCATCGCTCGACGCCAGTGAGGATCCACCAAGGCCTCACGGACGGAGGAGGGTAAAGGAAAGACCCTCGGCTTGCAGGTGACGGCGGAGAGGGCCCGAGGCCGGGACGCCTGCCGCGTCACCATGGGGTGAATGTGGCGAGGGTCTCAATACATGAGGGGTGGGTGGTACACCGGCTCATCGTGTGAGCGTCGGGGGGCATGGGAAGCTGGTGCCGGTGACGGAGGCCCTACCGGAGGCGTTGGTGGCGACGACGGAGCAGATACCAGAGAAGAAGGCACCACCAGCGGTGTCGGGACCTGTGGTGGCTGCGAACGACGCTGGTAGACACTCATGGGGTGTGCGAAGCGGCCGGGGGCCACCGGTTCCGTTTTCGGTGGAGGAGGTACCACCGGCGGTGAAGAGGCTTGCCGTGGCAGCCGAGCTGGCTCCGGTAGAGCAGCAGGGGACGCCAGGGTCACGTGTGGCGTGACAGGGCGCTCTGGGACCTCACAAGGCACGGAAGGGAAGTCTGGGGCCACGTGTGGCCTAGCTGGGGGCTCCGGGGCCGCACGTGGTGCAGCAGGAGCAGCAGAGAACGGAGAGAAGGTTGGCGGGACCTCCGAATCAGCAAGAAGCAAGGAGGCCAGCTCGAGGTCGGAAGCAGGTGTAGAGGTGCTGGAGAAAGGAAAATCTGTCTCATCGAACACGACGTGTCGAGAGATGTGGACCCGGCAAGAAGTGAGGTCATAGCAGCGGTAACCCTTGTGGTCGGGGGAATACCGAGGAACACACACCAAGTCGAGCGGGGCGCGAGCTTGTTGGCAGCGGTGGCGGCGATGTTAGGATAACACGCGCACCCAAAGACTCGGAGGTGATCATAGCTGGGAGGCGTGCCGAAGGTGAGGTGTGAGGGCGGGAGAAGCAGTGGAAGGCAGACGGTTGCGGGTAGGTGGCGGTGCAGAGACTCTCGGCCCAAAAGCGAGCAGGGAGAGAAGCCTGGATCAGAAGAGTGCGCATGATATCGTTCGTGGTGTGAATCATGTTCTCAGCCTTGTCGTTCTGAGGAGAGGTGTAAGGGAAAGACATGCGCAGTGGAACAACATGAGAGAGAGAGAAAGAGCGAGAAGTAGAGTTATCGAACTCACGCTCATTGTCACACTGGACGGCCTTGATAGTGCGGCCGAACTAAGTAGACACCCAAGCGAAGAAGTGAAGGAGAGAAGGAAACACGTCAGACTTAACGCGCAAAGGGACAGTCCAGGAGTAGTGAGAGAAGTCATCTATCACCACCAGATAGTACTTGAAGCCAGAGCAACTGAGAACAGGAGAGGTCCACAGATCGCAATGGACAAGGTCAAAGGTATGAAGGGCACGAGAGGAAGAAGAATGGAAAGGAAGACGGATGTGACGGCCAAGCTGGCACGCATGACACAGGTCCCTCATCAGGAGTCCGAGTGCAAGGCAGAGCAGAAATGCGACTGAGCTGTGTCAGAGCATCACGGCCGGGGTGCCCGAGTCGGCAGTGCCGGGTAGTGTAGGAGGTGGTGGCGTGAAGGCAGCGGCCGAGGTAGGGGAGGGAGAAGGCGAAGAAGATGCAGCGTAAGGGAGGAACCGAAGGGTGTAGAGGGGCCCGTGCTGTCACACCGGAGAAGGGGACGCCGGGAGGCCAAGTCCCGCACGGTGAGGCCAGTGGGGTCAAACTCGACCGAACAAGAGTTGTTGGTCGTGAAGCGGCGAATAGAAAGAAGGTTGTAAGTGATACCAGGAGCAACAAGAACATCAGCAAGGTGGAAAGAGCCATGTGTACATGCAGTACCCACAGAGGAGACAAGAATGGAAGCATCGTTTCCGACGATGATAGAGGAGGAATAGGAAGGGTGGGGAGGGTGGACAGAAGAGAGAATGCCAGGATCTGGCATGGTGTGGTGCGATGCGCCTGAATCAGCAATCCAGTCGGGATAGATTGGCGGCGGCCTCACAGTAGAGGGAGGGCTGATGGCCCCGACAGCGAGAGCATAGGGAGGGCCAGTGGGGCCTCGCCAAATAGAAGGAGGAAGGCCGTGGGCAACAGCGGCCAGGGCGGTGGCAGGTGTTGGTACAACAGGAGAAGGGCACGGCCAGGCGGCTAAGGTCGGCCAGGCAGGAGCCGACACGGGAGGAGGGCCCATCCCAACAGGCGTAGGAGGAGGAAGGGCGCTGGCGGGAGGATGTGGCCAAGAGGCGGTGCCTAGAAGGGAGGATGGTGGCGGCGCCAGGGCAGAAGGGAGGCGCGGCAGCCAGAGAAGAGGGAAACAGGGGATGGCCGGGAAGATAGCGGCCGGGACAGGGAGGGGATGGCGCCTAGGACCAAATGCGGCAGCGGCCGGCGGCAAGGGTCGCCGACAGCGGCAGCGGCAGCAGCCGGCGGCGGCTAGGGCCAGGGTGCACCTTGTGGAGGCGTCGTCACCGGGTTGCTCCCACGGCTAGGACCCGCACCACGTCCCCCTCCGCGGCGACGGCGGCCGCCACGGCTCGATGCCTGGTCGAGGGTCGGAGGGGGCCTCGATGTCTGGTCGATGTCGGGGCCGGGCAGCCTGAGGGAGTGGGGCGAAGGGTCAGATGGGGGCCTCGATGCCTGGTCGGCGTCGGGGCGCATCTCTCTCCCGCTCCCAAGCGAGGGCGGCTGCGCGCACCCGCGCCTGGCCTTCCGCGGCAGCAGCCTCGGCTGTGACGAGGGTGGCGGCAAGGGCGGAGTCGGGAGCCGCTGGGTGGAGGTGGGAAGTGGGCGGCAGAGGAGGCGGCGCGGGAAAGGGAGAGGCACCCGCGCCTGCACGAGGCACGCGCAGCATGCCCAGCCCGCCGCGGCGACGACGGTTGCCACGGCGTCCGCATCCCCGGCGCCCGCGCCCGCCGCCAGGAGGAGAGTAGCGGCGGCGGCGCTGGGAGCAGCCGGGGCGGCGGCGGCGCTAGGAGCGCCCGACGGAGGAGGAAGAGCAACCTGCGCCCACGTGTAGTTGGGGAGAGGAGGAAAGCAGTGGAAGTAGGTGGGAGAGGAAGGAGGAGGAGGACGACCAACCATGGCTGCAGTGGTGGCGGCGGGCTGGCCGGCGGCGGCTGGCAGCTGGGGAGTAGGGGAGGGAGAAAAGAAAAGGAGAAACCCTAACTCGATATCATGTCAGAGGATCGGAGGATAATGATTGATTGTATTCCATAACCCTACATAGGCACATATAATCAAGTATATGGGCCTCATGGGCCTAAGCCTCATGGGCTGAGATATACACTCCAACAATAATGAATATACCTTTCACTACTAGACCTAGAACAATTCTATTAACAGGTCATCACCAGTAATCACCACATGAACAAGAACCGCCTCTGAAGTGATGGAAGCGGATCCCATCTCTCAAGATTATTTCTCTGTTCTCACTCCTGGATATCAGCTTCATGGTTGAGTGGCAGTCACGGCAAACTCTCAGGTTCTTCATTACTCGGATTGGAGCTGATTGTGGCAAATGGATCATTCCAAATGCCACAGCTAGTTTTTCACTGTGGCAACCAACCAAATTCTGCTCCCTCCTAGAGATGCCATCTGACTCTGTGCTAGCATTATCAGTGCCCACCAAGTTTTCTATCCTGGAAAGCATCTCTGCCAGTATCTTGTATATTGCATTGCTCTCTGGATGGGACTAGTCACCGGCGACAAAAGAGTGAACCCCAGACCTTAGTTCAATCCAACTAAGACTAGGCTCTTTCTTCACACCTAGCTCTTTCATCAGGTCTCGAGTTTTTGAAGATAAGGATAGCTAACCAGCATCTAAATACATGTTGTAAAAAATTACACAGGATGCTGAGGAAGTGGGTTCCAGATCCATTATCTGATTCGCCACAAGTTGGCCTCTCTCCATGTCTCCATGGATACGGCATGAGGCCAGCAAAGACCGCCAAACCACAGCGTCATCATTGAAGGCTGAATCCCTTATAAAAGCCTCAGCATCAGCTAGCCTCCCAGCTCGTCCAAGAAGATCAACAACACAAGTACAGTGCTTTATGGTTGGGCTCAATCCATATTCATTATTCATAATTTCATAATACCTGCATAAGATCATCAAAGGAGGACTTATGAGGCATGTATAGTATAACAAAGAAAGTTGATCCGAAATCGACTGAATGCCCTGATATGAAAGAAATGGCAAAGGCTTACCTGAGTCCCTCATCAACCAATCCTCCATGACTACATGCCGTAAGGATGCTGAGAAAAGTAATCTCATTAGGCACCACCTTTGCATCCATCATTTCATTGAAAATGCGTAAAGCATCCCTTGCACAACCATGCTGCGCATGGCTTGATATCACTGCAGACCAAGAGACAATGTCACGCGATTCCATTTCCTGAAACCTCCGAGTCACAGCATCAACATCTCCTGACCTAGCACACATATGAATGAAGGAATTCCCCATGGCAGTGAACCGGTTAAAACCATATTTTATGGCAAGACACTGAATCTGCTCACCGGTCCTCGCAACAGCTAAACTAGCACATGCATTCATGATGCTAGACATTGTGAAAAGATCAGGCTTCAGTCCGTAACGTATTGATTCTTGGAACAATCTCAATGCCTTCTCATAAAGCTCGTTCTGAACACACCCTGAAATCATTGACGTCCAGGTGACAATGTCTTGCTTAGGCAGAGCTCTGAAACACCTGTATCCATCCTCTATGCAACCAGAGTCAGAGTACAAGTCAATGAGTGCACTCCCAATATAGTCATCATCTTGGAAACTGTGTTTGAGTACTTGACCATGTATCTGTTTCCCAAATCCAAGTTCACCAGCCAAGTTACATGCACGCAGAATACTTGAGAATGTAAATTCAGAAGGCTGCATCCCTCGGCTCTGCATCTCTGAATACAAACTCAAAGCTTCTCGAGTGACTTCCTTACTGACAGCAGCTTCATCACGACAGAATCCTGCAATCATCACATTGAAAACAATCACATTTGGGTCCGGCACCAACTTGAAAAGTGCAACAGCATTGGTCAAGGCGCCTCTCTTAGCATACATGTCAATCATTGCGCTCACAAGAAACAGGTCGGCGTCCAGTCCAGCCTTCACCACACATCCATGAAGTGCCTCTGCGATGCGCTCTCCGACATCACCACCACCAGAAGCACAGCACTTGATGATGCTCCCAAGCGCGAACGAATTCCACCCGATGCCATTCTGGCACATCAGAGTGAACACCTTCATCGCCTCCTCACGTGCGCCAGCACGGACATACCCGGACAGCAGTGAGTTCCACGACACGGCGTCATGCTCCTCAGCAGCATCAAACACGCGCCTGGCCTCGCCCATCTCGCCGCACCCAGCATACATGCTGGCGAGCGAGTTGGACAGGAACGCCCCGTTGCCGAGACCGTCCAGGACGGCCATCGCGTGCACGGCCTTCCCAGTCCTCACGTCGAGCGCCCGCGAGCACGCGGCGAGCGCGGCGGCGTACGTGAACCGGTCGACCCTGAACCCCTTGGCGGCCCGCGCGCGCGCGAACGTCGCCAGGCCGCGGCCCGGGACGCCCACGCGGGTGTAGGCGGCGATGAGGAGGTTGTAGGAGACGGCGTTGCGGCGGGGCATTTCGTCGAGCAGACGGGCGGCGTGGACGGGCGCCCCGACCCCGAGGCGGCAGTAAGCGGCGAGGAGGGAGTTGCGGAGGAAGAGGGAGGCGCTCGGGTGGGTGCGCGCGATGTGGGCGTGCACGGCCGCGACGTGCGGCAGCGCCGCACAGGAGCGGAGCAGGTCAAGGTAGAAGGCTTCCATGGGAGCCGGCGGCGGAGCAAATCGATAGTAATCTACAGCAAGGACACAGCATTAAGCATTTGTATATATATAAAGAATCAATAACCATTCATGTTGTTATGGATGGAGACGCTCAGCGCTCACCTTTGCACGTTGCTGGTCGTCTGGCTGCAGGGCCGATGATCGTCTAGGTGTCCTCGCCGCCGCCGTCCCTCAGCCTCCCCCGGACTCGGCGTCGCACAGACAACCATATGTCCAGAGCGGGGCGCCGCCGACAGGACGTCAGAGCGACCGAGCGCCTAGGCCCGCTGACCACCGGGGATTACGCAGGAGCAGAGGGAGGATTGGTCAAGAAAGGAGGGAAACCAACGGCGGCGGCGGCGGCATGTTGGCCCGAACGCCCGGTCTCCGTACAACTACGCGAACGCCTTTGTATCTTTTGTCTGAAGGTCATATCTAGGAATTTTGCAAGAATCACAGAAATTTCAGAGAAACCAATTCAATCTTACAAGAAAAACACAAGACTACAAATTTTGCCGCGTTCCAAGCAAGCTTGGGAGTAGGGATAGTGGTGAGTGCCAAGATGGGAGGCAGTGAGGCTTGGAGGAGCTTCATTGGCTGGCTAGGTGGACAGCTAGATTAAATTTGAATCCAACTAACGGCCCTATTCGTTTGGTCGTTTCTGGCCGGTTAATTTTGACTGCCGCTGATTTTTTGTGAGAGAAAAATATTGTTGAATGACTGACTGGTTTAAAACAAACAGTGTGGAAAAAACGTGTGCCCTTGGCCATCGAAGATGATGTGTCACAGACATCCTAGAGGTGTCTGCTCAAACTCCAAGATGATCTCGTCCCATCACAGGTTAGATTAGGAACATTATTTTTGAGACTAGATTAGGAACATCATTAACAACTTCGGAAATAAAGCATCAGACATGTCAGTTGAAAACAAGCTTTACGAACTGTTGCTTGGCAACCCAAAGCTATAGGAACGATTAATTGGCCATGCAAACTACAACAGAGATCAATGAAATGTTACATATTCGAGTTTTAACTGGAGGGAGAGGCACAGGTCAACTAAAACTTAATTTCTTCCCTTTACATTCCAGTTTTAACACAAGGCACGCTCGCGCCTAAAGCCTAATAGGCAGCTCCAAAATAAATACCTCGCATACAACACGCTACAACCTGGAAGGACTCAACTGTAGGGTCGGGGCAACAGGCAGAGCGAGGGTTGGCAAAATGACCCTTCTTTTTCAGATTAGAAAACAAATTGTAAGCAATGCGTGGGCATGTGTATCGAGTCTCAACAACAGTGCGACAGGAATGTACAACGATCAATAGAATCATACAATGGCAATGTTGGATGACTGTTTCCAACAAAATAGATGAAAACTTGCAGCACGTTAAACGAAAGATCCAATAACACTTCAGACACCAATTAGCACAATAGTTTACCACATAAATTTAGATCCATACTACTGTGCGGAAACAAGTTCAGAACTTCAAAATACTTCAGTACAATCAAGTACATAAGCCAACATAGCAGATAACTTTGTCTCGGGTACAAATCACAAGCTAGAGAGTCCACCGGGCATGTTAAGTAGATCCATTGGAAGCATTGCCGTAGGGTTCTCTTATCTTCTCCTCGAACCAACACTTGAGCTCACAGCAAGTCACAAGCACAGGCAAATGTTACAGATAGAGTCAAGGGATAAAAGGCTTTACCTGCCGGATACACAATGAAACAGGATCATTCTACCTGCCGCGTCTAGGGGAAGGTGAACTGCTGCTTCGGCTGTCACTAGAGATGCTTCTTCCTCTAGGTGGCCTGCAAGCAGAGATATTTTCAGTTATGGGATACTCTTGGCATATGCAAAAACACCAGAAAACTAACATTACAAAACAAATACATATATGTTACCTTCTAGGGCTGCGGCTCCTTGATACCCTTCTTGGCCCCTATACAAGATACACAGTTAAGCACTAAGTCAATATTGTTACAAAGCATGACCAGCAAAAGAGGCAAAAAAAACATTACTTTGTGTTTGATGCTACAAATACTATATCAGTTGCAGCACTCACCTTTCTTGGCGGCGGAGTAGGAGATTGAGAATATGATGAGTCTGACCTACCACGCCTCAACGGAGGTCCTCGTCGCCTGCATTATACAAGAGAAACAGAATTGTCAGGGGGCGAAAGAGGTACAGCGTCAGCTGGAAGATTTCGGTATCAGATCCACTACCTTCTTGGAGAAATTGATCTGGAGCGGGAGCGAAGGGGTCGGCGAGGAGGAGAGCGACTATAGCGACGTGGAGGTGGTGGCCTTCTTGGTGGGCTCCTCAACCGCCTTGGAGGTGGTGAGCTAGAAGGGGGAAAAGAAGGAATGAGCACAGCAGTTAAGCAAGCAGAATAAGGCAGAGGGCTAAAAAATCAACAGAACTTTAAAACGAACCCAAGACATGAAAAAAAGAAGGGGCAAAACAAGCATCCAGATACTGTCGTCTAGAAGCGTAATGAGTACAGAGCTTAGAAACAAATCACAGGATCATATAGAACAGCAATTATTTATAAACATGGGATACATATATCTAATCCACTTTACTATCTAAAAAAAGGTACAATCTAATCCACCAGCTATGAAATATAAAATAGAGAATACTTGATACATTTAGCAGGGATAGGCATATCGACAGCTATAAATATAAAATGGAGAATACTACATAGTTTTTTAGCACATCAGGGCAGTGCACAATATGGCCACCTTTGTATTAAGGGGCCTTGCACAGAAATGGTAAATAGAGACAAGCTCAAAGAAACTCACCGCCGCCTATGAGGCCCAGGGGAGCGCCTGCGTGGTGATGGGCTGCCACGTCCCCTCCTAGGTGAAGGACTGTGGTTGAGAAAACAGCATCAGCAATTCCAGTGATCCATTCACAGATCCTATAGATTTATATAAGTTATTTAAACTTTAAACATTGCTTACCGCATCGGTGACCTATGCCTCCTAGGTGGTGGAGAAGGAGAACGCCTTCTAACTGGAGATAGTGGTCTCCTGCGAGGAGGTGTGTCCCCACGCCTGACAGGAGAAGGATCTGGTCGGCGACGAATAGGCGGCGAATCAGGACGACGTCTAGGTGATGGGTCAGGTGGACGCCTGGGTGATTCAGCCCTTCGATTTGGAGATCGTTTCCGTGGAGGTGAAGTTGGCTTCCTTCGTGGAGATGCTGCAGACAAGTATGTAAACAATTAAATCATCATAGCTGAGCGAAGAATAAGGAATAGTGATTATATAGTTTCAAAGCTTCAGAAGCTTACATTCCCTAGGACGCTGCTGGGCATCCATTTCAGCATTGCTAACACCTTTTTCAATCTGGGGAGCATCTCTTTTTGGAGGAGGGGGCGGAGCTTTCATAGGTGATGCAGCCCTTTGGCGTGGTTGAAGAGTGAATCTCAACTTAACAACGTTTCCATCAATTTGACCCTGAAAAAATTTAGAACAACTTGTTGTCCATTTACTTATCAACAAAAAGAAAAGACAAAGAATTAGCATAGGATAGAATGCATACACCATCCATGTAAAGAAGAGCCTTCTCAGCATCAGCTCTCTTCTTAAATTCAATATATCCATAGCCACGAGGAAGGTTAACCTAAGAAAACAGGTAGTAGGTGTTAGGAGAAAACCAGGCACAGATTTCCAGAATAAGAGAGCAACACATTCACTTACCATTCGGTCCATTGAAAGCTCCACATTCACTATTTCGCCAAAGTTTCCTGAAAATACAGATAATTAGTCCAATACAGTTTTTGGATTCATTTGGCAACATGATGGCTTTTCAAAAGGACTTGTTTATTTCTGTGTGTGGATGTAAGAGTTTGTATGCAAATTATGTCAGAAACAACAGTAAAATCCTACTAGAATCAGCAAAGCCAGATCGCCGATTACTATAGCAACAGGAACACACCCACTGCATAAGGCTACCAATGGGAAGATCAGTGTGCTTAACCAACCTAACATAGGTACATCATGCAACACATGACTGTTGGAGATAGATATACGAAGTACATCAGGCAACACATGACTGTTGGAGATAGATATACAAAGTATATCATAAAGTAGACTGAAGAATTTGAAAATTAAAAAATGCATATCATCAGTGTTTTCCCTAAAGCCAAGAGATCACTCAGGTGATAATCACACAAGGCAAATTCATGGAAATGCAAATATAGTTTTACTGTCTTGAATCAGTTCAATATGGCTAAAATCGTGGCAATAGACTTCCAAGTTCCAACAGAATGAAGTGCATGAAAAATATAAAGATAAGCTCACCAAATATTTCTTTCAGGTGAGCCTCATTAACATTCCTTGATAAATGATCAATGCAGAGAACAGCTGACTCAGCAGGAGGTGACGCTTTCCTGAAACCAATAACCATATATATTTCAATAATTTAGGGCACAAGAGTTATTACATGTATAAATATGAAAACAGGGAAGACAAAACCATGCAAAGTTCTTGGGGAAATATCCATAGACATAACAGGTTATGTACATGATACAAACTTCCCCAGAAAAAAGGCAAAAGAAGTCAATAAAGTTATGATCTAAGCAGCAACATCACAGCTACAGAAAAATTTATCAGGTGCTGCTGTGACATTTTCTTACTAACACGAGGAGCTGTAGCATCCAATATAATAAGAAATTTGAAGATCCTTTCTATCGTTAGCCCACATACAGAATCCTATATGACAAACTACAACTACTTGCTTCATATATAGTATAAGATAAAAATGATATGATAGTTAAGTAGCAAGTGAAACTGCACACTTAATTATATAATTGTCAATAAACATAGCCAGAAAATTCAAGTAACATATGCAGTTTAGATGCAAACTTGTATATACCTAGGGGGTGAAGCCTTTTTAGGTGGTGGTGATGGCGAACGGACTTTCTTTGAGGGTGAACCCTTTTTAGGGGGCGGTGAAGGTGATCGGCCTTTCCGTGCTCCAGGCGAACTGGCAGACAACAGAATCCATAAGTAAATGCACTCAAGTCAAGGAGAACCAGCATAAGCAACTTTACATTCATGAGAAAAACACATCATGCGACTTCATATATGAGAAACCAAGCCCACGACAGAAATAAAAATATGTTAACAGGATGAAACAAAAGCATGAGGCAGGATGAATTAAATAAAAAAGATGACAATAAATTGATTCGAGTCGACAAAATGCAGGTCAGCACAGGCCTCTGCTATTATAGAAACTGCAAAAGGCACAGCTAAACAAAAAGCCAACAGCAGGAAATTGGAACTGACCAAAGGTGTCCATCTGAATTCTGAATGCTGGACCAGACATTTAACTTATGTTTCCAATTTATCACGAGCATGATTAAAAACAACTGGATTTGCCAATGATCAGTGCAACTATTACTAAACTCTGGTTCTGTACTTCTGTTTGACGCTGAATGGCTGCATCCATAATGTCGAGTGCCACAGGGATTCCATGTATCCACAGAAGTAGTTTGAAGACGCAAGCCACGCCTAATAAACTGTAAAATTATCTGAACCAAACAGCCTCATACTAAATACTGCAATCCTCAAGGTTTACGATGAAGTTACACAAGGCACTAGGGTTCAACGAAGTGACACTCAAATAAGTAAATAGTAATAAACGTTGAAACGGGGTATAACTCGCTACCCCGACGAACAAACAGGGGGAAAAACTCGGAACAAATGCAACAAAACCTAATAAATTAGCCTAGAATCACTGGATCTATAGGATGTAGGGTCTGGCCTCACCCGCGGTTAGCCGGAGGTGGGGAGCGGCTCCGGGACTGGGAGGACGACGACGAGAAGGAGCGGGAGCGCGACCGGGAGCGGGATGACACGGAGCCGGAGGAGACGGAGTGGGACGGCGAGCGAGAGGAAGAGCCCGAGGAGGAGCGAGACGCGGAGCGGCCGCGCCGAGGCTTCGCCATCGTCCCCGGCGGCGGCAGTGGCGGCCGGGCGAGCGTCGGCGGCCCTGCGAGGTTGGGCTAGGGTTTTGAGCGGGTTGGGAGAAGGAAGAGATTGGGACTCGTCTATCCAGACACCAGTTAATCCACCGCCCGCGTTGGTGTGAAAAGAGCCCCCCTGCGGCTAACCATGTCCACTTGTTTTTTGGCCCAACGGGCCCAATAGACGCCCTGCAAAGGTATAAGGCCTGTTTGGACCAGCAGAATCCGTGGGAATTGATTCTATTGTTGAAAATGTTTTTTATTTTAGGATAAACTATTCAACCCCTCAAAAAATCGGATAAAATATTTTCATAAATAAATTCTGTGCATCGAGTGAGTAAGGATAATACATTTTTAGCTCCTAATCTGTTGATTCATTTCAAAAATCACTTCACAAAATCAACGTAGAATCGTTTCTGGAAAAAAGATAATTAAGAAGGGATGTATAAGCGTTGATGGGGGGAAATAATTAATCAAAGTGATATCATATTTATTTTATATGGCAGATAGAGTGGACAATAGTAAAGAAAACGACATTCAATTGAAATGGTATTAGTATGAGTCTATGAGAGGGCTGCACTTGGTAGGTACCATTTGAAAACACTGCATTGACTTTGTTAACTCGTTCAGATTTTGGTTTTTGGCCTTTGAACACTGTAGAACCAGAGGGCCTCTGGTTCCATGTACATACTAGCTTTCTGATACAGCAGACAATGCACAAGGCATTTGGAGGTCAGGATCAGGATGAATCCTCACAGGCAAAGAGCACATGAGTTTGCGGTGGCATGTGGCAGTTTACCAAGTGGAATTGAACAACATCAGCACGGTGAAAGTTTACCAAAACAAGGACAGTAACTTAGAACAGAGCACCGTACATGTGGCAACAAGTTACAGGTTACTCTATTCCAGAAGTGTCAGGTTACATGTGACACCCAGAAGTACGTACTTCTGAATGCTTGTCAGGCAAAACAGATTTATAGATCCATCAGATAACACATGGAGATTGCAATTCAATGGACATACAATTGGACGTATTGCTCTACACTTGCAATGCCACTCCATTCACAGCTGTACCTTCTACATTTTCCATGACCCTCCAGTCAGCTCTAAGTCGCAGGTCAAATTTCTGATTGGCATCTTTAGGTCCATACCTGTTCAGAACATCAGGACGACACCAAAATGGCAATGGCACGAACCACCTGTCATCAATAATGTGGCCACAATACAATGTCATCCACAAATCTATACGAAACATCGAACATATAGCAACTGATGCACCAAATTACCTATTAATCCTGACACTGTGATCCCCATCTATAGTCGAGTCAAGCTTATTAGATGCATAACCATCATGGCCAGCTTCATCAACGGTCCTATTAAACACACCAAAGAATATATTAAATTGCTTATTATGCTTTACTGACCCCACTTGAACATATAGTTCGATTGCTCGCACAACTCTTCTACGTTACTGAAACCTGAATACACCGCATGACAAACATACCTTTTTTTCTCAAAATGACCCAGGACGTGGAGAATCTCTTCCCATCAAAATCAAGAAGGGGCCCTCCAGTGCCAGCCTAGCCAGGTGACACAGAGAAGTTGTCATCAGTAATGTCAAACAGATATGGTCATTAACTCTATTCCAACACAACCATGATCTTCAACTGTGTAACAATAGCAGAAGATAGCACACATACTTTACTGACTCTACACTTCGAAAAACGGAGATATCTGCAATCATGTCCGCACAACATGCTAGCTTTGTGTCCTCTCGAAGCCATTAATTTGCCGGATTTGAAGATACGGCCTACAGCTAGTACTTCACGATTGTCACACCGACGATGCTGAATTTTTATTGGATGGCGAGGACTGTAATTGTCGACCCTGACTAGAGCAATATTGTAATGTAAATCATAATGTTGTAATATTCCGGCTGCTCGTTCTTTGCTTGGAAGGAACACTTCAATCTGCAAACAACACAATTAAGACCACAGATTCATAAAAGGAACATGGATCACATGATAGCTAGAAGCACAAACCCTCAAGTTTTTTAAAATCTCATCTGCACGACGGAAGTGTCTAATCAAGTTCGCCGACGTTAGAATAGTGGTACATCCATTCCATTCAATAAAGCAACCTGTGCATGCAAAAGACCCTTTTTTCTCCTGAATACCGTAATTGATCATTAGTTAGTTGTGAACCTGTGGTTAGAGACAGATATGAAATAGTAAACATCACAATACTGCAAAATCACCATTGAAGGAAGCAAGTGCAACGATATTTTCATCTATGTTGGTGGCAACTGTTTCCTTTAGTTTGCTTCAGACACCTTTATCACCTTTGTCATCACCTTTATCATATGTGTCATCAAAAGGCTCTTCAAAACTATGAACCAAAATGTAATCTGGATGAAAATACAATGTACAATACTTGTAAGTGGGACATCAAAGCAGAAAAAAATAAAATGCATGAGAAATCAATATTTACAGGCATTGACTCACCAGTTAACATTGTTTTTGGACGCTCGGGATAATTCAAGGATTCTAGATCATCCTCGTTAAGCCCATCTCCATGTATTGGTACAACTGTATTAGTAGGGGATCGATCCTCATTAAGCCCATCTCCATGTACTGGTTCAACAGTATCAATAGGGGATCGATCCTCATTAAGCCCATCTACATGTACTGGTGCAACAGTATCAATAGGGGATCGATCCTCATTAAGCTCATCTCCAAGTACTGATGCAACAGTATTAATAGGGTATTGATCCTCATTAAGCCCATCTCCATGTACTGGTGCAACAGTATGAATAGGTCAAGTGACTAGCGTTTATGTAAGCTGATATTAGATACAATAAGTAACATTAACGTACAATTGTGTGCAGAGGATAAGCACACACAATCAACATATGATGACAACCTGAGTTGAGCCATACTAAGTAATTCTGCTTGAACATACCTATGAACAGAGTTTTTATTAATGATTAGCATTAAACCTAAGAAGTACAATTGCAAACACCTAAGCTTACCAATAGTTACCACGAGTGTATACAGATGTAAAAGATGATTTTGTATCATTTGAGACAATTCTACAAACAGATACCATTACAAATGAACATAAAATACACATAATGAATTATTTTGATGGTTAAAGTGTCGTTATGTACCCAGGACTAGTGAAGGAAACATGTGCAACTCAACTGTGAGTGCCAGATAGGGCTGCAAGAAACCTGATGAGCAGAGTAAACTAAGGACCATCAGACCTGAAATCATTAACCCAGTTGTCTCTCCTTCTTTGCAAATTGTTGTCCTTTGTTGACCTTATTATTGTAGGATAAGATCTTTTATTCTTCTTTGAGCTTCCCATGTGATCATCAAATCTGGTGAGACCATCATCACTCCTATTACGTTTTACCATCTTCCAAGAACTGAAGCAGAAGTTTTTTTTTTTAAAAAAAAAAGTAAGTGCAAAATACAAGTCAAAACAGTACAATGATACAGTAAAAGTAACCCAGACCTACCAATCTGAACGTCGCATATGCAGATTTTAATTCAAGGCTAGTTGCTCATGACCTAACATAAGTTTTCTTGTAAGCTTAAACATCAACTTTGATAAATATAAACCAAGAAAATAAGTAAAAGAGAATACAATTCATTCAATGAGTTTGTTGGTCAGTACTCCAAACAATTACAAAAGTAAACCTGTAGTGTCATAAGCGATTGTTTCCATAACTTTTTCCGATCAGGCATACACAAATACAATTCACCAACTTTGATAATTTTGGTACTTGGTAGGGGTCTCCAAAACTAGGTAGCCGCATAAGCTCATTTCTTAGCTCAACTATGTCATGGAGGACCAATCTGAATTTTTCATAAATGTGTATTGTCTTTCGTAATTAGAAAGAACATATCCCATAAAAATTTAGATGAGTGCAGAATTTTGTATGCTGGCTTAAGCAATTATCGTTCCCTGTAAATTTCCTTTACTGTGACTCCATCGCATCTCACATTCCAAAATGCAATAAACCATACATATAAAACCACTCCAGGAGCAGCTACATGGACACCAGCTTTTAGCTAGAGAGAGAGAGAGAGTACAGGTTTATGTTGTTTTGCATCCTCTTGTTCATATACAATAACCCCAGGCAGTGCAAACATTTATAAATAATAAGTTTTCTATTAACAATGAACGAACTAGGGATCCTAGCCCGCATGCACCCAAAACAAATCAAGCGCACAACGCCCGGACAGCGCTCCAAGCTTCCATTGTCGCACGCTGAAGGCGGTGTGCTTTGTTGGACATAATCTACTGCTACCCCCGGTTTTCTTTCCTGCAGTACACTCGAGGGGGAGGCATGGGCAGGACAGAGCCAGCTGCCCTAGTCTACTCGAAGGCGTGGTGCAGCAGGGCATGGTTCACCAGTGCTGTAGCAGCATGGTGGGGAGTACGTAGAGGTACATCGATCATTCCGACTGATGTGTGTATAGTACTAGGAGTAGGTGAGAATAATACTAGGAGTAGTTGAGGGAAATGGAGATCCATACCCCTTGTACCTCTATCAAGAACACATAGTATAGGGGGATTCTATTTATTTCACCGGGTGTAACTACTACCTGTCTTGTGTATCTCTCTTAGAGCAACAACATTAATCACATCATTAAAGGCGTCCATTAAAGTCTGGTTAACATTCCTTGAAGATTTCTCTTGAACAGATATGACTATATTAAAATCTCCACCCACAAGCGTATGGTTTTCTGAGCTCTGTGTCTTTTGGAGTAACTCTTCAAGGAACTCTAGTTTTCTATCATCATGAGCTACCCATAGATGTTGACCAACTCCCATATAAAACTATCCATTGTCATCTTCAAAGTAAGACTTTGGAAGAACTCATCAGAATCTTTAGCAGTAACCTCTACAATTTCTTTGTCAAAACCCATCAACATACCTCTAGAATGGCTACTACTAGGTACCCATGACCAAAACATATCTCTGTTTCTAGATATCCTTTCTAGTTCTCTTTGTTTAAAGGATGATTTTATTGTTTCTTGTAAGCAAATACCATCAAAAGAAAATTTATTCAATATCTCTAGTAAAAGCTTTCTTCTGCCAGCATTTCCCAAACCCCTATGTTCCAAAAGAGTATTTTCATTTAATATGTCAGAGGGGAGGGATTCACTGATGACCTTAGTAAACTCTATGTGACTGCCTCATATTCAGCTCAGATTGAGTAAAGATGTACTTCAGACTTTTGTGATCAGTGTAAACCTTACAGGGATTACCAAGCAAGTAATGTCTCCAAATTTTCAGAGCATGAACTACCGCGGCAAGTTCTAGATCATGGGTTGGATAGTTCCCTTCATGCTTCTTCAACTGACGAGAGGCATAAGCTATGACTCTTCCTTCTTACATAAGTACACACCCTAGACCAGTTTTGGATGCATCACAAAAGACATCGAAAGGTTTTCCTATGTCTGGCTGGGTAAGAACAGGAGTAGTGGTCAACAGTTCCCGCAAGGCACGAAAAGCCGTTTCACACTCCTCAGTCCACTCAAATTTCTTTTCTTTTTGCAACAAGTTGGTCATAGGCTTGGCAATCTTAGAAAAGTTAGGAATAAAGCGACGATAATAACCAGCTAATTCCAGAAAACTCTGAACTTCATGAACAGAAGTCGGCGCTTTCCATTCCAGAACCTCTTGTACTTTGCTAGGATCCACTGAGATTCCTTCGTCAGACAGAACATGACCCAGGAAATGAACCTTCTTGAGCCAAAACTCACATTTAGAGAACTTTGCATACATCTTATGTTCTCTAAGCCTTTCCAAAACTATCCTCAGGTGTTTTGCATGATCTTCTTCATTTTTTGAGTACATTAGGATATCATCAATGAAAACCACTACAAATTTGTCCAATTCAGGCATGAAGACCGAATTCATCAGATACATAAAATATGCAGGAGCATTTGTTAACCCAAAGGACATAACAAGATACTCGTACAATCCATATCTGGTAGAAAAAGCAGTCTTAGACACATCTTCAGGTCTGATCTTGATTTGATGATAACCCGATCTAAGGTCTATCTTAGAGAACACCTTTGCTTTGGCTAATTGATCAAACAAGATATCTATGCGGGGCAAAGGATACTTGTTTTTGACGGTCACAGCATTCAGGGGACGATAGTCCACGCACATCCGTAAAGATTTATCCTTCTTCTTGACAAAGATGGCGGGGCTACCCCACTCAGACGAGCTAGGACGAACAAGACCTTTATCCAGCAAATCCTTCAACTGGGTTTTCAATTCTAATAGCTCATTTGGTGGCATGCGATAAGGTCTTCTAGAGATCGGGGCTGTGCCTGGCAACAACTCGATGCGAAACTCCACATCCCTGTCGGGAGGAAGTCCCAGGAGTTCTTCAGGAAAGACATCCGGGAATTCACATACGATGGGCAGGTCAGGAAGGGGAATCGCACGAGTGGAGTAAGACGCACTTTCCAACTTAAACGTTCGGGGTAAGGGTACTTGGAAAGTACCTTCCCCTTGCGAATTCCTGATCGATAACATCCTATTTCCAGTGTCAATCATAGCTCCCCAAAACTTCATCCAACTCATCCCAACTATGACATCCACACCTAACCCGGGCAGAACTATTAAGTTCAGCCAAAATCTCCACTGGTCTAAATCCAACGTTACCCCTTGCACCAATTGCTTAGTGGTTATGTCAGCACCCGCTGAGCTAACCTTGAACTCAATACTTAACTCAACTATCTTCTGGTCATGCTTTTGTGCAAATGCTTTACTCATGAAAGAATGCGATGATCCAGAATCAAACAAAACAACTGCAGGGATTTGATTCACAGGGAACGTACCTGCTGTAACTGGCTCTCCAGAAAGGATCTCCTCAATCGAGATGAGATGAACATGGGCAGGGTAAGTATTTTGCTGCTTCTTGGGAAAGGGACAATTCCTTGCCAAGTGACCCTTCTGGTTACAGTTGAAGCACGGCCCAAATACTGGCATTCCAGTTCCTGCAGTACTGTTCTGGCCTGCCTTCACCTGGGAAGCAGGAGCTCTGAACGCTTTCTGGAACTTCTGCTGCTGCTGAGCTGGGTGACTGTTGATTTTCTTCTGTGGGGGCCTGAGTCTTGCCCCAGACATCGGTGGATGATACGGAGCACGATAAGCAGGTGGGGCTCTTGACTGAGATGACCCACCTCCATCCTGTGCTCTTTTGCGATTCTTGGCAGCCGCATGGACATTGTTACTATTTTCTTGCATCAGACAGTCATTCAGGAAGTCATTGAAAGTCGTGCGGGAAGAAGTACTCATAGTTTTCATGAGCTTGGAACTGAGACCCCTTTTGAAGCTAGCAATCTTGTTTTCATCACTGTTCATAAACTCAGGAGCATAACGATCCAAGTTGTTGAAGGCTTGAAGATACTCTTTCACCGAACGATTACCCATGTTAAGAGCCAAGAACTCTGCTTTCTTCATTGCCATGAGACTTGGAGGAATAAAATTCCCCTGGAAAGCCTGAGTGAAGCGATCCCAAGTGATTGGAACACCGGGTGGGAAGGTGGTACGATGCTGTTTTCACCAAACCCCCGCGCATCCCTCTAACTGGTGTGCGGCATACTCAGCTTTCAATCCCTCTGTTAACCTTAGAAGACAAAACTTATCTTCCATAGTGCTAAGCCACTCATCTGTCTGAAGCGGGTCAGGGGCATCCTTAAAGATGGGAGGCTTAGTGTGCTGAAACTCCTTGAAGTTGTTGTACTGGTTCGGCTGAGGACCCTGACAAAGATCCCGATTCAGGTGTTCCCGCACAAGCTGCTCAACATTACGCTTGCTTCCCAAGAATTGTGCAAACAATTATTCTGCACTGGCGGGCGGTGGAGGGGGTGCACCTTGTGCATGCTCGGCACCCTCGTTACCTCCGTCACCATTACCCGCTGAACCACTGCGAGTGATAGGCGCCATCTGCATAACCCGACAATAAGTAATATTAGGGGATGGTTGTTATCCGGGTAAAATCATGCCGAACTGAATTTATCAAAGGAAATAAATTCACAAAATCAACTGAGGCACAATAATCCAAACTTCACATCATAACATCATAAATAATATTACTTGGGGCATTCCAACTGTCTTACACATCCAAATCTTGCCAGCATACATACACTGGACTTTTTAAAGTGCACGAACATTACCACATACACATAACGAGGTTCCAAATTACATCAAGTCTCAATAGCATGCTAGGACATCACATGACCACATGAAACAAACACAAAAGAGCGATGAAGGTCTAACGCACCCAACTACTCTATCCAACGATGTTGCTACCCTCACTAGGAGTACTCTTAGCCATGGCTCTAGCTGCATCTAGCGCGGTCACAAGCTGGCGAATCTCCTCCTGCTGCTGATGTACGGCCTCATGAAGACTAGCATTGTAGGCATGGACATCAGCCATCTCACTCATCATCCGCTCCTGATGAGTCTTCAAGTTGTAGATCTCGGACAAGGCTTCATTCCTCTCCAACACCATGCGAGCAACCATGGTGTCATTTCTCTCAAGCGATGCTCTCATCTCTGCAAGAAGATCGGTTAACTGTCTCACCTGCTGGGCCGACGCATGGTCCCTCTGAGTAGCAGCGTCTCTCTGACATATGGCCTGCACAACCATGCTCTCAGCCTCCTTGCGCTGTTGCTTGACACGGTCCCTCTGCGCCTTCAGCTTTGCCATCCCCTCCTGGTGATCCTCCTATGACTGCTCCAAGGCATCCTCAGAGGCCTCAAAAGCTGCCTCCATGGTCACCAAACCACGCTCAAGCGAAGCATAGGCCTTCATCAGAGCATACACCACATTAGCCGCCCGAGTATCACCATGAAGGGTCTCCTCAACACTCTTCCCGACAGATGTTCCTGGAGGTTGCACCTAATTGGAAAAATGGGGACAATCCTTAGGGAACACACCCTCGAAGAACTCAAGAAAGTTAGGAGGCCTCTCCTCCAAGATCTGTCTCATCACCTTATAAGCAGCTGACATGGCTCCATCTGCAGGAGTCCGACCTCCAACAGTCGCAATCCAGCAAGTCCACCCCAAGTCATCCTTAGCACGGGCTGGAACTGTGACCTCCACTGCGAACCAAGCGTTGTCCTCTGTCAAGTCAGTCCTGATCCAACGGTAGCTAGGCTCACTCCCCGTCTGGTATCCTGCTGCCTCAAGGAGCCTCCACAGCAGCATAGGCATGCCGTAGCAGTCTTGGAAGGTATGGGTACCACGAGGGGCAGCCCAAGGGTCATACGGGCCACGCGGAGCACGTCCACCGTGGACTTACAAGCGGTCTGCTTGGTCCGAGCCATCTGTCAAAAGTTGTATATCCCGTAAGTTCATATTTTTAAAGAAATGCAACAAATTAATTATAAGGGAAGGAATAGTATAATTTATGAATGAACAATTTAACCATGATGCATGCGCGTTACATACGTCCTCATGAACTATCCATCTAACGTGCTATGCGGTGGTATACATCGTCTCTCATTTATACGTAACTAATTCGTTCTACTGTTTGCGCGGTCAGTGTACCTGCAGAAAATTTCATTTCAGCCCATGTCCCAATGTATGCAAGGCAACGTAAAAATTCATACACCTTCCGAACAATACGAAAACACCGATTACTTACTAACCCACATAAGTCACGCAGAAGACGACACCGCCAGAAGATGGTCCCAACATGTAGTACCTTCATATAAACATGTGTGAAACATGTAAATAATCTAGCACTATTAAGCACTCCCCTAGACTGGCATTGCATCCGATCATGCTCTCACAACTCACACTTACCAGGGCGTAGAGGCAAATTAATCCATTCATTACCATTCAAGCGAATGGCACCCATACGAATCCGTCATTGTATGGGCAATGACAAAATAACAAATATGATGCATACCCCAAGTTAGTACTTAGTTAAGCCACCTGATTTTCTATTGGGCATAAAGGATATGACCACAGGCACACTCTTAGTTTTTAAACCATAGATTTAAAACCTATATATAACTATAAGTTGGCAATTACTTTTTGTAAACCAAAAACTCTTTTATTTTAAATACTTATGAACAATAATACACTGAATCTTGCTCTGATACCAGCTGTAATAGAACCAACCAATTTATTAGAGCACAAGAACACAGGTTGCTATTAAAAGCAACAAACTTATGTGATTAAGACCTAATAAATCCGGTAGTCATCCCAAAATCTCGAAGGATTTCAAACTTTTTTCATACAGCCAAGATTGTAATGAGTTCAGCGATCACCATTCACGTAATCCATAAGTTCGCACATAATTTCAACATCGGAGTTTAAATAAAGTTATTACAAACCAAGTTCAAATTCAAATACGAAATAGCGGAAGCATTTTGAGTTCCAATTCAAAGACACACACATAGTTCAAATACTGTGCCAGTACCCAGGTCAACATCCAGCAAAAGCATCAAGTCAAGAGGAGCGACCTTGCCCAAGGTCTATTCATCACCCAACACAGGGTAGAAGCAGTTCTGACAATATCCATAAAATATTTCGCCATCTGCAACAACATAGGAAATAAAACCCTGAGTACAAGAATGTACTCAGCTAGAGTTACCCGTCATGAACTAAAAATAAAATGACACCAAGGATTATGCCCGGCTGTATAAGTGGACTGGCTGACTCATTTTATTTGCAGAATAGCTCGACTTCAGAGAATAAAGGCTATCTTTCTAGCAGTTCCTTTTAAGTTATTAACATTTTCATGCTACATTAGCACCTGAACTAAACAAGCATGGTAATAATTATCCAACAAGAATAGTAACCAAATTCGATTGAACATCTTTCAACCTCAACATCATAACCATCTTGTCTCTTAGTTAAAGTTCTTACTACGATGCCGCTGCTTAAGTCAAGTGTTCACTGTCCAGGAACGATGACGATTATAATCGATTGCAAACCAGCTGGCGAGTATTCCCCACACAAACCACACTCACCAGCCACGGTGAGCTACAGGTCACCAACCATCTATTTGGGTAAAGTCGCGAGTTCAACAGATACCATCATACCCAGGGACCGCCCGGTTGCCAGTAGGGCGCACCATGCTCTATTCAAGCCTTACCACCGCGTCCCTGTGGCCCCTGCCACCATCTCCAATACGATGCGCACAGCAGGTCGATTCTCGGTCGAAATGACTTATGGCTTCGCGGTCGGAACTACTTATCCTTCCAGCTAAATGCGGGGCATCAATTCAGTATGACTTGAGGACGTGCAACGGACGGGGTCCAAGTTCAACACAGACGGGATAAAACAACATAGAACCTCTAGTTCTTTCCACAACACCAATCCTGCCCGGTCTTGATTTATTACCTCCACATAGTTATATCAGACATTTCGTCCAACCATCCTTTGTCACCACCTATACTCGCGGATGACAGGAAATCACCCGACTTCTACCGATTAAATATTTAGTAGGGCTAAGCATGTAACGATCCTGGACTCAACAGGTAACGACGTATATCAAGGTGGACAAGGAATATAAATAATGCAACAACGGTATCAAGCAATGCCTATAAACATAATGCAGCAAACAAGTAAAGGACTCAAGTTAGATTTTAGCAAACCGCAAGGAGAAATACTCTGGAGCTTGCCTTTTAGGAAGGAGCTAGGCTGGTGATCAGGGCACTCGGGAAGATCAGCTTCTGGGTCCTCTGTCACTGGTGCCTCCTGCACTACCACCTCCTGCTGGTCGTCCTCTTGTTGCTCTCCGGGAATCATTGGCGTTACGTTCTCCGGCAATCCTGTGTGGTGCATAATGCGTATGAATACAACGAATGCATAACGGTATGGAAGCATATGATGATGATGCATGAGTGCTCCATTTTAGCGGGATAACAAGATTTGACATGCACAGGAGATAAGCACATGCCATCTACTACCTTCTCTTCCACACATCCACTAAACCCGAATTACAAAACTCCTAATTTGCACCACACAAATAAATCATAACATACATTGATGACCTACACCATACTGAACTACACTAACAGTATTAACAATTCATACAAGAATAACCTAAGAAAAGAAATATATTTTACATGAAATAATAACTTTAATCCTCATTTCACATATATCAAAAACTAAGGGCAGAACTACAACATAGCCTTAGATTATTCAAAAAATTCTGTAAAAATTATAGAAGTTTAAGCATGTCAAAAGTAGACTACCATAAAATTTTGAGCTCAAAATAGTAAGTACTTTGCCCTACATAAAAATGACCAGGCAGCAACTTTTAATGGATGAAAAATACTTTATACATAAAAACATATCAAACAACAGATCTCAGAATATGATTATCTATAGATTAATATACAAACACTCTCCAAAAAGTTTCATATACAAATTCCCTATATATAATTTATTATGAATTATTTACCATCTCATTGGAAAAGGCACTATAAAGAAACATACATATATTTACACAAGACATAGCCACTAAACATTTTGCACTGATAGAGAATAATATAAGAAGACCAACAAACTTAGTGTCACATTTTTCTGAGCAACAGAGAATTAGTTATGCATTTTCTAAGATATAAGCAATTAATAGGGATAAATAAATCTATACAGAAAAGTTTCACAAAAATCACATTTCATATTTTCATCATGTATATCTGCTCATAAGAAAAATATTGCAAGTTGAACCACTCGATTTGGACTAGAAATGAGCAAGTTATGAATTTTACAAGCTTTACACCAAATCTGAAAACTATAAAACAAAAACCACTTTGCAGAAAGGCCCTCGGGTTTTGTCAAATTTTCGAACGAGGTCCCTGCTCGCGTGAGGCACGCAGAGGGTCGGCCAACGCCGGCCATTCCGGCGACGCTCCGGCGAGGGGGAGTGGTGGAGAAGCAAGATGAGGCCATGGCGGAGCTAATGGGCAAGAAAGTAGGAGGAAATGGCGGCCGAGGAGGCGGGGCCGTGGCGAGGGGCGGCCGGCCGGCCATGGCTATGGCGGCGAGGTCCAAAAACGACTCGATTCGGCCGTACCTCGACCCAATCCGACGAAGTGAAGGTAGGAGAATGTGGAACGGCGGCGCGAGCGGCGGCGGTCGGCGGCGGTCGGGTGAGAAGGAAGGAGAAAAATGGAGGGGAGAGGGGGAAAGGAGTTGGGGCGCGGGTTAACCACACCCCCCCGGGCAGCCCGCTGGCGCCTATGCAGAGTGCATGGTGGCCATGCGCCTGTCGCGGCCTGCGCTGGTCGGCCGGTGTCGCTGCCATGGCGATTTGATTTTTTTAATAAATGCTCAAATACCTCTTTCTTTTGCAATAGCTCAAAAAAATATACCAAATTAGGCAAAACTCATAAAAGAGAAAATATAGCCCTCGACGAGTAGAACATTTCATCTTTAATAAGTTTGGTGAAATTCTACATAGATTTTGAAATACAAAATTTCAAACAAAAAGACTTTAAAAATCTATAAAATAGAAAAACAACCCCCAAACCTGTCTTTCTCCACTCTAGGCAAGTGATCTAGATTTGATCATAATTTGATTGACTTGTTTCTCTCATCTTATGCACCATTGTTGGTGATTGTTGACAAAGGGGGAGAAATAAGTCACAAAGATCAATGAAAGGGGATCAATAAACAACTCTTAAAATTTTGAGCACACAAATAGGGGGAGCAAGCTCATAAGCTATTTGTTGCATTTGTATGTGCATAGCATGATGATATGGAGCATTGTAATTTAAATTCAATAGTCATGCTTGTTTGGTGTATGCTAGTCCTTGATCTTGAATGATGATATGAAGTACTAGCATGATCTCTTGGTCTCTAGACATAGTGTATTTCATGAAATTTAAGTATCTCTCTTATAATGTTGATCTCATGAGTTATTTTGAGTTTTGATGTATGTCTAGTTACCATGATGCTAAGGATGGTTTATTATCGCACTCCGATTGGTATCACGCTTCAAAGGTCCATTCTTTAAACCTTAGCATCAATTTTGGTAGTGATATCTCTCCCACAAATTCCTACCTTTGCATATGTGTTTGAAAATCGACCAAACATTGGATGCACATATGTAGGGGGAGCTACCACTACCAAAACCGAAGTCAAAATGCTTGTCCAACCAAGATTTATGATCTATTTATCTTGGATAAGCAATTCAATTTCATATTGAATTCAATTTCTATATCTTTGTGATTAGGTTGTCATCAATTACCAAAAAGGGGGAGATTGAAATCTCATATTTGGTTTTGATAATTGATGGCACCCATTGTTGCTAATGTTTCACTCTAAGTGTGACTAGACACATAGCAACATGGTGATGAAGCCGAGAGCTTGGTGAAGGACTTGGACATGGTGATGATCGAGTATCAAGGCTCAAGGCTAAGGTATAAGGAGATAGGTGTTTTCCCTTTCGGTGATCAAGACACTATAGAGAGTGTGATCATGTTTAGGATCGATAACCGACTATCAAGAGGGGAATTCACGGTTGAATTTGCGGTCCAAGTGCCTCTAGGTATAACTTTTCATGATGCATATGAGAGACTAACTAGAGAGCTAACCCTTGCCCTTGTCCGTCGTAGTCAAATGCTAACACATGTGCTCAAGAGTGATCTACATGGTGTGGATAGCATATTAAGGCAAGTGGTTTGACTTGGGTTGGTGACAGCGCAACGATGAGGACAAAACGATGAAGTTCAGCCTCTGTTGAACTGGTCGGACGTGCCAGTTGGCGAGCGCCGGACGCGGGTCACTGCGCTGGACACGACACAGAACTGGCTGTAAACTGGGCTGGTCGCCGAACGCTGACGCTGGACGCTGGCCAGAGCGCCGGACGTGTCTGGCGCATGCAAGAAGACTGCTTTGGCTGGCGCGCGCGTGGTGTACGCACCGGATGCTGAACAGTGTTTCATCAACATCCGATGCTCAGTGGAACTGTGCGTCCGGTGCTCGTCGGACGCGACCTAGAGAGGTCCAGCTCTGGGTCGTGTCGCCGGACGCGGAGCACCGGACGCACCTCGAGAGCGTAGGACGCTGACGTGGCAGTTTTGAATTTGAACGTTGACCCCAACGGTCGACTGGCTGTGAGCGTCAGACGCATCCATCGCATAGAAATCTGCTGTCCGAAGTGCATAACTGTTGGATTTCGTGTGGGGGCTATAAATAGGTGTGTGGCCGGTTGGGGAGGGATCTCTTGTCCATTCTAACTTCTTTGAGCATACTTTGAGCTAGAGAGACTCCCCTCCACTCATCTCTTGACTTGATTGTTCATCTAGAGTGAGATTGAGTGAGAATCAAGTGCTTGGCATTGAGAGTTGCATCTAGAGGCACTTGTTCTTCGAGTTCGCTGTGGATTCTTATTACTCTTGGGTGATTCCCGTCACCCTAGACGGTTTGGAGCAGCGGGTGGTCTTGCGCTCGAGTGGAGATTGTTCGAGGCCACACCGGTGATCTTGTGAGGGGTTCTTGGTCCTTCCCTGCGGGAGATTCATGAAAGGATACTCTAGTGGATTGCGCGTGGCTTGGAGGATCCTTGTCTTGTGTTGAGAGTGTTGCTCCCGGCTGCGGTATTTGGCGTTGAGTGCCAATTGAGCCTACACCTCTCCAAGCAAGTGTATCGCCACAACGAGGATGTAGCTTGCCGGGAAGCAAGTGAACCTCGGGATTAAATCATTGTGTTCATCTTGTGTTTCTCGAGGATTCTATTGTGCATATACATTGGTTGGGTGATTGGCAATCTTCATCTCTACACGGCGGTATAACCTTCCAATCCTCCTTTGTGTATTTATCTTGTGTAGCTTTAGTGTTCATATCTTGTAAATCTAGTTAACCTTGTTTATAGTTACTAGACTTGTTGTTGATTGGGTGCTTGTAGTATAGCCTTGTATATTAGACTTGTTAGGAAGGCTTGCATAGAGTAATTGAAGCTTTAGCTTTGCATTTACGCCATCTTATAGTCTAACAAGTTACTTACGTTTTATTGCAAGAATTTTATTAGGCTATTCACCCCCCTCTAGCCATTAGGACCTTACAACAGATGAAAGGAGGGAGGAATTTCACCTACGCTAAAGCCAAAATGGACCAGCTCCTCACCAGCGAAAACGAACCAGCTCTGTGCCAGCCAAAACGGACCAGCTTTGTGCTAGCCAAAACGGACCAGCCCTAAATCTCCACCGCTGCCATTGTTCTGCCTTGTCGTCCCCCATTGCCGCAGCTTCCATCGCACCGGTAATCTGCAACCATTACGGCGCCGGCCACCTCCGCTTTGTCGCCCCACGTTGCCGCAGCTCCACCGCGCCGACCATACCGCCGCCATTCTTCTGCCTTGTCGAGGGCCCAGTTTGTACCGGATGGCCCTGCTCGTCGGCAAAATGCTGCACAAACCCAAATAGTATCTCAGAGAAGAAGTGCTATCATGGTTAGTTCATGATATCTTGATCCAGAAGCCACCCCCTTTTATGGTAATGAGGCTCTCCCAGCAGGCAAGATTCCTATTTTGTACCTAATTGATGATTGATTGTAAATAATGCTATGTTCTTATAGGTGGAGACGATCCCCACGGAATTCAAAACAGGAGTAGACTACTCAAAAGCATTCCATAACTTAATTCTATTGGAGATTTGGCATAACATCTGCTCAGCCATGGATGAAATCTCCAGTGGCATGGATGTGGAGGTTAGTGAGGATAACAGTGGGTTCATGAATCAAGCTCCATGTGGTAAAGGGTAAGGATTGTCCAAATAAAGGGGATATCATGTTACTTTCATCAAGGGAGTCAAAATCTAGAGACCAAATTCTCAAGGATGACGGCTTATGCACCATCGTAGTGGTTAAGAATACTAATCTGTGGTATGAGTGGAGTGATAACTCTAAGAGAGGGTGGATGACTGTCTCTCTTTCAAAGTTGCCACATAGTGGAAATCCCTTATGAATGTTGTTGGAAAGTCATGATGAATGGCTTCAAATGTAGTTCTAAATTAATCAATCTTATATCGAGTAAAAATAATATTGGTGTAAGTACCAGCCTCTCTCTCTATAATTAGAGTATCTTTTTGCATTCTTTTATTCTGCACTAAAGTGGAGTTTATGCTACAGGCTAATGGGAAATGTGGACAATGCCGAGATAATGGATTTGACTATGAGGCTTCTTGTGCTAGTTTTGGACTGAATAGCTCGCAGGTTCATGCAGTGTGTAGTTGCATTTTAGCATTTCAATGTCCTCATAGGTCTTCTGCACAGCTAATTTGGGGCCCACCTGACACAGGTAAAACTAAAACAGTTCCAGTAATTCTACATTGGCTCCTGAATTTGATGCCCTGTGCCAGAATTCTTGTATGTGCTCCAACAAACACCGCCATCTTGCAATTGGGTTCTCATCTTGTTCCTCTAGTTGAGAAGTACCATAAATCCAAAAAATTAATCAATGCCCTAAATCTGTTTGGGAATACAGAACGCATGAGGCAGAAAGCTGATAATGAAAAATTGTCAAAACTATTTGAAAGCAATTGTGTTACTTCAGAAGCATCAAGAACAAAATATGCAAGACTTATATTTTGCACTCCCTATAGGTCAAGTTGGTTGGAAAATCAAAAATTCGACATCTTGGTTATTGATGAGGCAGCAAACTTAAAAGAATGTGAATCAATGATTCCTCTTGCAACTAGTGGCATAGAAAAAGTGGTGCTTATTGGGGATGACAAACAACTACAATCAGTGGTAAAGAGCATGGTATGTCTTCATTATATAATCATTTGAGTGTATCCATGATTCCTTGTGTTACTAATGATTATTTCTCGACCGCTAATACATTCTCCTTGCTGGTAATTTCCTAACTATTAGATTGCTAGAGAAAACAATTTTGGGTGAAGCCTCTTTGAGAGATTAAGTGAACTTGATTTCCCAAAGCACATGCTAAATATTCAATATAGAATGCACCCTTCCATCAGCAAGTTTTCAAATCAAAAATTTTATGAAGGAAAAATTATAGATGGTCCCAACGTTAACGACTACAACAACAATTATCTCGATGGACACATGTATGGTCCTTATTCATTCATCCATGTTGAAGATGGTTTCAAAGAAAACAGAAATCAGGGATCAAAAAATATCGTTGAAGCTGCTGTGGTAGCCAATATTGTCGGCAGACTTGCTGAAGGTATGTCTAGCATTTGAGCTTATAAAGAACATTAAGTTTCATGTTTCATCAAAGTTGTTATCTTTAAGTGCCATCCATGTTTCTTTGGTCTAAAACCACTGCAGCATGCACCAAGCAGAAGAAGAAAACCAGTGTCGGTATAGTATCAGCATATGCAGCCCAAGTAATTGCTTTGCAAGAAAGAGTTCAAAGTTATAAGGAGCATGACTTCCTTTCTGTTGAAGTATGCACTATTGATTCATGTCAAGGAAGTGAGAAGGACATATTTATCCTTTTAACAGTTAGACACAATCATGGTGGGAATATAGGCTTTCTCAATTGTGATAAGAGAACTAATGTGGCCTTGACAAGAGCTAAGTATGTTAACTTTTGTTTGCTTTTTTTGTTGGCAAAGGATCAACCTTCAGATACTTAGTCAATTCAATATCCCAGTACATATTCATCTAAATAATTATTATTCACACAAGAACTACCTCTGGATCCTTGGACATGAACTGACTCTCCTTGACAGTAAATCAATATGGTCTGGTTTAGTAAAAGACGCCCAGGATCGTAAATGTTTCTTTAAAGCTCGCGATGATGATTCTCTTGCTAGAACAATGGATCAGTTTAAAATTATGCAAAACTCATAGGTGACAGACAATGTTTTGCGATTGAACATTGAATGTCAGTGTGCTCCAGATGCACAACTCACAGGTGACAACCGTGCCACAAGACCAGACAAGGCACAGGTTGAAGAGCCTGCACATGCAGAGCACTGCAGGCACCTGTGTAGGCAGGAGGCCGGGGCTGCAGGGCAAGTGCATCTTGATAAGCTCTTGCCCAATCTTTCAAGGAAGAGGGCCCATTCTTTGCATGAGGACCAGCCTGATGGTCAGTTTGCTCTAGGTGAAGAACTCACAGATGAAAAGGTTATAGAGTCTGCACATGCAGAGCAAGTGCATCTTGCTCAGTTGTAACACCTCTAGTGTTATATTAACTAAAACTTGCCATGTCATCATATGCATTGCAAAGCATTCATGTTTAAGTCAATCTTGATGTGCATCAACTAAAACCAGTTTATATTTCTTAGGTTGCTTGTGTTTTCTGGAATGTTTGATCACATGAAATAATGAAATCCTATTCTTGAATGTCATCTCAAATACTTAGTGTATATTCTATGTACTTGAGGTGTAAACTATGTTTACACTAGTGTCAAGCATAGAGTATAAACCTAAGTGCGACTCTAAAAATGATTTCCATATTTGAAGATGAATTTGGATCCCAAAGCCTATTTCAAAGCCTTGCCATTCAAAATTCGAATTCAAATTGGAAAGCTATAAAATAATTTTCAAAAGTCAACTTGGTCAACCAAGGGTGTCATTGGGTCATTGACCTAAAAATGTCCTTGGATGATGTGTGTGATCATTAATAACCAACCAATTAAACTAGAAACCAAATTGAGTTTGAAATAGGTTTCAAAAAACCCTTTAATTCAAACCCTAGTTTTATCCCCTTGTCTATAATTCAAAATCTATAAAGAATTTGGAGATAATCTAAAAAGGTAGTTTGTAGATGTTGATAAGAGCTACAACTTTGGTACATAAAGTTTTTCAAGTTTCCAAAAGAAATTTCAAATGAATTTGAAAATACAGTTTTCTAGCAATTAACCCTTTTTGATTTGAAAACCATAATTCAAAAATTATGCATAATTTTGGAAAACTTTGTATATTAAAAAGGTTTGGTTTGAGAAATCAAACATTTCATAGTTTTGATGATTTTCAAGTTTTATTGAGAAATCAAAACTAATTTCAAATGTTTGTTTTTAGGGTTTATCCCCTTTTTAAATTTGAATTCATAATTCAAAATCTAGACAGAATTTGAAGATGCCAGTTAAAGGAAAAGTGTAGCTCTTGAAAAGTTATGCAAATTATATTTTTGGAGATTTTCAAGTTCCTATATAAATTTTGAAGTAATTTGAAATTTTAAACCAATGGCATTTCTGTAAATATCTCGAACAGCACCTAAACCTATCGTCGGCAGCCATCGCCGGCTTCTCAACGCGCGCCGCCGTCCACCGCCGCACCTTCTCGACCGCCAGCGCGCTCATGGACGCGAGAAACTTCATCGTCGTCGTGTCAGCTGCTCCTTCATCGACTCCGTGCTATAAGTAACGGTCGGACGCCGTCGTTCTTCTTCTTCTTTCCTCCCGCCGCCGTTGCCGACGACCTCGCTCCTCCGTCAAAATTCGTTGCCGCTGCTTCATCTCTGCTCGCTCACTCTTGGCCAAAGCTCCGCCTCGACCTTGCGCTCCTTTTGAGCCAGTTAGTGGCTACTCTCCCCGCCCGAATCGTCCGCGCGCCGCCTTCTTCCCCGCGGCCGGTCGCCGAGCCGCCGCAAGTTTCTTCGCCGTCGACCGCCGCCGAGGGTGAATATATTTTACCTTTGACCTCTCCATCGTGTTGTTCATGCTCTTCTGCCTCTCATGCGCACCTTGGTTCGAGCAGCGCATCACCGGAGCCCGCAGTGACGCCACCTTGCCACCGGAGCGCCACCACCGCCATCGCCGCCGTCGACTGCAGCTCAGCGTAGCCGCTCCGAGCCTCCATTAACGTGCGCATCCGCACCATGGTGAGCTCCTGCAGCTATCCGTGCTCTCAATTTTACTATTCGTGCATCGTAGCCACCGGTCGCCGTAGCTCGCCGTCGGCGCAGCTCCGCCGCTCCGCCGCGCGCGTGGCCGTCTTGCTTACGGTCCAGTATGGACTTCATTAACTAGCCTAGCATGATCGCCTGGGCACGCTGCACCTGCCCGAAGGCTCGCCGTCGCCGGAAATCCCTCCGGTGGGCCTCGCCGCCGCACCCGAGCCCCGCCGCGCCGCCATGACCGCCGGCGTGGTTGCCGCCGCCGCTCCGCTACCCCGTTAACTACCTTGATCGACTCCCCGTGCCAAGCTGCGTCTAATAGCCCAAGTCCGGTCGCCGGGAACCACACCGACGGCGAGGAATCACCGGTCTACCGCCGGCGGGCCGTCGGTCAGTGCGGGGTTACTGTGCCGATTTTCTTTTTCCATTTTCAGAAAATGATTTAAATACTGATTTCTTTAAAAATTCATAATAAACCATATATAGCTCCAAAAATCCTAAAAATTTTTATGTGTGCTCTTTATGATGTCCTCTATTTAGAAAAAATATGAAATGTCAAATTTTAATATTTTTATATGTTTTAAAATTATCCATTTTAATTAAAAAATACCCCTTTTATGATTTTTAATAAATAAAATAAAATGATTTTAATTCTGAAATTCATTTTGCCATCTAATTAGACCAAGAGCTTTTCAAAATAAAATTTTGGGCTTAATTTGATAATTTTTATCTTATGCCTTTATTTAATGCTTTTAATTAATTAATTAATCCCTTTAATTAAGTTTAATCATTATAGGATTTGTTTGACTTTGGGATTGATTGATGACCTTAGGTCATTAACCCTAATGACCTTTGGCACTTTAATTAATTGTTTGCGCTTATCTTAATCATGTCGTTAGGGTTTAATCAACGTCATTTCATGTGTTTAATTAATTCCTTTAACGACGTCGATAACCCTAATGAACTTAGTAAGTACGTTTGGGTTGGCTTACAACTTTATCGTACAGGAAAGTTGTACTCAAGCTCTTAATTTGATCATGCATTCATCGAGCATCATGTTTACTATTTCGTCATGTTGGAGCATGTCATTTATCGAATAGTTTCCGTTAACGGAGAGTTAATGTTGTCACACCAGATCCCAAGGACGAGCAGATCCAAGAATCGGGAGTTGATCCGGAGTTCGAGACCATCTACCCCGAACATCAAGGCAAGCCCCGGATGCATTCAAACCCTATTCTATTTATGAAAGTTTTACCGTTTCAGCTATAAAGTGTTGCATTGAGTTATAGGAGTTGAGTGAAAACCCACCAACTGCATTACCTGTCTTACTCCTACATTCCTTGTTACCTATTCAAAAATATGAGTAATAATGCTTAGCCCAGCTTAAATAATTAAATGTTCAAAGGCAAAAGAATTAAAAAGTTATTGCTTTGTTGAAAGGCAATTCAGTAATAATGCTTTGTTGAACCCCTGTTGCAGGTGAGCATCATGGGCAGGAGTGTTATGCATCCTGCTGCATGACTGTCGTTGAGGAAAGTGACAACGAATAAAATATCTCGCTCGTGGGCAGAGCATATAAGCAAGGTTAATGTAATAAGTTATATTATATTCCACTGCTACTATGGTTTGTAATAATTCGACTGATAGTTTGTTAATATTTGAATCTCAAATTTTTGTAAACTTATGTTATTGTAAGTCTTCCACTCTTTTACTCCGATGTGAACCATTTGTACAAAAATTTTGTAATACTGCAATGTCTCTTTACGACGATTGATCCTGCTCGGAGAATCGTGGATGATTCAGGATTTACCCGACAGACTTCTTAAGTCGTATGGAACATATTCATGGTTATTTGGAGTCTGTTTAGAAAATAATCATGCGTGTGGGCCATGTGATTTAGGAGGTTTTGCCACATCAGCTCTCGCCCAGTCCTTCAAGTAAGAGGGGCTGTCTTAGTCAATTTACTCCAGGCGCTCAACTCACAGATGAAGCAGTTGTACTAGAGGAAGAAGATCGTCCTCTAATTGAGCATCTGGAAGGTTTGCCCCAACTAGCTGAGGTTGTAGCCAGGACGCCTGTGAGCTACAAAAAATCAAAAAGGAAGAAGTCATTGGTTAAATGCAGAAATTTGTATCTACAGGACAGATCTGCAAGCGATGAGCGTTTTTGGTCGAACGAGCATATGAATCTATACAACAATATGTTTAGCGGGAAGCAGTGTGCTGACAATAAATGGACCAATTGGGAAAAGATCAGACAATTCCCTGGGATGCCAGATGTTGAGAAAGCATGTCATGACATTGGTCTTCATGAATTGATGGCTATAAAATAGAACTGACATATAGAAACAATCAAACAGTTCTACTCCACATTGTTTGTAAATGAAAGTAGGACCTCGCTGACATGGATGACCGGCAGAAATAGGAAGATTACTGTCACAAAGAAATTTTGTCAGAAGGTTCTACATGTTCCGTCTAAGCACAGTATTAAGATTGAGCACCAATTGACTGATGCACAAAAAGAAGAAATCAAGAGTGCAGATGGTAACCAAGTGAATTCATTAAATCAGATAATTAGAAAGACTATCCATCCTGCTAATGGAGATAAAGGTAACATTCACAGATTAAGTCAAGCCCTACTGTATCATATTTTGTTCAGGAAGCCTTTTGACATTGTAGACATGATGTTCGAGGAGATGGAAAACAACCACAGGCACAATAAAAAGAGAATGCCATATGCCCCATACATCATGTTACTTATTAACGGTGCAATTAGAGAGAAATTTGTACCCAAGGGTGGAGGAAATGAATGTGTTCACAAAAGGTACAACATGGAGTTCAAGTTGCCTAAACAGACAAAGGATCATACAACTTCAAAGTCCAAATCGATGCATGCACCACTGAAAAAGTCCAAATCGATGCGTGTACCATTGATGAAACCATGAACACTTGATCATAGAAGCCTTGAGGATGAATGGATGTCTTCCGGAGACCAGAATGCATATTGGACTACATGCTTTGATGCAAGGCAATAAGTCCTGCTAAACTCTGCTCGCCATGGTGGTATGCTGAGTGTTCTGACACATAACCAGAGAACTGAGCCACCTGTAGTCTTTCATGTAAATAAAGGTTAAAAAATAAGACGCACCTTAGTTTCCTTAACAAAATTCCTCTTGAATGAGCAAAACAAAATCTTCCTCTGGCCTGGTTTAAGGCCGTCAAGCATTGAAGATATTGATCGCTGCAGGTCCGCCATTGAGAAGAGACAGAACTAATAAGTTTTTGGACGAACTTCTAGAGTCGGGTTTGAAAGAATGTGATGATGATTATATCACCGCTGTTAACCTACTTAGGGACCCTCTTATTCTTGGAAGGTACTCCAAGATGTCATCCATGGAAGGTAAGATCGACTTCTTGAGGAAGCTATGGGCACAAGTAAGTTATTGCTGCTTGGTTGACATTCTTGTATTATCAATGGAGAGCTCAACAAATTGCTGCAATATTTTGAACAAATTGATCTTCTTTCAGCCCTGCCTACTAGTGATTTTTACTCTTTATATTTGTTGAAATATTGGGCAGGGCACGCAAGTGATGATGTAGCAATTGTTTATCTCAAATCAAGAGTGAGTGATTTTTAGCTAGATGTAAGCTGAACTGGTTTATGTTTTCTAATGTCTATTGAATGGCAGCGAACTAATGTATATATGTTGTAGCCAGCCAGCTAGGAAGGTTTTAGTGCGGAGGACTAGGAATGGGCAGTTGGTGAGGGGCCTTTTACAAACTACTAGCCGGTTAAGCCAGTGAATCTGGTTAACACCAGAGCTTCGGGTTAAGACCGTTGAAGCCGGTTAAGCAAGTGAATCAGGTTAACACCAGAGCTTCGGGTTAAAGCAATTGAAGCCGGTTAAGGATTAACTGAATTGAATGACCTTAACCGGAGTGAACGCCCTTAACCCGACCATGTGTAGTTAACCGGACGATGTGTCCTTAACCTGCAGTCATTGTCTTAACCGGAGTATATGCCCTTAACCCGACCATGTCTCCTTAACCGGACCATGTGGTCTTAACCAGAGGGAATGCCCTTAACCGGGGGTCTGCCCTTAACTGGAGGGTCTGCCCTTAAGACGACCCTGCGTCCTTAACCGGACCATGTGGTCTTAACCGGAGGGGGTCGCCTACCCTTAACCTGACCCTATGTCCTTAACCGGAGGGGATGCCCTTAACCGGGGGGTCTGCCCTTAACCCGACCCTGTGTCCTTAACCGGACCATGTGGTCTAAACCGGATGGGTTCCCTTGCTGTAATATGGTTGACATTCTTGTATTATCAATGGAGAGCTCAACAAATTGCTGCAATATTTCGAACAAATTTATCTTCTTTCAGCCCTGCCTACTAGTGATTTTTACTCGTTATATTTGTTGAAATATTGGGCAGGGCACGCAAGTGATGATGTAGCAATTGTTTATCTCAAATCAAGAGTGAGTGATTTTTAGCTAGATGTAAGCTGAACTGGTTTATGTTTTCTAATGTCTATTGAATGGCTGCAAACTAATGTATATATGTTGTGTTCACTTCATGCAGGAACTTGTCAAGTGTTGCTGGCCTTTACAAGGATGAAACAAGTCAACTGCAAGAATAATTGACTTGCTGCTTCCAATTATGATTGTTATGTATCAATTGTGAACTTGAAATTGTTATGTATCAATTGTGAACTTGAAATGAACTTGTAATAACCTTGCGGTGTGGCTGCCTTAATGGCCTGAACTCTTAGTGTTGGTCATGTGGTGGCCAGTGGGATTGAGTGGCCAAGTTGGTTAGTTTGGATGAGATGACTGATATTCCTGTTGCTATGTGTCTATGTGTGGTACTGCAGTATATATTATTGTTTTATATTTGTCTTGTGTTCTTGGTCGGCTGTGCTACATCTGTTATATGTCTACATTTATCGTCAAAGTTTCTCACAGTCATCTCACCTAAAAAGATATACTCCAAGTCCAAATTGCTTCCTTGCATACGTATACCACGCTCTAACACAAATGTTTGCAGAAATATCCAAACTCACGAAGCACTAGAATGACAACAAAATTCCAATTCATATTTTTCTTAACAGGCCGGCATTAGTTTCATCAACCGCGACGCAAGAGCCGATTAGTCTTAATAGACATTTGTTGCGAGATATTTTTTTTCTTGCCAGTTAACAACAGTGACATTACCGAACCTTGAGGGAAACCTTTAAAAGTAGTGTACTTTTTCATTTGAGATGTGTTTAGCTTGACTTTACGAATTGGGAGACATTTATCCTTCAGATGCTCTTAGTGATCATATACTGTATTTATCCATACCGGATGTATATTGCCTGAAACTTGTAAAAAAACTGCAGGAAAACAATGGTAGCTCCAAAAATGATGATTTTTGTTGGTCTCTTTTTTTTCCTGTCCAGAGATCGTGGGCACGGATGGGGTCAGGCTGCCAGAAAAGCAAGAGCGGAACAAGTGGACGGACCAAGAGATAAATGTGATGTTTCAGTAGCTAGATTGGTCACAATGCTAGCCCAAGGTGCATTGAAGCGTGCTGGTTATGCTAGCCCAAAGCCCACGTTGTCACAATGGGGGAGGAGGAAGAAGACAACTGGCAGCGCGGGCAGGCCGACCGCTGCTGTCCGGCCGAATGAGATGGGGAGGAGAGGGAGTAGGGCGGAGAAGAGACACAGATCGGGCGGCTTGGCCTGAGCAAGAGTAGGATTCGGTAGCTCAGCCTGAGCAAGTGTAGGACTCAGGGTGGGCTTGAGGGCAAGAGTAGTCCCAAAGTGATATAAAAAGGAGGGGACGAGGGGAGGAGACTGGTTAAGGACACTGGGTTAAGGTTATTGAAGTCGGTTAAGGCTATACCGTTAGGTTAACCCGAGGCAGTGTCATTAACCAGATGCACTGGCTTTAACCGGCTTCACTATCCTTAACCAGAGACAATGACCTTAACTGGATTCAATGTCCTTAACCAGTGAAGCCGGTTAGCCGGTTAAGGGCGTTTAATCCGATTAAGGACCCAGTGCTTTCCAGAAAACTGACAGCATCATGTCACTGCATTGACTACAACCAGTTGCATTACACTGCAAGAAATGCTGTTGAGTTAAACTCGTCTTGAGAAGTACCAACTCCTCATAAACATCATAGGCAGCACATAGTGATATCCTAAACAGCTCACGGCAGGTTTTAAAACAAAAACATTGTTACAGTCACATCCTAAGCAGCTCATAGCCCTTGTAATGAAGCAATTGTATCAGGCACAGGTTCACCTCAGCAACATGCTAATTCATCTTGTCTTTCAGCTTAACAGAAAATTTATCAGGCACGTCTACTTTGTTTTCCTTGTGAACCAATAAGAGCTGCACAATCCCTAACTTGACTGCTTCCATGAAGTCTTCCTTCAACTGCAAATTGAAAAAAAAAACAGAGAGAAATTGGTTAGTCCTTCAACTGCAAGTTTTCAGAACTCCATAGCAAAATTATAAGGTTAGTTCTTAACAGACCTCATCGGACTTCGAGTTGAACCTATTGAAATTGGTTCTTTGGAGACCAGTACGGAAATTGTCAAGGAAATACATTGATGCAAGGGCACTGTATTTGGCCTCTATGGTGGATTCCGTACGTGCCACTTTGGTTTTAGAAAATGTTGTTTCATTGTGTCCATGTTCTTTTATAGCTTTGCTTACTGTCTCTCCCAAAGGGATAGCGAATTCTTAACGTTGGTGAAGGAGTTCCGGTGGCAATAAAGATGGATCTGGTTCTGCGTTCCGAGACAGTCGAAACACAGAACGATCCATTCTCCCTCGAAGAAAACAGGGAGGTAAATCTGTGAAAACAAACACTTGTGTAACTTGGTTTTGGAGAATTAACAGTTCCAAAAAAAAACAAGATTGATGCACAACTTACAATTGTCTTTTCTAACTTGGAGTTGCTGGTCCTGCATCTGGTAGCTGTGCTATATTGGTACTTTACAGATGTAATCAGATCCAGCAGTTGATTTTGCCAACTGCTGCTTCAATGTCGATAGAATACGACAAATCACTGGCTCTCTTGACTTGGAACTAAATGAATCTAGGATGTAAATGTTCTTGTTGCGTGCGATCACGATCAAGAACCAATGAAGTTTATGAACAATAGGTATAAATATCTGCGGGGGGAAATATCCCATCATAAAACTCAGCTATGTAAAAGAACTATGTAACAAAAAGAAAATAGAAGAAAATCCGTAACATACCAAATTAGCTTTCAGTTCAAGCTTATCAGTTAACAGCTCAGCAGCTAACATCTTTGTTGACTCCTCCGGTTTTAACAGTTCCAACATTGCCTTATGAGACAATATAACTTTGTCGATGGTGTTTTGTTTCCACTCTTTATTCCATAATGCACATTGGCGGAGGCCGTGCCGGCGGCCGTGGTGATGGCAATGACCCCGCCGGAGGTGATCGAGGACCGGATACCTGCCTCAATTGTGGCCAGGAGGGCCACTGGGCACGGGATTGTCCCCGGCCGCGTCGAGATGGTGGTGACCGCGGCGGTGGCGGTGGCCGTGGCAGTGGAGATTAGGGCGGCCGTGGTGGAGACCGTGGCGGCGCTGGAGGCCAGGGAGCGCGCGCTCAGTACGCCGAGTGCGAGGAAGATGAAGGTGCTCTGTTTCTCGCGCACGGCTTCGTCGAGCTGAACCAGGACGTGCCGACGCACACCTACAGCGCGCAAGAAATGACCTTGGAGGAACCGTGCGCCCGGGTCTTCCTCGACGTCGATGAAGATGGAGAGAAGATGGGAGGCTGGTACCTGGACAGCGGTGTGACGCACCACATGACGGGCCGCCGCGAGCTCTTCGCCAACTTGAACACGAACGTCCGCGACAGCGTGCACTTCGGGGAGCCGTCCAAGGTGGACATCCGCGGCGTCGGCTCGATCGTGTTTCAGGGCGAGACCGGTGAGCATCGGGTGCTGCACGGGGTGTATTACATCCCGGCGCTCAAGAACTCCATCATTAGTCTCGGGCAATTGGACGAGGGAGGATCCAAAGTGGAGATCGACGACGGCATGCTCTGCATCTGGGATCGCGGCGGCCGCCTGCTTGCAAAGGTACATCGGGGCCGCAATCAGCTCTATGTTCTTCACCTCGATGCCACAAAGCCGCTGTGCCTCGCAGCGTGCAAGGATGATGAAGCTTGGAGGTGGCACGAGAGGCTTGGGCACCTCCACTTCGACGCCCCCCGACGCATGGGCAAGGAGGAGATGGCGCACGGGATCCCCAAGATCGAGCATGTGGAGCAGGTGTGTGACACCAGCCTCACCACCAAGCAGCGGCGGTGCTCATTCCTGGCCGCGATGGTGTACCGTGCCCAGGAGCAGTTGGAGCTGGTGCATGGTGACCTGTGCGGGCCGGTTACGCCGGCGACTCTGGGGGGCAACCGCTACTTCCTCCTACTCGTCGATGACGCCACTCGCTTCATGTGGGTGGTGCTTCTGCCATCCAAGGATGCGGCCGGCGAGGCAATCAAGCGGGTCAAGGCAGCAGCAGAGGTGGAGAGCGGTTGCAAGCTCAAGGTCCTACGCACGGACAATGGCGGCGAGTTCACCGTCGCCACCTTTGCCCGTACTGCGCCGAAGAAGGTATCAAAAGGCACTTCAATGCCCCTCATTCCCCGCAACAGAATGGCGTCGTTGAGCGCAGGAATCAATCGGTGGTGGCCATGGCGTGTGCTCTGCTCAAGCAGCGTTGCCTACCAGCCCGATTTTGGGGGGAGGCCGTGATGACGGCGGTGCACATCCTCAATCGCTCCCTGATGAAAGCATTGAAGGGCGTCACCCCATACGAGGCCTGGCATGGCCGCGCGCCAACCGTGGGCCTCCTCAAGGTCTTCGGCTGCGTGGCCTACACCAAGAAGCCGGCGCAGCTCTGCAAGCTCGAAGATCGCGGGGAGGCCGGCGTGTTCATCAGCTATGCGGAGGGCGCCAAGGCCTACCGCGGGTACGACCGCGTGTCCCAGCGCGTGCGCATCAGCCGCGATGTCATGTTCGACGAGGGCCGCGGCTGGGACTAGGCTTCACCGGAGGCCGACACATCAGGGGCGGTGGGCAGCGATTTCGTCGTCGAGTACTCTTGGCCAGAGGAGCAGCCTGGAGCGCACAGCTCGGTTTGCCGTCACCAACCCCTCCGGCAAGCTCTGCTCCGCCGACTTCTTCCCCAATTGCTGAAGCAGAGCACTCTGCTCTGTGCTCAGCCACGCCCAAGTCGCCCACTCCGCCGTCGGCCGCTTCTCCGGCTACACCACCACCTGCTCCGTCGCATCCTCGGGTCGAGCACGTGACTCCCCTGGAGGACGATGAGGAGCGCGTGGACGCCTACTACGACGGCGAGGAGCTGCGCTACCACACCATCAGCGACATCATCAGCGAACAGGAGACGCCGTCACCAGCGCAGCGGCTGTTCACGGAGCTACACCTCACCCACTCCGGCGAGCCAACCATGTATGCAGAGGCCAAGGATGACCCCGCCTGGCAAGCAGCCATGAAAGAGGAGTTGCACGCCGTAGAGCGGAACGACACCTGTCGGCCATTGGTCGATCACCCTCAAATGGGTGTTCAAATTGAAGAAGGACGAGCATGGAGCTGTGATCAAGCACAAGGCTCGGCTTGTTGCTTGTGGGTTTGTTCAGCAGGAGGGGATTGACTACGAGGATGCATTTGCTCCGGTGGCCCGCATGGAATCAGTCCGCCTGATGCTTGCATTGGCTGCTCAAGAAGGTTGGCAAGTCCACCACATGAACGTTAAGTCAGCATTCCTCAATGGAGAGCTCAAGGAAGAGGTTTATGTTCAGCAGCCACCTGGTTTTGCCATCTCTAGAGAAGAAGACAAAGTGTATCATCTTCACAAGGCTCTGTATGGACTGAGGCAGGCACCTAGAGCCTGGAATGAGAAGCTAGACTCAACTCTAAAGAAAATGGGCTTTGAGCAGTGCAAGCATGAAGCTGCTATCTACAGAAGAGGCTCAGGTGAATCAGTGCTGCTGGTGGGGGGTCTATGTAGATGATCTAATCATCACTGGAGCAAAGGAGAAAGAAGTGAAGGCTTTCAAGGCAGAAATGAAGTCAATCTTCGAGATGAATGACCTTGGGTTGCTCAGCTTCTACCTGGGTGTTGAGTTCAGTAGAACAGCAAAAGGATCACACTTAGGCAGAGTCACTATGCCAAGAGGATCCTGGAGCTTGGTGATCCTAGAGCTTGGTGGCATGGCTGATTGTAACCAAGCTGCCACCCCAATGGAGGAGCGCCTGAGCAAGGACAGCACAGCTCAGGAAGTGAACCCAACTCACTACAGGAGGCTTGCTAGAAGCCTGAGGTACTTGGTCCATACCAGACCAGACCTTGCCTTTGTGAGCAGGTTTATGGAGAGGCCAACCACTGAGCACCAGCAAGCAGTCAGGAGAGTCCTCAGGTATGTCCGTATGTGGCTGGGACTATTGACTATGGCCTTCATTTCACTAAGGCTCCAAGTCCAGCTAGGTTTGTGGGCTATTGTGACTCAGACCTGGCAGGTGATGTTGATTCAAGCAAAAGCACAACTGGCTGCCTCTTCTTCCTGGGCAGCAACTTGGTCAGTTGGCAGTGTATCAAGCAAAGGGTAGTGGCACTGTCAAGTTGTGAGGCTGAGTATGTGGCCATGACTACAGCAGCAACTCAAGCACTCTGGCTGTCAAGGTTGCTGGCTAATCTGCTCGGAAGAAAGGTGAAAGTTGTGGAACTGAAGGTAGACAACAAGTCTGCAATTGCCCTGGCAAAGAACCCAGTGTTCCATGACAGGAGCAAACATATCAGAATCAAGCACCATTTCATAAGAGATTGCATTGATGAAGGGAGCATTCAGGCTAACATCCTCACCAAGTCACTAGGCAAGGCCAAGTTTGAAGAGATGAGGAGCAAGATTGGTCTCAGGGAGATCAGCAAGGCAAGCAGCAGCAAGGCTTAGGGGGAGAACTGTAGTTGATAATCCCTGCTGCAAGTTATCCTAGTTGATTAGCCATGTCTTTATGCAATTTTCTACTTTATGCACATGCCTGGTATTGGAAGCTAGAGCTCCCTTGGCTGCCAAGGCTTTACCTTTAACCTAGGAGCAACTTGTACCCCAAGATGAACTCTCTATATAATGAAAGCTATGCCAAGGTGATAGAGTGCCTTTGGCTCACCAATTCTGAGTCTTTGTGTCCAACATGAACAGTATCAAATCCATCTGTATTGACCGAATCACTGAATCAGTTCGACCATTCCAGATCAGAAATGGGAAATTTATGCAAGCATTAGTTGGCAATCTGCTGATCGACGGACTGGGACCTACCAAACAAATCAACATCAATATTATTAATCAGAAGTCAGAACTTCCAAATGCCAAGCCATCACTGCAACCACCAACCACCGGAAAAAATTGCAGTTCAAATTACATGTTGAAAGGAGAATGATAGTAAAAAAATACATTAAGCCAACAACCAAACAAGTCAACATCAATATTATTAATCAGAAGTCAGAACTTCCAAATGCCAAGCCATCACTTCAACCACCAACCACGGGAAAAATTGCAGTTCAAATTACATGTTGAAAGGAGAATGTTAGTAAAAAAATACATTAAGCCAATAACCAAGCAATGAAATCAAGTGGTGTTCACAGTGTGATGTTGATTTGTTCGATTTCACTAGCAAAGGAGGACAACCCTTGAACCTCCCACTCCATTACCAGAACTGAGAAAATCGGTGACTCGCTGCTGGTGGCTACCGGATGGAGAAGAAATAAAAGAAAAGAGAGGACCGAGCACAGACCTTGTAGGCGATTCCTCGAGCAGCTGATGGGCATCACCAAAGTCGCCGTTGGCTGCAACTGCCTGGGCGATGGTTTGCGCGCGAGGTAGCACAGGGGGGCGAGGGAGCTACGCGACGCCGGAGCTCCTCGCGTGCTCCTTGGGTGGTGCCGCGTGCGTACATCGTAGCTCCTCCCTTAGTGGTGGGCAGCGAACGTCTAGGCGACCGGAGGCGCCCTGGAGGCTGCTGCGCCAGCTGCGCTCCCCGGCAGCCTTGCGCCCTTGTGGCCGGTGCCTGGCTGCCTCGTGGCCGGCTCCTTGGCGGCCTGCGGCGTGGCGAGAGGAGTCAGCGTTGCGTGCGGGGGAGGGGAGGAGTCCACTGCCGCGCCCGCGCGTGGGGTTCTTGACTTCTGACTTTCTGATGAGTGGTGCGTGTGCCACCTTGCAGGCAAGAAGTTCCAAAAAATCAAGAAAAAAAATAGGGCCACAAACCACGATGTGGACTACATTTTATCCGTAGGCCCATTTCTTCCTTGGTTGGTCCTATACCTATATGGGCTGGCTTCGCCTCAAAAAAAACCTATATGGGCTGGGAATTTTTTTATTTTTAATTTTTTTAAAAAAAAAATTGTAAAAATTATCCTCGGTTTCGAAATATTGCAGAACTAGTCATCCACAGTAAAAAAAGCCCACTGTGTGGGCGTTTTTTGTGACGTGGCATCGCGCGGGCGGCCGCCGCTGGCGGCCTCTGCGGGCGGCCTCCTGTTGCACAAAAAACGCCCACTGTGTGGGCGTTTTTTCGTGCCGAGGGGGCCGCCTGCAAAATAGCCCGCCGTTTTGTGGGCGGCCCTCGGCACAGTAAAAAAACGCCCACTGTGTGGGCGTTTTTTGCCCGCTAGGGGGCCGCCTACAAAATAGGAGAGGCCGGCCGCGCACTTTTGCAGGCGGCCCCCTCGCCGGGAAAAAACGCCCACACAGTGGGCGTTTTTTCCCCTCCCCCTATAAATACCAGCCCCCTCTTCAGATTTTCATTCTATTCGCTAAAATTTCTAGAAAAAAAGATAGAGGAGAGGAGGGAGAGGAAGGAAGTAACCGGCGAAGCCCTGCCATTTTCAGACCTCGGCTTTTAGGTAAATTTCTCATACATTACAAGTCTGTTGCTATGCATTAGTAAAATATAATGTGCACTAGAGTTGTTTAGTTTTTAGTTGACTCTGCGTAGATCTGTGAGTAGTATGTATATTACATCTATAAATAATGATGTTAGAGCATTGCAGTTCATGGTAGAAATAATGATGTTTATGCTACGCTTTAAACAATGGATTGCATTATTTCAAATGTGACGAATATCGTATTTTCTCTGAATAGATATATTTAGGGTTTAGGAATAATGATGTTTATGCTATGCTTTAAACAATAGATTGCATTATTTGAAATGTGACGAATATCTTATTTTCTCTGAATAGATATGCAAAACTTGTGGCGGATGGAGTTTTGAAAAAACGAGGTCGCCCTAGAGAATTGTATCCCGACGTGTCTAGCAAGGATGCTCCTGTTCCTCCTGCAGCCCCTGTCCCAAATTGTGACTGTGGAGAACCGGCTGATATTGGCCAATCTCGCCATGAGGACACAGCTGCCCGTTGCTACTACACATGCGGTGGATTCAATGTAAGTAATTGCACCTCTGTCACTGCGTCTTTATTCAATGCTAGTAATTATAGCTCTTGCATCTCTAACAATGTCGTTAGCAATCATGCTTTGTAGGCCCATGAGCGGTGCTTTTTCTTTCAATGGATTGACGGTCCAGACAAATTCGACCCAAGGTATCTCCAGTTTGACGAATGGTGGAAGGGAAAGCATAATCCACCTGATCAATTCGAGCGGTGGGTGGCACCTCCCCCTGACCCCCCCAATGACAGCCGAGGAGAAGAAAATAGCCCAATTGAGACGGCTTGAATCTCCACCTCGTTGCAAATGCGGAGATTATTCTGTAATAAGTTCAGACAGGCCTAACGAGTTCGAATGTCCTAACCCTGCCGGAGTAAGTGCAAATTGTATGCGGTCATGGCTTTCTTAGTATTTGTGCATGTACTAACATTTTACATTGTAGGGTGGGTATACCTTGTTGCGAAAGTGTAACTTCAGGGAGTGGCTATGGGGTCCAAAGAACAAATGGCCCGAGCCGAAGGTGGACAAGAAGAGAAAAGTGGTTACCCCCAAGCCTCCTGTGTTGTGCAAATGTGGTGTCGAAGCGCAGTATGGCCTACTACCATCGGAGCTTGGAATAGGCTATTGGTGCAGCCATATGGTTGATTACGATGAGGTCCTTTTGTTCCACCTGTTGCTCACTTGATATCCAAACTTTTTGTATCTGCTGACTTTAAATTGTTCCATTCGATTACAGAGCCTTAGGAGATGCAAGTGGGAGGTTTTTGCCCATGATGAAGTCCGCAGGGAATACATGGATACACTGAAGCAAAAGCAACAAATGGACCTGAAGTTCAGGTCTGGTACTCAGCTTGTGGACAACTACATTGAGATGCGGAAGCGAGCGCAGCTTGACTATGCCCGACGATTGCGTGTCCAAACCCCAAGTGGTGCTCGTTGGAAGAATTTTTGTGATGCATGGAAAAAGAAGAGAGAAGAGGAAGCATCCTTGCATGCGAGGGAGAAGATGGAGGAGGCCGAAAAGAGGAGTGCTGATGCGAAGATGAAGCAGAAGATGGTGGAAGCGGAGATGCCGATGAACAATGAGGATGAGGAGTATGATGAAGCCTTCACCCAAGCCCTCGATGACTTGGAGGCCGCTTACTACAAAAAAAGGAAGAAGAGGAGTATGATGAAGCGTTCACCCAAGCCCTCGATGACGTGGAGGCCGCTTACTATAAAAAAAAGGAAGAAGAGGCCAACGCAGCTGAGCGTAGCCGTACCAATGAGTTTGTGGGAGAGGATAGTGGTTCTGAAGATGAAGACTTGCTTCTCGGTTATGTTTCAGATTATTAGGGCCGTTTTGTTAGATTAATTTGTATTAGTAGCTCATGGCCCTAGAGGACCTATAATTTTATTGCAATGAACTGTTGCCATGACTTTTAACTGTGCTGTAATGGGCTATTATTACGGATGTAATACAAGCATGTAAGGGTTTAGGGTATAGGGTATAGGGTTTAGAGTTTAGGGTTTAGGGTTTTAGGGTTTAGGGTTTAGGGTTTAGGGTTTAAGGATTAGGGTTTTTAGGGTTTATGGCTTAGGGTTTAGGGTTTAGGGTTTTTAGGGTTTAGGGATTAGGGTTCAAGGTTTAGGGTTTTTAGGGTTTAGGGTTTAGGGTTTAGTGTTTAGGGTTTTTATGGTTTAGGGTTTAGGGTGTTTATAGTATAGGGTTTAGGGTTTTAAGGGTTTAGGGTTTACGATTTTTTAGTGTTTAGGGAATAGGGTTTAGGGTTTAGGGTTTTTAGGGTTTAGGGTTGATGGCCAAGGGCAAAGATGTTACAATCGGGTTTATGGTTTAGGGTTTAGGGTTGATGGCCAAGGGCAAAGATGTTACAATCGGAGTTATTTTGGAATGTATTAGTTGTGTTCGATAGGGTACGAATAAGGAACCGACGGGGATTTCTATATATAGTACTCAAAAGAATCGTCAGAATACGCCAGGGCCCCGGCGGGAAACGAATAATATACCAAACGTTAAATTTTGACAAACAGAAAGTGCGTACCATACATCAAGACAGTAATTACATCGTACAGGGTACTACTATCACTGCCCCTGCCCCTACCCCTTTTCGCCCTCCTCGGTCGCACGTGCCCTGATGAGTAGGTGTGGCGATCCGGTGGAACACCTCGAGTCGCACGGACGTGCTGCACTGGAGTCATCTGTGATAACTCCTGCGTGTAGGGCGGAGGTGCTCCTGGAAGCTGTGAAGGGCCGATCTCGACCTCTTCATCGCTGATCGGTGCGTCAGTGGAGGGTCACTAGGTAGTCGGTAGGTCTGCGATGAGGTGCCGGCTCCCTGGGCCGACGTCGAAGTTGCTCCCTGCGCGGAGGTACCCACTCCATGGGGCGAAGCCCAGGCTCCCCAGGTTGCTTGCTGAGCGGAGGTACCCACTCCATGGGGCGAAGCCCAGGCTCCCCAGGCTGCTCCCTAAGCGGAGGAACCCTCACCATGGGCCCACGCGCTGGGTGGAGCATGAGTGAAGTGTCTGGATGCCTCTGCTCTGTGAACCGACGACCTGGGTCCGGAGGAACGAAGGTACAAGGTAGAGAACGCTGTGAAAGGTGTCATCGTAAGTCACACAGTCATCCAGATTGGAAAAACATAGGTAGACGAGGTGGGGTACACGGAGTTACCTCTCGTCGGGGTGTAGTAGGACGTGCTGTGGGTGCCGGTGCAGGAATTCTAGGCGCTGCGTCGAAGGTCCAACAAGTCAGAGCCCTCAGCACGGATCTAAGCGTCATACGCATCCGCGTGTACGAGGTGTGCTGCTCGTCCGCTGTCAACGGCAACCCACCCTCCAAGCGGCAGCACACGGAGTCAACCTCCGTGTAAAGTAGTTGCGCACTGTTGGCATAATTTTAGTTTTAAGTTAGATGAAAGATATACGTAATGAACTACTGATATATATGAGAGATTCAAGTACTCACGGCGTGGAAGTAATCCTGATCACGGTGCGCAGGATAAGCGTCACCCACGGTGGCGACATGTGGCTGCTGCTCGGGAGGAACGAAGGTGACACGTGTGCGGGTACAAGGCTGGTACCACCGGAGGTAGTTCATGTACGAGGCCTCGGTGTGGGGGCGGTACTCCTCAACGACGTCCTCTGTGGCAAGCAACTAGTCCTCCACGTATGGCTGCAGGCGTGGAACCCATAAGTTGCCACCGACCTGTCCCCTCCGAGTCAGCCTGCACACAAATTTGAGTAAGACATGTCTATTGCGATTAATTTTTCAAAGTCAGTTGTTAGTAGTACTTACCTGTGAGTATCTACAGGGACGGTATGGATGATAGGGGTAGAGGACGGCTGCATGAGACCGAACTGGCGCAAAACACGGCATGGGCAGTGCGGTTCGACGAATATGTCGAACACCATCGGTCGGAGCGTCAGCCAGTAGGCCTGATCACGTGTACACAACATGGACAGCCCAAAGGGAGCTTGGGCATGGATAGCCTCCTGGCTGTAAGGCTTCCAGATCACGTCGGTCATCTGTATCCTGTCAAACTCCAGCATAAACTCGTTGTACGACCGCGTGACCTGCACATGTGCCCATCGTCGCTGAAATATAACAATCAATAGGTTAGAAGGTACGATACGAATTAACTATATACGTCAGCTAGGAACACGAACCTGACGACGGCACCAGACTGTACCCATGGTGGGGAAGTCCTCGGGTGGATGCTGCAAGTACAGTTCCTCCGCGTAGGGGGTGTGATCCACCATAGGTCGACCAATCGCGAACCGTTCTGCTGCCCAAAGCTGTAGAAGGAGAGGGCAACCACTGAGCACAGAACCAATTTCTATCTTGGTACACGCTTCGCAAAGCCCCCTGTACGTCGCCACCAGTACTGCAGATCCCCAGCTCCACTGTGGCACCGCTCCCTAGTCAGCATCAGCGATCGCGCGCGCGTAGGGGATCATGACCTTGTCGACAGCATGTCCCGCGCTGCTGGTGAACATGACCCAGCCAAAAAACCATAACAAGTAGGCCTCCAAGCTCCGTCGCACAGAGTACACATCAGCCTCTGGGTGTAGCTGATCGGACTAAAAAGATATAGTTAATAAAGTTGAATAGAACTGCAAATTAATAAAATTCTTTTGAAATAGGCTTTACGGTAAACTGCATGAGCCACTTTTGCGTCGGGCCCATGGTCATGTACGGAGGGAGGCTGCTCATAGCTGGAAGTGCAGGGTGACGCTACACGTCGCTGAAGCAGGCCATGATGTCATCTCGCCAATCATGAAGTCCGTCGACTGGCCCGACGGCATCGCCAGCGAGGGGAAGGCCAAGCAAAAATGCAACGTCCTGAAGCGTGGGTGCGACCTCCCCGCACGGCAGGTGGAATGTGTGTGTCTCTGGCCTCCATCGGTCGACCAGGGCTGCTAGAAGAGACCTATCCAAACTCCACCTCCTCGTCTCATCGGCCTCAGCAGCTCTAGCCTCCACAAGGCGACACAACGGGAGGAGGCCTGCCTCACGTAACCTGCACATAAAAAACTATGTTATTAACAAGCCATGTGTAATTAAATAGGAGACCTCAAAGAGTCAACGGATACCTGGAACGGAACCGAGGGTCCACTAAAAGTAGATGTCTGGACGGTCGCGGTCGAAGTACGGGCAGATGGGCGTTCTGCACCGCAATACGGTACGAACGGTGGTGCAGATCGATCTCTCGATCTAGCAGCTCTGGTGTGTCGTCCGCCATCCCTGCATGACATTATCATAGTTAACACATGTCACACAAGAAATGATCAAATTTCAAAAATAAAGAATGCACGTACAACATGTAACTGAAATATATTGAACAAAGAAAAGACCGTACATTACATAATCTTAACCAACCTTACCTAACATCACTACACGACCGAACCACGAGTCACGCGTGCACGCCTTGCCCTGGTGGGCCTAGAAGTGGTCCCTTCCCCTGTTGGCGGGGTACCATCCAATCCAGATCCTGATGGGGGGGCTTCTGCTGTTGTGGGCATGTCTGAGTCCTTCGGGCACTTCTTGTAAGTATGTCCCTCTTTGTCGCATTTGCTGCAACGTTTGTACCTTACACCTGCTTCAGACTCATCCATGGCGTTTCGAATACGTCTTGTCTTTCGACGCCTAGCCTTGTCTCTGATCTTACTTGGGTCTGGAATACAGCTAGGTTGCGGTACTGTACCTGTAAAATTCCCCGCTATGCCAAAACCATAAATTTTATGTGACCATGTATGCAATATGGCTTCCTTGGTGAAATAGGGAGATACAAAAGTACGATCAAGTATTCCACACTCCGAGCTCACTGCAATAACATGGGAACATGGTTTATGGTACAGTCCTGGCTTGTGGCACGTGCATGCGCAATACCCATCCTCCTTAAGTATGCATTCTTGCACAACTCTTATTCTATATATTCCACGCTTTGCCCTATCAGCACACAAGATTTCAAATCGGTGCTCTCTAGTACCTTGAGTTATGACTCTATGCTCCTTTGCCTTGTTATGTTTTTCCTCTAGATAATTTGTCAACATATGTCCGAAGGAAACATCTCGCACTTGCATTGATAGGGCAGCGACTTGGTACCGGTCTCTGAAATATTTGCATGTTCCATGTAGGATGAACTCAACAATGGCAACCAGTGGAAGGCCTCTAACACCACGCATCACCCAGTTGTAAACTTCGGCCAAATTAGTTGTCATAATGCCGAACCGTGCTCCGCCGACATCATGCAGCAAAGACCACTTCTCCTTAGGCTCGTTCTCTATCCAGTGCAAAAATTTTCTCACAGCAGATGCTGATCTCCTTCTGATGTTTGCACCATCTGTGGGCAGCGGTCCTAAGGCCTCTGGAGCATCCTCACCAATAGGTGCTGATCGGCTTGAGTGCTCTTCTCTTTGCTTCATTGTGAGCTCGTCCAACCTCCTCCAAAGCTCGTTGAATTTTTTCTCTTGATTCTGTCCGCACAGCCTCTTGTAAAACAGGCGAGGCCGGCCGTGCACTTTTGCAGGCAGTCCCCTCACCGGGAAAAAACGCCCACACAGTTGCAAGGAAAGAACCTAGTGCAAAGAAAGCACGTTGCAAGACCAATACTGCACGGTCATTCTCCATAGTTACGTATGTTTTAAGATCTGTACCTGTCCCTGAATTTCTGGCGGCTATGCACTGAAGCAAAGATGGTAAATTATCATATGAGGCTTTAAATGTGCCAAATCTCATCTCGATAATCTTCTGTTTTGCCCTCCACGCCTTATCATATGAAATGGTGTATTTGAATTTATCTTTGATATGGCTTATTATTGACCTTGGCTCGTATCCCAGATTATGCACAACATCTAAATACATCTCTGTAGCAATAAATGTAGATGTCATGTTTCTGTGGTACTTCTGTACACCTTCTAAGTGACAGTTGTGCTCAGTGACTATTGACACTTTCCAACAATCTTTCCACTTTCCTTTGAATGCATGCACCCTCCACGGACAACCATCGCTGGATCTCATGCACTTAACTTCATATACACACTTTGAGGACTTTGCTACCCAGAACTCCCTCTGCAGTGATATAGCCCAATGCTTGACTGCCTCCATCAATTCTTCCTTCTCTGCGTACATCGCTCCCTCGATTACCTCATTCTCCTTATACTCCCATGGAATATGGTATCCCTCTGAAATAGCAAGTCCAGAGAAGTCTTCATTAGACCATTACCACGGATTCACATTGCATCCTTCCTTATCAGAAGATTCATCACCCTCCACTTCCTCATTCATCGCATCTTCGTTTTCCATAGCCTGAACAATGGAGTTGATCCTCTCGCCCTCATCTGCCAAGCCTCTCGGCTCACTGGCTTCTCCTTCTCTTTTTGGTTCCCGCACATCCTGTCCCTGTTCTTCTCCTTACTCAGCACGGTCGTTTCCCTCTTCCATTTCAGCATCAGTCCTAACCATGCTTGTACCCTCTACATCTCGCCAGGTTGCATTGTCTTTATCGTGCACCTCCATGAAAATGCTGGGTTCCCAGCCCCGCTGCAATGCATTTTCTACGTACCATTTCCATGTTTTGGTGCAATCTACCGACATCAATTCCCAAAAGCATTCTTCGTTGCCACGGTTGACTACTACATTTACTTTTATTGTGTTAACCTCTGGGTTGATATGAAATGCCCTCATTAACCAGTTACACACTGATCGAAAATTTCTTTCCGCTGGCCTATCTATCCCCTTTAGTGTTGACCTAAATTCAGACAGATCTATACCATACGGGCCATATCTGACAGTGCCACTACCATGGAACAACCAAAACATCACTTTGGTTGACATATCTATTCAGAGAAAATAAGATATTCGTCACATTTCAAATAATGCAATCTAATTTTTAAAGCATAGCATAAACATCATTATTCCTAAACCCTAAATATATCTATTCAGAGAAAATACGATATTCGTCACATTTGAAATAATGCAATCCATTGTTTAAAGCATAGCATAAACATCATTATTTCTACCATGAACTGCAATGCTCTAACATCATTATTTATAGATGTAATATACATACTACTCACAGATCTACGCAGAGTCAACTAAAAACTAAACAACTCTAGTGCACATTATATTTTACTAATGCATAGCAACAGACTTGTAATGTATGAGAAATTTACCTAAAAGCTGAGGTCTGAAAATGGCAGGGCTTCGCCGGTTACTTCCTTCCTCTCCCTCCTCCCCTCTATCTTTTTTTCTGGAAATTTTAGCAAATAGAATGAAAATGTGAAGAGGGGGCTGGTATTTATAGGGGGAGGGGAAAAAAACGGGCATTTTTCCCAGCGAGGGGGCCGCCTACAAAAGTGCGTGGCCGGCCTCGCCTGTTTTGCAAGAGGCTGTGCGGACAGAATCAAGAGAAAAATTCAACGAGCTTTGGAGGAGGTTGGACGAGCTCACAATGAAGCAAAGAGAAGAGCACTCAAGCCGATCAGCACCTGTTGGTAAGGATGCTCCAGAGGCCTTAGGACCGCTGCCCATAGATGGTGCAAACATCAGAAGGAGATCAGCATCTGCTGTGAGAAAATTTTCGCACTGGATAGAGAACGAGCCTAAGGAGAAGTGGTCTTTGCTGCATGATGTCGGCGGAGCACGGTTCGGCATTATGACAACTAATTTGGCCAAAGTTTACAACTGGGTGATGCGTGGTGTTAGAGGCCTTCCACTGGTTGCCATTGTTGAGTTCATCCTACATGGAACATGCAAATATTTCAGAGACCGGTACCAAGTCGCTGCCCTATCAATGCAAGTGTGAGATGTTTCCTTCGGACATATGTTGATAAATTATCTGGAGGAAAAACGTAACAAGGCAAAGGAGCATAGAGTCATAACTCAAGGTACTAGAGAGCACTGATTTGAAATCTTGTGTGCTGATAGGGCAAAGCGTGGAATATATAGAATAAGAGTTGTGCCACGGGTTGACCCTCGAATTAAACTCACGCAAACCCTCTAATAAACGCCCCCCGATATCACTCAAGCCCCTGGCTAAGGCATGTTGGGCCGCCCCACGAAACAGGCCACGATGGCCCAAAATCGAAGCCTGCTTGAGAGTCTATCACGGTTCGGGCGACCCCTCGAGGACGGAACTCCGCCCAGCGAACGAGCCCACCCTCGAGAACGGAACTTCGCCCGTATGAACGAGTCACCCTCGAGTAACAGTATACCCCTCGACTACCTACCCCCGTACGGATCCAAGCACGTTCAACGCATTTTTACCTGCTCCCGCCTAACCGCATGGCCACAGTCACGAGAACAGTTGCGAGTATGGCAGTTAAATCTTACTTTTACCACCCATGCTTGGGATGTGCATCGGTCTGCACGGCACTATTACGCCATACTTAACACTGTTGGGCCGCTCGAGGCCCCCTTCGACGCGCTACATGACAAACGACCGACATCGGATTCCTTCAGCTCGATCTTATCCGTTCAACCACTACGTTCGAGGCTACCCCTCGATCAGACCTCGAGTACGTGTCGACGCCCTCCGATCAACCCACGTTGGCCTCAAAAGCTGCGCCAACAACTCCCGATGCGACCCCAACAGGGACTCGCATGCCTTCTACAGGGGATTGCGTCTTTCGCCAGTCAGCGACCACGCCTCCGAAGGACGACTGTCAACTCCAGCCATGCCGCTACAGAACGAGCCATGCCCAGCGTACATCTCTACAGTGGCCTCGAGTTGACCGCCACGCTCCATGACGTCATCGCTACGCCTCCCCTTGGCCTATAAAAGGGGACGCCGGGCGCGCAACCAAGACAAGCGGACACGGAACAAAACAAGAAACACAAGAAAGCAATCGAAACGAAGAGCCAACTCCAGACAACCAACTCACGAGCAACTCAGAATAGCTCTCTCTCTCGCTTTGTACTCGACCCCCTCGAATCCTCTTCATCTCGCTTGTATTCGCCCCTGTACAAGCACTTAGGTGCAAGATAATACAAGTCTCCTCCCCCGCTGGACGTAGGGCCTTCTTTGTCCGAACCAGGATAAATCGTTGTGTTCTTCTTGCATCACCATCCGGACGGGTTACACACACACGTTTACTCGTTGGCTTAGGACACCCCCGGGTTCCTAACACCGACAGTTGGCGCGCCAGGTAGGGGCCTGTGTGTCAAAACCGCTTTGTTCGGATGGCAGATTCCATACCATCACTTCCTTTCAGCTCGGTGATCTGGTTTGGGAGTCTGGAGTTCATGTCACTCGGCACGAGCCATGACATGGTCCTGCTCTCGGCTGGGCACCCGAGCGGGGGCGCCTCGAGGACTCCGCGAGGAGCCTCACGTCACCCTCACCATCATGTTTCCCAATCATGAAGGAGACGTGGATCGCAGGGCGGGCGGCGCCGCCGTGCGACTATGGTCCCTACATCCTCTTCATCTTCAACGGACGACCTGAGCCCTCTCGCCAATAGCCTCCCGCAGCTACGCGTGAGGCCCGGAAGGGGGCGGCACTCGCAGGGGTCGAACGTTTCTCCCTAGGAGAACGCGCCCCTCACGTCGACGGCTCTGTTGCCCCACGAACAGTTTGCCGCCCGACCGGCACTACTGTTGGGGCTCGACAATGCCGTTTCAACTCACTCCGCTATCGTGCGCTCGGGCTCTGGTGCAGACAGGGAACGGACTGAACCCCCCCGACGCGCGTCACCACGCCCGGAGGTATCGGTACCGGCCCCCAAACGTTCGGATAACCCTCGCCCCCGTAGCATTCGCCTTCGTGAGTTTCGTCAGTGGCTGGAAGAGGAGCAATATGGGCGGACTCTCGTGCCTCGCCTGCTCGACTCCGACTCCGACTACGATTCCAGCTACTATGATCCCACGCGAGAATGTTTCCACATCGACGTAGTCGCCTCTATGGGCAACAATGACGCCGATCTCGTAGAGACATCTAAACCACCGGCTACGACAGGTGGACCCCTCCTCCTGGCGGGACAGGAGGAAGGGCCCCCTGCCACGACTAACGATCCGTGCGATTCACAGGGCGCCTGCGTCGCCTAGCTCACACAGATCCGGGAGCTTCGAGCCAAGCTCGACGAAGAGAGAGACCGACTTCGCCAGCTCAAGCGTACCCTCGAGCGTGACAACCAGAACCCCCCAGGCGGAGGGGCTCGGGCCCGAGCGCGGCAAGTACAGCAGCAAATTGTGGGCGCGAATACGGTTACGCGTCCCGCCTTCAACCGAGCCAGTCAGAATGTCATCGCAGCGGCCATGCTCCTTCGCAACATGCCGGCCCCCTCGAACCCTGAAGCACAACGAGCCCGACAGGAGATCCAGGGCCTCCTCGAGGTGGCCGCCGTCCAGCAGGCCAAAAGTTCTGCCTCGAGGCGTCGAGGTGCAGCCTCAGGGCAGCACCACGAGCCCTCACGGCACGAGAGGCAGGCCTCGACCATTCCGGTAGACTCCCCCGGGGCGGGCGCTACGACAGCGACGAGGACCGACGTTGATCCCCGGGTCCGCCGGGCATACCAAGGGAAGTCGCCGAGCACGCCTTAGAGATCCGTCCTGGGTCTAGGCCGGTGAAGCAACGCCTGCGCCGCTTTGACGAGGAGAAGCGCAGGATCATTGGGGAAGAAGTCAACAAGCTCTTGGCAGTTGGATTTATCAAAGAGGTCCACCATCCCGAGTGGTTAGCTAACCCCGTAATAGTCAAAAAGAAAAATGGGAAATATCGGATGTGTGTTGATTACACTGGCTTGAATAAAGCATGTCCAAAAGTCCCGTTTCCCTTGCCGCGCATCAATCAAATCGTTGACTCAACGGCGGGATGTGAGACCCTCTCCTTTCTCGACGCCTATTCCGGCTACCACCAGATTCGGATGAAGGAGTCCGACCAGCTCGCGACCTCCTTTATCACCCCCTTTGGCATGTACTGCTACGTTACTATGCCCTTCGAACTTCGAAACGCCAGGGCAACGTACCAGCGGTGCATGCTCCACGTTTTTGGGGAACACATCGGCAAAACGGTCGAGGCCTATGTCGATGACATTGTGGTCAAAACCAAAAGAATCAAGGGTCTCCTCTCTGACCTTGATACAGCGTTCAAATGTCTCCGGGCGAAGAGCATCAAGCTAAACCCCGAGAAGTGTGTCTTCGGCGTCCCTCGAGGCATGCTCTTGGGGTACATAGTCTCTCAGTGCGGCATCGAGGCCAACCCGGAGAAAATTTCGGTGATCGTCAAGATGGGGCCCATCCGAGACCTCAAAGGCGTTCAGAGGGTCACAGGATGCCTAGCAGCCCTGAGCCGCTTCGTATCCCGCCTCGGGGAAAAGGCGTTGCCCCTCTACCGTCTTTTGAAAAAATTAGAGCGCTTTGAATGGACCCTCGAAGCTGAGGAAGCCCTCTCAAAGCTCAAGGCTATGCTGGCCTCGCCCCCGATCCTAGTACCTCCTCATCCGGCCGAGCCCCTCCTCCTCTATGTCGCCGCAACCACCCAGGTGGTCAGTGCAGCCATAGTAGTCGAGAGGACAGAAGAAGGGCACACCCTGCCCGTTCAAAGGCCAGTCTACTTTGTTAGTGAGGTACTCTCGGAGACCAAGGTCCACTACCCTCAGATTCAGAAGCTGTTGTACGCTCTGATTATTACGCGGCGCAAACTCCAGCATTACTTCCTAAGCCACCCGATAACCGTGGTCTCGTCTTTCCCTCTCGGGAAGATAGTCCAGAGTCGGGAAGTCACAGGAAGAATCGCTAAGTGGGCAGTCGAGCTCATGGGCGAGACCCTCACTTTCGCACCTCGAAAGGCCATCAAGTCGCAGGCGCTGGCAGATTTTGTGGCTGAGTGGACCGATGCTCAACTACCGCCCGCACAGATCCAATCCGAGCTATGGACCATGTACTTCGACGGGTCGATGATGAAGACGGGAATAGGCGCAGGCTTGCTCTTCATCTCGCCCCTCGGGGTTCACCTGCGTTACGTGGTTCGACCCCACTTTGCAGCCTCAAACAACGTCATGGAGTACGAGGCCCTCATGACTGGGCTACGCATCGCCATCGAGCTCGGGGTTCGACGCCCCGACGTTTGAGGCGACTCGCGATTAATCGTCGATCAAGTAATGAAGGCCTCGAGTTGCCACGACGCAAAGATGGAAGCCTACTGCAACGAAGTGCGCAAATTGGAGGACAAATTCCACGGCCTCGAGCTCAGCCACATTGCTCGACGCTACAACGAGGCCGCGGACGAGCTTGCAAGGATCGCGTCAACCTGAGGCACCGTGCCGCCTGATGTCTTCGCAAAAGATCTCTACAAGCCATCAGTTGACATCATCGATGACCAGGAGCATCCAACACCGGCCCCCTCGACAGGGGCCGGGGTCATGAACCTCGAGGTATCCAACCCTCGAGCAAGCGATGAAGTCGATTGGCACAAACCCTTCCTCGAGTACCTTACTTGAGGGGAGCTACCAGACGAGCGATACGAGGCTCGACGCATCGCGCGAAGGGCCAAAACTTATGTCCTCTTTGGTCCCGACAAAGAGCTTTATCGACGAAGCCTGACTGGAGTTTTGCAACATTGCATCACCATCGAGGAAGGCAAAAGGCTGCTCAATGACCTACACTCAGGGGCTTGCGGTCATCACGCTGCGCCCAGAACCCTCGTCGGAAACGCTTTTCGACAAGGCTTTTATTGGCCGACCGCTGTCTCTAACGCCGTCGACCTCGTTCGCTCATGTGAGGAATGCCAATTCTATGCCAAGCAGACGCACCTCCCTGCGCATGCCTTGCAAATGATCCCCCTCACAAGGCCGTTTGCCGTATGGGGGCTCGACCTCGTTGGACCCCTCAAAAGGACGACTGGAGGCTTCACCCACCTGCTCGTTGCCGTCGACAAGTTCACCAAGTGGATCGAGGCTCGGCCTATCAGCAGCATCCGCTCCGAGTGCGTGGTCGAGTTCTTCATCGACATCATCCACCGCTTTGGGGTCCCAAACGTCATCATCACGGACAACGACACGCAGTTCACCGGCAAAAAGTTCTTGGATTTCTGCGATCGCCATCACATCCACGTGAATTGGTCCGCAGTTGCACATCCTCGAACTAATGGCCAGGTCGAGCGTGCCAATGGCATGATTTTACAGGGCCTCAAACCAAGGATCCTCGACCGCCTCGGCAAGCACGGGAAAAAATGGGCCGCGGAGCTGCCCTCGGTCTTATGGAGCTTAAGGACAATACCTAGTCGAGCTACGTGATTCACCCCATTCTTCTTGGTCTATGGGTCCGAGGTTGTCCTCCCCACTGACCTCGAATATGGTTCCCCTTGACTAAAGGCGTACAACGAGTAGACAAATGAAGAAACCCTCGCTAACGCTATCGACCAGCTCGAGGAGGCTCGAGACATGGCACTAATATGCTCCGCAAGGTACCAGCAGGAACTTCGACGTTACCACGACAAGCACGTGCGCTCGAGGGACTTCCAAGTCGGAGACCTCGTCCTACGGCGATGACAAAACAACAAGGGACGTCACAAGCTGACCCCGCCGTGGGAAGGTCCCTTCATCATAGCAGAGGTGTTGAAGCCCGGAACTTACAAGCTCGCTAACGACAAGGGCGAAGTCTACACCAACGCGTGGAATATCGAACAGCTACGTCGCTTCTATCCCTAGGGCGTTCGATGCCTTCTCCTTACTTGGTCATATACGATTGCTTTCGATAATAAGCTCAGTCTCTTTGTACATTTTCGCGCACACAAGAGGTAGCCTCGACTCTGCTCCCAGAGTCGAACCTCCCTCGGGGGCTACAAGGGGGGAGACCCCCGAAGTCCCCAAAAAACTCGCACGTTTTTTTTTCTAAAACTCGAGTCTATCCTCTCTACGCACCTCGATACGTTCCGAACACTTAGTCAAAACCGCCATGTGAATACCCTAAAATTGAGGGCTGTCGAGCCAGGAGACCACCAACGCCCCAGGGCTACGGTACCTCCACTCACTCCCACGTCGAGGGACACGAACATGCACGACACTAAGTTAAGAAACGCTATCAGACATGCGAGAAAAGGACTAATCTATTTGCGAAGTTATATTTGATAATATGTCGAGGCCCCCTGGACCTTGCAAAACAGAAAAGTATAAAATTTCTTACAAGGGCCTCTTTGCCCAGATTTGGCTCACAGGCCATCACCCTCAGGAGGCGGAAGGACCTCACGCTCGAAAAGGCTTGCAAGACTACCGCCAGGTTCCTCGACAGCTTCGACCAGCCCCTCGAAGACGGCTTCGTTCTCCTCATCAGTCTTCGAGGGGTCGGTAACAAAGCCATGAGAGACGACCTCCATGTCGTAGATGTAGCCGGAGCCGATGACCGCCATCGCCCGCTTCACGCCGACATGAAGGGTACTCCGCACTTTTTCCTTAACGGAGCGGCCGAGCTCGAACAGCCGGTCGAGGAGATTGGCCCCACGGACGTCACCCGCCGCTGCCTCGGGACGAGGGATGCCGAGACTATCACACACCAGATCGAGCATCCCCCCGAGGTCGCTGGTCAGTTTCACCTCCGCCATATACGACCTCCGAGGCAGGTCGAGGTCGTGATGAGCCTGAGTCAGCTCCTCACTCAAGGCTGGAAACAAACAAAATCAGCAGCGCCTGAGGAAAAACAAAGGCAAAAAACTCTTCATGACAAGAGACTCACCGTCGGCGTGGGTCTCGAGCTTCGTCCTCGCATCTTGCAAAGCAAGGTGCTCAGCTGCGAGTGTCTCGAGGGCTTCGCTTGCCGAAATGGCATCCCGCCTTTGCTCTTGCCAGGCCTCGGAAAGCCTGGCGTTTTCGGAGAGCGAAGCCTCGAGCTCCTTCCGCACCGCTTCGAGGGCCACCCCAGCCCTCTCCGCTACCTCCTTCGCCTGGGCCTCGGCCTCTGTAACAGAACCGACCAATTTATTAGAGCACAAGCACATAATCCGCCATTAATTCAGCAAATCATATGATTGAGACCTAATAAACCCGGTAGTCCGTGAAATCTCGAAGGATTTCAAAACTTTTTCGGCACGACCAAGATCGTAATAGTTTAGCGATTCCATTCACAAGTACACAGTTCGCACATAGTTTTAAAACATCATCGGAGTACGAAATAGAGTTATTACAAACCAAGTTCAAATAAAAGCGGAAGCGATTTAAGTTCAAATACCACACACACACAGTTGAAATATAGTGCCAGGTCCTTGGTTCACATCCAGCAAAAGCATCAAGTAGAGAAGAGTGACCATGCCCAAGGTCTAGTCATCGCCCAAGGCGGGATAGAAACAGTTCTGACAATAACCATAAAGCATCTCACCATCTGCAAAAACATGGGAAATAAAACCCTGAGTACGAGGATGTACTCAGCTAGACTTACCCGTCATAAACTAAAAATAAAATGACTCCAAGGAGTATGCAAGGCTGTATAAGTAGGATAGCTGACTCATTTAAATTGCGGAAAAGCTTGCATTAAGAAACAATTAATAAGAACCTTCTAGCAGTGTATTTTAATCTGATTATCCTTATCATGCTACATTAGCACCTGTACTAAACAAGCATGGTAATAATTATTCATAGAAAGTAACCAATTCCGGTTGAGTATCTTTCAGTCTCAACAGCTCAACCATCTCACCTCTTGTTCAAGTTCTTACTACGATGCCGCTGCTCAAGTCAAGTGTTCACTGTCCAGGAACGATGGCGATTATAATCGATTGCAAACCAGCTGGCGGGTACTCCTCACACAAACCACACTCACCAGCCACGGTGAGCTACAGGTCACCGACATCCAATTCAGGAAAAACGCGAGATCAACAGGTACCATCACATCCGGGCACCGTTCGGCTGCCAGCAAGGCGCACCATGCTATATTCAGGCCTTACAACCGCGTAACCCGTGGTCCCCCATCTTCACCAATGCGATGCGTACAGTAGGTCGACTCCCGGCCCAAATCAAAATTAGGCTTCGCGGTCGGAACGACTTATCCTTCCAGCTAAATGTGAGGCATAAATTCAATATGACTTGAGGACGTACAACGGACGGGGTCCTAGTTCGACACAGACGGGATAAACCACATTGAACCTCCAGTTCATTCTCAACTCCAATCCCGCCCGGTCTCGATTTATTATCTCCACATGGTTATCCAAGATAACAATGTATTCAACCATCCGAGTTACAACCTATAACTCGCGGATGACAGGAAATCACCCGACTTCTACCGATCTAGTTAAGCAGGGCTAAGCATATAATCGTACCTGAACCTAACAGGGTTGAAGTATAAACAGTGGCAAGGAATATAAGTAATGCAGCAACGGCATAAAACAACGCCTATAACTTAATGCAGCAAACAAGTAAAAGACTCAAGTTAGATATTTTGCAAACCACAGGGAGAATGCTCCGGGGCTTGCCTTTCAGAACAGCACTTGGCTGATGGTCGGGACACTCTGGAAGATCAGCTTCGGGATCCTCTTCGGCTACTGCTTCCCGCACCAAAGCTTCTTGTTGGTCTTCCTCTCCTGGTGCTCCGGGAACTACCGTCGCGAGCTCTGACGATCCTGTATGATGCATAGTGCGTATGAATACCGTGCATACATATAAATACAATGCTGATGATGATGGTGATGGTAAATGAATGCTCAGCTAAGATGAATGATATGATATGATATTTGAAAACATGTATGATAAGCATATGTCATCTGCATTCTCTTCTACCGATAAATCTCCAAATAAGCCTCGCATTAAAACTTTACTCGCACACTATAAAGAATTATAAACCACCATTGTTTTGCACACTACACTCTACTGAACCACAACCAATAGAAGATCATACATATCATGAATAGCATAAAAAAGCATTTTTACACACATGAAATGATAACTCTAAAGCATTATTTATAAACGAAAGAAATCAGGGTATAACTACAACATGACTTTAGACTACTCAGAAAATTCTGTAAAAATTACAGAAGCTTAATCATACCAATTAAAGACTACCATAAAAATTTCAAGTCAAAACAGTAAGTACTTTATCCTGCACAAAAATGACAAGGCAGCACAATTTCAGGGGCATAAAATACTTTGTACATAAAAGTATATCAAACAACAGATCTCAGAACATAATTAGCTCTAGATTGACATAAAAACACTCTCCAAAAAGTTTCATGAACAAATTCCTTATACATTATTTATTATGAATTATTTATCCTCACATGAAAATAGGCACCATAACTAGACATAGAAAAATTTACATATGACATAGCCTAACAACATTTTTCACAGATAGAGCATGACATAAGAAAACCAACAAACTTGGTCTCACATTTTTCTGAGCAACAGAGAATTAGTTATGCATTTCCTAAGATAAATACAATTAATAGAGATAAATAAAGCTATAAAGAAAAGTTTCACAAATTCCATATTTCATATTTTTCATGCATAGATCATCTCATAAGAAAAATACTGCAAGTTGAACCAACTCATTTGGATGAAAAATGAGCAAGTTATGAATTTTCAAAGTTTAAACTGAAATCTGAAATAAATTCTGAAAAAGAAAAAGGAAAAACCACTTTACACCGGGGACCCTGACATTTCCAGAAACTAACCAAGCCCTATTAAGAAATACACTGAGTCTGGCGACTTTGCGCTAAAGTCCGGGAAAGAACAGGAATCCTGCCCGAGGTCCTCACGGCGGTGGATGGTCGTCGGCGTCGGGATTCCTCGCCGACGGCGAGGTCTCCGGCCGAGCCACGGTGACCAAAAGACTCAACTCATCAAAGCGGGCGCATTGGTGTAAAAGATGTGAACTGGGAGCGAGGTTTGGACCGGCGGCGACGAACAGCGGCGGACGGCGGCGAGGGTTCGCGGTACGCCGGCCATCTCGGGCCACGGCGGGGCAAACGGACCAGCCTAAAAGCTCTAGCAGACCAAGATGGTTCGAACGGACTAGCTCAAGCGAGGAATGGATGGCCGGAGCAACGTCGGCAATGTACGCCGGCGAGCGGCGGCGCGAATCCGCGACGGCGGATGGCCAAATTCGTCGGGCTCAGACGCTAATCGACCTCATGAACTACTCCAATCGGTTCTACTCGATCAGACGGACACGATTCACTAGCTAATTGAGAGAGAGAGAGGTCGCTGGGCACGGCGGACCGCGCGGCGGTCGGGCGGCCATGACCAGCGAAGGAGAAGAAGGTCGATTCGACCTCTACCTTGGGTCTCGGTGGTAGGAGAGGTGCGCAGGGTGTGGCCAAAGTCGAGGCGGAGCGATTGGCGAGTCCTCGGCAAAATGTGTTCAGTCTACGGGGTGCGGTGGCGTGCGAGCTCTCGGCGGCGGCAATGGCGGGCGGCGTCCGAGTGCTCGGGCTCGGGTGGAAGATGAAGGGCAAAGATTCGTCTGGTGGCGGAGAAGTGAGGGAGGGAGAGACTGACGCGGTCGGGGCGACTTGAAACGGCCGCTCGAGCTCGGACCGAGGCAGCGCGGCGTCGGAGCTCGTCGAGCGCGTGGCACTCATGCGCGCGGAGCGGGGCCGAGCGAGGGCGCGTGGGCGAGCTGTGGGACCGGGCGAGCGGGGTGCAGGGGATCCGCGTGCGGCGCTCGGGTGCGGGGCCGGAACAGCGGGCAGCGGCAGCGGCCCGGCGTACGGACGCCACGCGGCCGGCGTCGGGTCGGACAGCGTCGCGAGGAAGAAGAAGAGAGGAGGAAGAAGAGACTGTGCGGTGGGTCCCACTGCGCCAAGATTCGTGCAGACTTGATGAACCCCATATTTTCCAAAATAAACCGAATTTGAAGAAACTCATAAAAGATGAAATGTTCCTTTTGATGAGTAGAACATTTCACTTTTAAACATCAAAACCTAATTCTGCCTAGAATTTGAATTTCAAAAATGGGGATTTAAAATTAAAAGAAAATCATTTTTACAAACTGTTTTTGACATTTTTGACCCACTTCTAAGCCTTTTCATGAAATGACCCCAAAATAAGTTTTGCTCCAAATAATTTTCTCTACAAACTTTATTTAACACTCAACCTCCAACAAGCAACCCTTCATATAGTTCTAGTTCAAGTCAAGATGTGCACATATATAAACCTTATCATTTCATGTAACAAAAATGATGCAATTGAGATGGTTATGCTCTTAAAGTGCAATATGATGCATGCTTAACACCAGAGTGTTACAGCCTCCTTGGCTTGAGCAGCCTCCTCTCGGGCCAAGGCGATCTCGGACCTAGACTGCACAAGCTCACTTCGAGCAGCAGCGACCTCCTCCTTCGCCTTTGCGGCCTCGACCTGAGCAGCCTCGAGCGCTGCTTCTAGCTCGGGGATCCGGTCCCACTTATCCTTGGCGTCATGGATAAGATGAGACTTGATAGCCGAACGCTCCTTCAGATCCTAAGAGTAAGAAGAACCAGGGATATCACCAACAAGAAGAACACACTCCGGGTTCCCAACGCTCGAAGAAGGGTGCTTACCGCGAGGCACTGATAAAGGTCCCTCCAGCCCTCGACCTCCGCAGGGTCATCCATCTTCCCCACGGGAGTACGACGACTCGAGGGGTCGAAGACGCAGATCGGCTCTGAGCCTCGTCCCGAAGTCTCTGCCTCAGGGCACCGCTGCGTCGCCTCAACCCCGGCAGCCTCTGCGTCAACGGCCACGCCTGCCGCAGGTTGTAGCTCGGGAGCCTCGAAGAAAGACGGGCCCTCCCACGGCACGATAGCCCCTCGTCACCCACGGGGGCTTCGCCTGACGGGCCCGCTTCGGACTCGGCGGCCCCCGACCTCGGTGGTGACAGGGGGAGTGCGGCGTCCCTCTTCCTCCCTTCGCCAACGGGGGCCTCGCCTTCCTCGCCCTCGAGGACGATGGGCGCCACCTCCGAAGACCCCAGGAGTAACTCATCCGAGGAGGCCCCCGGCACGCCGCCGCTCGGCACCTAGACTTCCGTCCCAGCTCGGGGGCTCGACGCCGCAGCCGCTGCAGCCTCGGTGGCCGCCTCAGCACCCCGGGCCAACGCCGCGCGAGCGGCCTTGACCCAAGCAATGACCCCCGCGTTCGAAATCACCGGGGGAGTCGAGACGGCGCTCGTCACCAAAGAAGCCAGGCCCAAAGCTGAAACCGCCACGACCGCCATCGCCTCTCCTACAAACTCCATCCGAAGGCGCTTGGCCGGGGCGAGTCCCGCCGGTGCCCGCTGGCGTACGAGCCTGCAAGGAGGGAGAATTTAGATGTGGACTTGAAGCGTGAAATGTAAGGATGATTTAAGATTAACAGCTTACCCCACCAGGTACCTCCTCGAAGCTCGTGAGCCCCCCGACGACGGCCGCGTCTCGACGACCGGAAGGCTCGAAGCCGTCGCCGATGCGGCCAAGGCCAGTGATACCGGCCCGGACCCGAGGGCCGGATCACTCGAAGGGGACCCGGTCGCCACCCTCCGGGTCGAGAGGTGCTCCTCCTCTCCGCTCCACTCCTCTGACTCCTCAGAGGAGGACCCCTCGACGAACGCCGCCTCTCGTCTTCGCTTAGCCGAAGGCTGCCCGCTCATGGAGACATCGAGGCTCTGCATCCGCCTCTTCCTGCTCTCCTCCTCCTTCATCCTTTTTGCCGACGAGACGCCGTGAAGCTCCGTCGGACCGGCATCGAAATCTTCCTTGACTGGGGGCAGCGACAACTCATAGTCGAGCTCCCCCTACACGCAAGAGTTCAAAAGGATATAAGGAAAAACGAAGGGAGAAGGGCTCGATGAAGTAACACACTCACCAATTCGGGATAGCCGGGGTCCGGCCGCATCGGGACGCGGTTGACGTCCTGCGCCGTGAAGGGGCCCGATACCGTGCCTCGAACCCGCTTGGCGACGCTCTCCGGCGTAATATCCTCAGCGACCATCCGGTCCCCCTCGAGCCCCGCTCCGTAGAGCATTTGGCTCATGCGGAGCGAGTGCCGCATCAAGGGAAGCACCCGTCGATGGTGGAAGGCCGAGACGACGACCCCGGCAGTCAATCCGCGCCCTCGAAGGGTTGCCAGGGCGTCGAGTAGGTCTTTGAGCGCCCCTTGATGGTCCCGCGCCGGGGCGCCCCAGTTGTAGGGACGCGACTCGATGACGCACCCCGTGTACTGAGGCAGCAGCCCCTCGTTGTTCCTGATGTAGAACCACTTCGAGGGCCAGGCGCCGTGGCTCGAGGTCAGGCCGATGGGGATGAAGGTGCCAGCCTTCCTCAAGGCGAAGTTACAGCACCCAGCCCGCACCAGCCTCCGCACCCCCGGCGATGCGCTCTTGGAGAAATACTCCGCCCGAAAGAGGTGCAGCCAGAGATTCCAATGCGCCTCCACCCCGAGATAGCCCTCGCAGACGGCGGTAAAGATGGCGGCATAGGAGATCGCATTGGGGGAGAGGTGCTGCAGCTCGACCCCGTAGTGGAAGGTGAGGGCGCGCATGAATCGACTCGGCGGGCAGCCGAAGCCCAACCGATGGAACTTGACGAAGCTGACCACATAGCCCTCCGGTGGATTCGGCTCGCGGTCACTCTTCGACGGAACGAGCCATTCGGGCTCGGCCTCGTCGGTGATGAGGCGAAGGAGCCCCTCCGCCACCAATCCCTCCAACTCCTTCCTCGTCACATCCGAGGGGAGCCACGCCGCGGGTTGAAGAATCTCCGGCGACGCCATTGCAAGGGCTCGGAGCTTTTCGGAGGACGGGCGACCCGGAAGGTTTCCTATCTCCGAAGGGAAAGCAAAGCGCAGGGAGGCAAGCGTGAGGGAGGTGGGCGAAAGGAAAGCGATCAAACGCAGGAAGGCGAAGGCGAGAATGGCAGGAAGGCGAGTGAGGGGCTACGGTGCGCCAAGTCCCCTCTTTTTATAAGGGAAGAAGACCAACGGGCGGATGACGCTTGCCCACCAGGTAAGTCCCCGCAATAAATGCGCCCAAAGTGCTCTTCTCTCGATTCCTGTGCGAAACCGCCAGACGCCAAGGATGCCCTCGGACCTGCACGATCACACCGCCTCATCGTCACGCCGGCCCCACCACGATCGCATCGTTTCGACTCCCATCAATCGATCATGGACACGCGTCAAGCATTCCCAGATCAACCGTCGCGCCGGCCCCACCACGACCGCGCCGTTCCGACTCCCGCAAACATTACGGTAGCATCGTTTTGAATCTTTTCTTGAAAAACGAGACTAATGTGATAACTGCCAGAACAGGGACCGTCCACCACCGCACCGCTCCGACTCCCGCATGAAAAGGCGCGCGTGACGGACACGAGGAGTTATCCGCAGACGGACCTTCCCACGACACGGGATAAGGGCCCAGGCCCTCGAAATCTCCAGGGAGCGAAGGTTGGCCCTCGAAAAGGGTTCGACAGCCGCCCTCGAGTAACAGAGTAAGGGGTGACCGAGGGGGGCCGACACGAATCCCTTGCTCGAGAATGAATTCTCGAGGCCCCCACGGACACATTCAAGGCAAAACTAAGGGACCACGACGGAATCCCCTCGAGGGGAGGCACCGAGCCACCAAACCCGATCGAAAGGGTTTGGCATCCGTGGGACCCATTGTTTTGCTCCAATAAGAGCACCTCAGGGCCACGAGTCGACCCCTATCGAACGGGGCACGAGCTCTTACTTGAATTTCCCGCTAGTAGCTCATCCGAGACGTTGATGCTCGCTCGAACATGGGTAGCACAACGCTTCTCCCCCCTCTGCCCGATCGAAAGGGTTCGTGAGGTCGAACAAAAAAGTCGAGCCCGCACCTGATCAGCTTCTACGAAAGAAGCTAAGGAGCGGACTCGCAACCGAGTGGCCTCGACAAAAGAGGAACCAACCACCCGGGGGCTCGAACATTAAAACACATCTCAACCCAAAACCAAAAATAAAAGACCTCGGGCGAGTATTCTACTCACCCGAGGCCTCGGGGGCTACACCCGAAGGGTGCGCTCGCGTGCACCCCTCGGAATACAACTAACAAAATCCGAATCCATTTGGTTAAGCCTTCGCGTAAGTATTAATCACTTACACAAAGCCTCGGGGGCTACTGTCGGTTACCAATAAAAGGAGTACCCTAAACTTGCGGATAAAACCACGGGTTGACCCTCGAATTAAACTCACGCAAACCCTCTAATAAACGCCCCCCCGATATCACTCAAGCCCCTGGCTAAGGCATGTTGGGCCGCCC
>CM041632.1:1337813-1370685 GCA_023333625.1 Bothriochloa decipiens
ATCTCGCAGTGCCGGTTGGCATGAAGTAGCTGCTTGTCATATAAAATCATCTGCAACAAATTTCAACTAATTCTGGTAAAATTTTATAACGTGAACGCGAGCTTTTAAATCTAGGGTCCGGCTCTGATGCGAGGCCCACATATTGATCTCGCAGTGCCGGTTGGCATGAAGTAGCTAATTGTCATATAAAATCATCTGCAACAAATTTCAACTAATTCTGGTAAAATTTTATAACGTGAACGCAAGTTTTTATATATTTTATTGTAAAACCATGGGTTCTTATACTAAACCTATTGGTTTAATTAGCTTTTGGGTTGGGATGGGTTGGGTTTAAATTATAAAAATTTGAGATGGGTCGGGTCAAAAGGAAAACTAATTTGTCATGGGTAGGGTTGGATATGGGGCAGGTTTCAACCCATTAGCAGGCCTAGCAGCATTGAATACCCGCCCCTGCCATCCAGCTAGCCTTGTATAAGAGGTCTAGGGCCGGCGGTGACGTGGACGGTGGTCGGCGGCGTGCGGCGGCGTGGCGGCTAGGGTTTCAAGGAGAGAGAGATCCTGAGAGTTGGAGAGCTGGGCAATGGGTTTAGCCCTAATTATTTTGTAGATTGCAACAAGTACATGGTGGCTCGTATTAATAGTACCGACAAGACTACAGATAAAAGATGGCTTAGTAGTTAGTACTTCGTTCTATACATGAGAAGGTCTTTAGATGGACATTTCAGGATTCAAGCTTAGCACATTTCAAGATTCAAAGGTTAGTAGATTTCCGTAATTATTATTTTGCCATTACTTAATTAGAACTTAATAATAAAATAAGTAGCGTACGCTGCACGTAAAAGTGCACATGCCCAAATTATAAACAACACCATTGCAAATACATATTACACAAGTATTGTCACGTGTCAGAATATTACATTGTTCATTGAACATAATTAAACAAAATCTTGGTACAAAGAAAAAAAATTTTCTTGTACCATTTACGTGTTCTTTGTTTTCATGTCTCTTTTGGGTTTTATCTCTAGCCTACCCTAACTTGCTTGGGACAAAAGACTATGTTGTTGTTGTTGTTATTGTTTGTTGTTGTTGGTACAAAGAAAGATTAACTGCAATGAAGATCCGATGTAGATCTAAAAAACCTCATTTGAAGATAAATTATACATTGATCTTCATTCTTATCATGCAAGGATGCTAGAAGTAAATCATTTTTTACCCTTCTTTTTGTCTTTCGAACCATCTTCTGCTCCTTTCCTCTTTGCTTTTACTTTGGGCGGTGGTGGTGGAGGAAGGAGTTTCCCTATTAGAGTCATGACTCTCCTTGCAAATAAACAGACTTTCATCTCCGCTCCATAGCCACCATCACAACAGTCAAAACATACTATGCCTAATGATCTCTCATTCAAAGCAAAGATGGGAGCAGCCACAAGCCTGTCATATCCATCAAACGTCTTCTCTTTATAAGGACATGATACCAAGAAAAAATTATCAGAACCAATAACAAAGTCCCTGATGCTGGCGCGATATGACTCTGCTGACTCAAGTATAACTGGTATATGAATTGAGGAGAGACTGGTCGGTGAGGAGGGCAGAAAGATGATAGCTTGAGACAAGGAATCTATACGATCTTCTGCCCACCAAACTCTCTCACACAAGCGATGATGTGAAGTTCTCAACATGCAGTATTCGCCTTCGATACCAACAACGGAGGCTGGTAGCTCAATCTTATAAAAAAAGCATACCTTTAGTCTATCCTTTTTGCCCTCGATAAAGGATGACTGAGTTACCACATATGTGGAATCATGATCCTCGTCCCACGCAACAAACCCAATGCAATAATCATTGCGTCTTGTTTCTCCAACAACCACTATAGACTTGACGAGTCTACTCTCCATCCTGGAACTTCTTGTAGCCATTGATGGGAGTCAAATAATCTAGAATAGTAAAAAAAATAAAAAAATAACCGACTAAAGATGGTTAAAAATAGAGAGACAAATTACAGTGTTATAGCATACAAAGTACAATTTAAACAATTGTCGATAAACAAATGACAATCTCAATAGAAGCAATTTAAGTGCCGATAGATTTTTTCAATGACTTAATTGGATAAAAATAGAGAGACAAATTGCATGTTATAGCATACAAACTACAATTTAAACAATTGTTGATTAACAAATGACAATCTCAATAGAAGCAATTTAAGTGCCAATAGATTTTTTCAATGACTTAATTAATTTAAAAGACAAACTTGATTTCAAAAGCACAACTGTATGAAGAAAAACAAATTATGAGGGAACACCAAGGCTCAATAATGAGAGCAGATATGGATAGCACAACAAAAATGTAGAACAAGCCCACCAGAAAACATCACATGTTGTCAGGCATCTCACATGCAAGAGGTTCGGAAAACACCAGATTTTGTATACATTTTGAAAGAATAGATACTCTTAAATATTTTACCTTGTTAAAAAGCACACAGCGAGGGGTTTTTAGGGTGGACAAGTTACACAGAAAGTTAAAATTAAGAGCTAATATTCATAGCTATTAACATGTGACATTCCAGGGTTGTATTTTGTGGTTCAGTAGCAGTAGGTGCTGAGTTTTTGGGTGCAGCCTGCCACCCTTAGATCTTCAGCAGCTTGTAAAAAGCCTGCCAATTTGCCACAGGAAGTGCAGGGACTTGTTTGCGACCTGAACTGTGTATAACTATCCTATTTTGCAATGCAATTGCACGTGAAATGGTGGATGAATTATATTTGTCTATCTGGATAGAGAAGCTGCCTTGCTATTTTGATTTTTCATACAAAAATTCTGATGTTTCACTTGATCTGCAGTTACTAAACATTCATCAATGTCCTAACATTACCTGAGAAAATAGATGGCCAATTGAATAGTCTGCTCAAGTCATCAATCTAATATTTTGTGGTGGGCTGGTGGGGTGTGTGTCAGTGTGTTAGTGAAGGAGGGAAGGATCTGCTTGGCTGTTGGCTCTTTGTTAACATGAAAGTGCACTAATGGCTCACCCTACGCCTGATATTAATTGTGTTGTGAGTGAAGGACCTTGATGAGAGGCAAAGGCACTAAGCTTTATGCACATGATAAATTATTTAGATTTGCAGTGCACTTTGGCTGGACCTGGATTGAGTAAAATCATAGCTGGAAAACAATAATATAGCATTACTCCATAGTCTACTGTGTAAGTATGTAGTAAACCTGCAACCCGTGAATAGCAAGGCCAGAACTGCTATAGAGCTTACTGCTGATTAATGAAAATAGAACCTGAACTCTAGCAATCTGACAACAACACAAGAACATATATGTAGCAATAGGATGAAATGGCAAGGCAAAAATTAATTCTAACCTGTACTGCTTTGCTTAGATCGTCAAAACCTTCCTTCTGCGAAGACCCGGGAAGAGCTATCCAGACCTTCCTTGCACAACACTAGAGATGTCCCTTTCCCTTCGCACCTGGTTGCAAATCACACCTAAAATTTTAGCTGAGGCAAAATTTCAATGAGCTTTATACGGTATGAATTGCCAAAATCCACATTGAAACGTGCTTGCCCAGATATGAAAACCTAGCAGTGCATAGGTAGGTAGGGTGCGACAACAAATTACTATTGAAAGACAGTAATAGATTCGTGCTCATATATGTTTGTAGCAGCAGTAGGAACTAACCAAAGGTTGGGATCTGGCCCCTCGTAGCCTTCTTCGTGGCTGATCGAGTGTAGCTGCACTAGAATTCGTCTTCAAGGAGCAGGCAGGCGGCAGACGTTGGGATGCCAGTTGGGCGGCGTCGGGCAGGCGGGGGGGCGGTGTCCGCCGGCGGCGAAGTCGGGCGGCCCGCGTTGCGCAGGGGACTTGCTGCGGGCGGGCGGCCGGGGTCGCGGCGGCGGAGTCGTCGGAGGTTGCGCCCTGCGCGCAGGCATCGGTGATGCGGCGCCAAGGTCGGGGCGGCGCGGCCTTCTGGATCGGGGAGGGCGCCGCGGAGGAGACGTCGGGCTGGCGCCGGGCCCGTTACGCGGCGTCTCCGCTTGTGTATGCGTCCGCCAGGGATTCACGCGCTTGTAGTCTGAATACGGTGGGATCTTAAGGACAAGGGCATAAACGGAAATGTACAATGCCGTCCAGTCACCACTGCACAGCGCCGCCGGGCATTTCGAGATTCAAAACAACACGAAAATGGAGAGGAGAAGAGAGCTCCAAAGCACATTTTCCCCCCAGATTGCTGATTCCGCAGGGAATCGACATTTGCAATCGAAGAAGACTAGTCGAATCGAGGGGGATGGACGGACACGGTTGGGCTAAGGGGAGCGAGATCTCCAAAGACTGCAGTCGTGCAGATCTGTGACGCCAATAGGGAGCAGAGCACTGACGGCGCATGATAAATACCATTCTTGCAAAGATTTGATTAGTATTAATACTAGTTGTGAGGCATAATTGTACTCATTGTGATATAATCACTAATTGGTATTAGTACCGGTTGTGGATTTGGACTCCATTTATGATATGTATTATGGACATACTTTGGATTTAATGATATATGTAATATTATTGACTAGCAAGCTGCCTGCCCCTTCTCAAATATTGCGAGTAGCTAGTTTGTTTAGTATAATATTTGGATTTTTTTAATTCTAGTATTATTTTCACAAGTAGTTATGGCATAAGAGGGTTATATTAATATGGATTAGCATGTTATGTTTGCCTTTTCTTTATTGGCCCCAAAAGAACTGCAATTTATTTGTTTGAAGGAAGGTTGGTCATTCAATTGGAGCATACATAGGCCTGACTTCAGAATAAGGTCTGTGTTCTTGCCTATGTCTGCCAGTCCGCTCCCAGAATCTACCTATAATGGTTAATGTCATCTTGGCTCTCCTGGATCTATAAAATTTATTTTAGGACTCTATCCATTTTTAAAAAAGGAACGAGAGTTCCGTAACAATCAGCAATTGGATATATCACATGGTACTGAAACGTGCTGATCAATTGTGTTTTTTTGTAATTTTTGTCATAGCATGTTGCTTCTATTGTCAAAGTTTTGATAATCTAACTATGGCAGCATGATTGCATCAACATTGAACTTGAGGTGAGCAACTGATTTCTAGCCAAGTAGAATTGGACTGCTTGAACATCTGCCCCGAGGTCTCATTTGCCTTTTGTAATGTGAAATCAGAGTACTATAGAACCTTTGTCACCGTAATATTCACAGCATTGTTATGGCATCACAGGGTAGTATAGATCAACATGTTATGTTCAATAATAAAGCATTCAGTCCTTACTCAAATGCCCAATATGGAACCTGTGCCTTTTATTACCATTTCTTTATTTGTCACAAAAGATTTGCATTTGTTTGTTTAAATGAGGGTTGGCCATTCAATTGGTGCATACATAGGCCTGGAAGTCTTCAAAAGATTTCAGAATAAGGTCTGGATTCTTGCCCATGTCTGCCTTACGAGTTATTACGATTACGATTCATGCACCAAGGCCCAACCAGCGTGGTCCGATCGAGCACTTGGACGGTCCAGATCTTGCAAACCCCGATTATTTTTCGGAAAAGGCCTCTCACTTTAGCAAATTAACCCACAGTCTGACCTCCTCTCTCAGATAGTCAGATTTGTTTGCAAAAAAAAAACTATCGCTTTTAACAAAAATCAACCAGGTTAAAAAAAAAAATCAACCCACAATCAAGGTCTTTTCTGGGCCGGCCTGTCACCCGCTCTTTGGGCCTGTTTAGGACTGTTTGGCATGTAACGGCTCCAGCCTCCAGTTCTAGTTGTGTTATTATAGGTTTTCATGTGAAATGTCTAATATGTCCCTAGGACGTATATACGTTTCTCCTTAATCTTTTTCTAAGCCCCCAAAGGCCCAAACAATTATAATTATATATTGGTATTTTTTTACAACACATTCTAAACATATCCCTCCTTCAACGCATGTTAGGGGCCTCTTTGAGGTTTTCAACTGATGATTTTCTAAAATGAATCGACAGATCATAGAAGCTAAAAAATGGCTTCTCCCTACTCTCTCTATGCATAGAATTACTCTATTGAAAAATATGTTACCCTATTTTTTGAGGGGTTATAGTTTATATCCTAATAAAAACCATTTTCAATAATCCATGAATGAATAAAAAAATAAAATCAATTCCCACGGATTCTGCCTTTTTTTCGGCGCGTCTACTGGGCCAGTTGGCCAGAAAAGCCCTCCATCGCGCCGCCACTCCCATCTGTCTGATCGACCGCGCGCCCTCCTCCGGCTCGGAATGAGATCCCCTAACTGCTGGTGCAGTCGGGCTATCGGCGTCGTCCATTCACGATCGGGCGCCTGCGCGGATTGACAATTCTTTGTGTGCTTGGAGACAGTCCGGCCCAACTACGGCCCACGGGCTCACTCGCCAGCGGCGCCGCCGGTGTGGAATTTTTTTTATTTTTAATTTTTTTAAAAAAAATTTACAATTCTAATTTTTTGTTTTGAAAAATGACAGAACTAGTCGCCCAATTTTTAAAAAACGCCCACTGTGTGGGCGTTATATGTGACGTGGCACAGGGCCGGCCGCCGCCGATGTCGGCTTTTGCGAGCAGCCCCTGGCGCCCAAAAAACGCCCACTGCGTGGGCGTTTTTTGGTGGCGAGGGGGCCGCATGCAAAAGTGCGCGCTGTTTTGCGGGCGGGCCTCGGAGCAGCCAAAAAACGCCCACTGTGTGGGCGTTTTTTGCGCGCCAGGGGGCCACCTGCAAAAGGGCGAGGGCGGCCGCGCACTTTTGTAGGCGGCCCCCTAGCGCGCAAAAAACGCCCACACAGTGGGCGTTTTTTGGCTGCCGCCTATATGTACCCAGCCCCCCTCTTCAGATTTTTATTATATTCACTAAATTTTTCTTTTGTCAAAATTTACCTTTTGTTATATTCTTCGTTTTCCGTCGGGGCCTGGCGTATTGTGACGATTCTTTTGAGTACTATATCTAGAAATTCCCGTCGGTTCCTTATTCGTACCCTTTCGAACACAACTAATACATTCCAAAATAGCTCGGATTGTAACATCTTTGCCTTTGGCCATGAACCCTAAACCCTAAACCCTAAACCCTAAAAACCCTAAACCCTAAACCCTAAACCCTAAACCCTAAACCCTAAACCCTAAAGCCTTAAACCCTAAACCCTAAACCCTAAACCCTAAAAACCCTAAACCCTAAACCCTAAAAACCCTAACCCTAAACCCTATACCCTAAACCCTAAACCCTTACATGCTTGCATTACATCCGTAATAATAGTTCATTACAGCACAGTTAAAAGTCACGGCAACAGTTCATTACAATAAAATTATAGGTACACTAGGGCGATGAGCTACTAATCCGAATTCGTCTAACAAAATGGCCCTAATAATCCAAAACATAACCGGGAAGCAAGTCTTCATTTTCAGAACCACTATCCTCTCTCACAAACTCATTGGTACGGCTACGCTTAGCTGCGTTGGCCTCTTCTTCCTTTTTTTTGTAGTAAGCGGCCTCCAAGTCATCGAGTGCTTGGGTGAACGCTTCATCATACTCCTCTTCTTCCTTTTTTTGTAGTAACCGGCCTCCAAGTCATCGAGGGCTTGGACGAACGCTTCATCATACTCCTCGTCCTCGTCGTTCATCGGCATCTCCGCCTCCGCCATCTTCTGCTTCATCTTCGCATCAGCACTCCTCTTTTCGGCCTCCTCCATCTTCTCCCTCGCATGCAAGGATGCTTCCTCTTCTCTCTTCTTTTTCCATGCATCACAGTCTTTCTTCCACCGAGCAGCATTTGGGGTTTGGACACATAATCATCGGACATAGTCAACCTGCGCTCCCTTTCGCATCTTAATGTAGTTGTCCACAAGCTGAGTACCAGACCTGAACTTCAGGTCCATTAGTTGCTTTTGCTTCAGTATATCCATGTATTCCCTGCGGTCTTCACCATGGGCAAAAACCTCCCACTTGTATTTCCTAAGGCTCTGTGATCGAACGGAACAATTTAAAGTCAGCAAATACAAAAAGTTTGGATATCAAGTGAGCAACAAGTGGAACAAAAGGACCTCATCGTAATCAACCATATGGCCGCACCAATAGCCTATTCCAAGCTCCGATGGTAGTAGGCCATACTGCGCTTCGACACCACATTTGCACAACACAGGAGGCTTGGGGGTAACCACTTTTCTCTTCTTGTCCACCTTCGGCTCGGGCCATTTATTCTTTGGACCCCACAGCCACTCCCTGAAGTTACACTTTCGCAACAAGGTATACCCACCCTACAATGTAAAATGTTAGTACATGCACAAATACTAAGAAAGCCATGACCGCATACAATTTACACTTACTCCGGCGGGGTTAGGACATTCGAACTCGTTAGGCCTATCTGAACTTATTACAGAATAATCTCCGCATTTACAACAAGGCGGAGATTCAAACCGTCTCAATTGGGCTATTTTCTTCTCCTCGTCTGTCATTGGGGGGATCAGGGGGAGGTGCCACCCACCGCTCGAATTGATCGGGTGGATTATGCTTCCCTTTCCACCATTCGTCAAACTGGAGATATCTTGGGTCGAATTTGTCTGGACCGTCAATCCACTGAAAGAAAAAGCACCGCTCATGGGCCTACAAAACATGATTGCTAACGATATTGTTAGAGATGCAAGAGCTGCAATTACTAGCATTGAATAAAGACGCAGTGACAGAGGTGCAATTACTTACATTGAATCCACCGCATGTGTAGTAGCAACAGGCAGCTGTGTCCTCATGGCGAGATTGGCCAATATCAGCCGGTTCTCCACAGTCACAATTTAGGACAGGGACTGCAGGAGGAACAGGAGCATCCTTGCTAGACACGTCGGGATACAATTCTCTAGGGCGACCTCGTTTTTTCCAAAACTCCGTCCGCCACAAGTTTTGCATATCTATTCAGAGAAAATACAATATTCGTCACATTTCAAATCATGCAATCCATTGTTTAAAGCATAGCATAAACATCATTATTCCTAAACCCTGCACCCTAAACCCTAAACATATCTATTCAGAGAAAATACGATATTCGTCACATTTCAAATCATGCAATCCATTGTTTAAAGCATAGCATAAACATCATTATTCCTAAACCCTAAATATATCTATTCAGAGAAAATACGATATTCGTCACATTTCAAATCATGCAATCCATTGTTTAAAGCATAGAAGAAACATCATTATTTCTAACATGAACTGCAATGCTCTAACATCATTATTTATAGATCTAATATACATACTACTCACAGATCTACCCAGAGTCAACTAAAAACTAAACAACTCTAGTGCACATTATATTTTACTAATGCATAGCAACAGACTTGTAATGTATGAGAAACTTACCTAAAAGCCGAGGTCTCAAACTGACAGGGCTTCGCCGTTTACTTCCTTCCCCTCCCTCCTCTCCTCTTTCTTTTTTTATGAAAAATTTAGTGAATATAATGAAAATCTGAAGAGGGGGGCTGGGTATATATAGGCGGCAGCCAAAAAAAGCCCACTGTGTGGGCGTTTTTTACGCGCCAGGGGGCCGCCTGCAAAAGTGCGCGGCCGGCCTCGCTCTTTTGCAGGTGGCCCCCTGGCGCGCAAAAAACACCCACACAATGTGCGTTTTTTAGCTGCTCCGAGGCCCGCCCGCAAAACAGCGCGCACTTTTGCAGGCAGCCCCCTCGCCACCAGAAAACGCCCACGCAGTGGTTGTTTTTTGGGCGCCAGGGGCCGCCCGCAAAAGCTGGCACCGGCGGCGGCCGACCCTATGCCACGTCACATATAACGCCCACACAGTGGGCGTTTTTTAAAAAACGCCCACTGTGGGCGACTAGTTCTGTAAACAAAAAATTAAAATTGTAAACTTTTTTTAAAAAATTAAAAATAAAAAAATTCGCCGGTGTGTAGGCGTGTAGCGTCGCGCCGCCGCTAGCCCGTTTCTTGGAGTCCAGAAGCGCATGCAGAACGACGATGTATCTCCGAGGGGAAGATCAATGCGAAACACGGCGGAGAGTGCTTAGCAATGAACGGATGCTAGGACCACGGAAGCCAGCACTCAGCGACGAGCGGCTGCGCGGGGCACAGCGGCTAGCGGCATCGCGGCGGCGGCGGCACGCAGTAGACGGCGGCGCCACGGGAACTTGACGTGGACGAGCATAGGCGTCCGATCGTGAATAGACGGCACAGATAGCTTGACTGCACATGCATCTCCTAGCCCCTCCACCCTCAGCTTCTCGCTCCCTCCCACGCAGCCGCCGCCACGCAGCACGGCCAGCAGTAGCCACGGCGTCGTGGACACACCGCGGAAGAGCCCTAGGATCAGCAGCCGCCACCGGATATCCTCCGCCGCCAGCAGGGATCTCGAGTTCCCGCCGTCCCGCTTCCCACCAAACATGGCGCCCGCGTCCACCGCCGCCGCAACGGTGTCCGTGATCGCCAGCCATGTTGCCGCCGGACACCTCTTCGCCGCCCTCCCCACGTGCTCTGCCTCCTCCCTGCTCCCGCCTGGCAACCTCCCGCCGCTCCCTCGCCGCCTCCCACCTCGCCTCCTCTTCGTCATCTTCCAAGTCCACCTCAATCTCGTCCACTCCAACATTCCTCTTCAGCCGCGCCATCGAGTCGCTCGCTGCCTGCGGCAGCCTCGCCGACGCGCGGGAGATGTTCGACACAATGCCACGCCGGGACGGCGGTTCCTGGAACGCCATCATCTCTGCCTCGTCCCGCGCTGGGCACCCTGCAGAGGCGTTCTCCTTCTTCTCTGACATGGACTCTGTTGCCATTCTCCCCAAGGACGTCACGCTGGCATCAGTGCTCGCCTGCTGTGCTGAGTGCCTTGACCTGCGCCGCGCGGTGCACGGCAGCTCCATGGTCATATCGCAAAGAGAGACTTCCAGTCAAATGTGATTCTAGGCACGGCATTGATTGATGTGTACAGGAAGTGCCTCTTGCTTACAGATGGAACGCGGGCATTTGATGGCATCCTGCACGGCTGCACCCCAACGACATTTCATGGAATGTAATCATTCGGAGATATCTTCTTGCTGGTATGGGTGACATGGCAGTTCATATGTTCTTCAGGATGGTATGGGCTGGCGTTAGGCCACTGGTATATACTGTCACACATGCAATGCTTGCTTGCCGGGATAACTGTGCACTCAACGAAGGGAAGTGCATACATATTATGTGCTCGGACATGGGTATGACCACCACATACATGTGAGGAGCTCTGTTGTAGATATGTATGCAAAGTGTGGTGACATTGATGCAGCGCAAAGGCTCTTCAACTTGGCACCAAAGAAGGACGTGGTGATGTCCACTTCAGTTATGTCAGGATTGGCTGCTTGTGGGAAGATTTCTGATGCCAAAAGGGCGTTTGATGGCATGGAACATCACAATTTGGTATCCTGGAATGCTATGCTGACCGGTTATGTCAAGTCCATGGAGCTGACTGGTGCTTTAGATTTGTTCCAGCAGATGAGGCATGAGACAAAGGAGCTTGATGTTATTACACTTGGTTTTATGCTCAATGCCTGTACAGGGCTGCTTGACCTTGGTAAAGGTGAGGAGCTCCATGCACTCGCTCTCAAGTGTGGATTGTTCAGTTACCCTTTTTTGATGAATGCACTTGTGAGGTTGTATTCCAAATGAGGATGTCTGAGGAATGCAGAACGACTTCTTATATTTGATATGGGATCAGAGAGAGAGATACTCCTGGAACTCGCTCATCTCAGGTTACGAACGCCACTCAATGAGTGAAGCAGCTCTGCATACCCTACGTGAGATGCAATCTGAGGCATAACCTAGCCAGTCAACTTTCAGCTCTGCCCTTGCAGCCTGTGCCAAAATATTTCTGCTTAAGCATGGGAAGCACATCCATGCATACATGATCAGAAAACAGGTATGATATTGACGATATACTCCAAAGTGCACTGGTTGATATGTATTCCAAGTGCAGGCTGTTTGATTATTCCATCAGGGTTTTTGAGTCAGGATTATCTGATGATGTCATCCTGTGGAATTCTATGATCTTTGCCTGTGCTTACAGCAGTAAAGGTGACTATGGGCTTGAATTGTTTGATGAAATGCGGAAGCAAGGGATTAGGCCAGACTCTGCCACTTTCCTTGGTGCTCTGGTTTCATGTATCTGTGAGGGACATGTTGGGTGCCCTGGTTTCATGTACCTGTGAGGGACATGTTGGGTTGGGGAGGAGTTATTTCACTCTGATGATTGATGAGTATAGCATCATCCCACGAGTCGAACACTATGAATGCATGATCGAGCTGTTGAGCAAGCATGGATACATGGTTGAGCTAGAGGATTTCGTGGACCACATGCCCTTTGAGCCAACAACCGATCTGGCTCAGGATCTTTGACTGCTGCAGGGAATATGGGAACAGAAAATTAGGGGAGAGGGCTGCGCAGCGTATCAATGACAGCAAACCCCTGACTCCAGTTATATTTGTTGAATCCACTCCTGACTACGAATGCAGTGGTGATGATTGAGATTCTTGCTGAGCCACGAGACTAGTTTTTTGGTGGCTGAGAAGCTGAATGGGCAGTCTGAAATGCCACAAACTTGAATTTGACCTTTTAGCTGCCTATAAACTGGTAGGATCAGCAGCACTTACGATACCCTGCTAAGACAAGAATTCAGGCTGGATGCTGAGCTCATGTGCTGATTGACCTGATAATTGATGTCTATATGAGCTCAACCTCCTCTCCTTCCTTGGGGGTTTGCATTGGGCCAGAATGTAGTTAGGTAGTGTATGATTATGTAGCACTGGATTTCCCAACTGCAGATTTTCAGTAGTTCATCTGTGTCTCGAGTAAAGTACGACTATCACCATAGATCGAGTAAAGTACATGCATCTACAGCCTGGAGTGTGAGATTCCATCATCCGGAGATGGACGTCTGATGGACAGTATTCCACGTGGTCAGCGTACAAGGCACAACTCAAGGGCTCCTACACTAGGCCCAAACCAAAGTTAATTTGGAAAGCATATGCAGAAAACAAATGCAAGCTCTTCACTTGGATTTTGGTGCAAGATAAAACCCTAACCGCAGACAATTTGGCGCTATGGGGTTGGCCTCACCATGATGCATGTGTGCTGTGTAATGGGCCCATGAGACTGGAAGACACCTTTGCTTGCAGTGCCCCTTTGCCCATGCAGTCTGGAACCAGGTTCTGACCTGGGACCATTTCAGCGTGAGGCTGCCTGAACTTTCGGATGTGAGCACAACGATTAGCGCCTGGTCGAGAAAAAGGCCCTCAAGATCCCAAAGGACAAGAGGCACAGTTTCAATGTTATGGTGTCTATATCATGTGGAACATTTGGAAAGAATGTGATCAACACATCTTTGGCACCATGTTCCAAACAGTGCAACAGGTTGCAGAACTGTCACTGTTTGTCAATGTCCTGTACACTGCACTTTAGTGCTAATGGTGTCTGTAGGGTGTTTGTGTGAAAATGATTGCTGCTGGCGCCAAACATACTGCTGCAGTAACTGAAGATGGTGACCTCTATGGATGGGGTTGGGGTCAATATGGAAACTTAGGTCTTGGTGACCGTAATGATCATTTGCTTCTTGAAAAAGTATCTTCTGTGGAGGTAAATTATCTAAGTCTGTCTGCCTTTTCCAGTTTAAAATCAACAGATCCAAGCAAATGAACGTCTACTAACACCTACAACACTTGATACTGCATGAAAATTGATCACATGTTGCAAACTCTAAATGCACTCCTTATTCCTTACTTGAACTCTGAGAAATGTCAACTGGGCATATGGTTAGCTGTGACTTACTGCTGTGCCATGTTTTTCATTCAGAAGTAGAGTGAAATACGAGCCTCAAAAGTCAAAACGGTAATCGCCGGATTACCGAGTTAAGGGCACACATCAGCGTTTACAGCGGTTTATATTACACATAGCACATTTGTGACGTTTCCGTAAAAGACCCCAGCGCTGAGGCACAATCAGGTGTACTCGTAAGAGAGCCATCAGCGACCTGAGCTGTTTGAAACCAGCCATTAGCTAAACATTCACTTCGTCAACGATCAGTTGGGTCAGTTCCGCAGGCGAGGCGCTTGGGCCACCAAACATCCTCATGTCCCCTTTCTTTCCAGATCATCCACCCAACAAGGAAAACAGGGAGTTGAAACCACGCCGGATGATGTCTTCTTGAAAACATCCCTCAATTAAAAATAGTGTTGCGGATCAATCTTTTGCCCTGATAAACCATCAAATGCATATAATTCTTTTAGCTGATTGCTGAACTCTCTGTTCTTGTCTAAATATTATGCCGATGATTTTCTTTGAAATCATAAGCATGGGGTGCATCCATTTTGCATTTTCCAGTCCTGACAAAGTAAAGCACTTGCACTGGTCTGCCATCATCCAAGCATACACCAGAGTTTAAACATTTGATTTATGGTTCAGTTACAACTTAACCAAGCAGGATCAGAGGTCTGCCATCATACAAGCATTACTCTAATAATTAATAATAACTTTACTGTAATGAGATTGAAATAAGATTCAATTTTCCCATCAGTTTTATCTTATTCCTGCTTTAAATGAGTTAACAGAACTGTCACAAAGATATGGCCATTTTGGTCCTCTTCCCATAGATAGTTATTTTTTTACTGTTATTATTGTTTGTTTGTTGTTCCAGGTTTCTGTAATTCTTATGTTTTGCCCTTCTGTAGGGTGAGAAGATGGTGCTTGTGGCATGTGGATGGTGCCATACAATCACTGTTTCTGACTCCGGTAATCTGTACACTTATGGTTGGAGCAAATACGGTCAACTGGGACATGGTGATTTTGAAGATCATTTAGTTCCACATAAAATAGAAGCTTTGAAAGATAGCACTGTATCCCAGGTAATACCTTTTAGAAACATTTCGTGGAATGGTTTCATGAAGGATTAATACAATCTAGAACTTCATTTACACTTTGCTGGGATTTTGAAAGACGATGGTTTCCATACTTCCATGCACAGGTTGACATAGACATACCTTAAACTGATGGCTTGAAGAATCTACTTTTTGCATATTGGTATATATAGTCAAGTTGACATTAAAAATTGAGGAAACTCCCAAATAAAAGGGAACATATCTTATGCTACTTATCCCAGAGCCCCAAACAAAATGTCCCTGTCGGAATAAATTACTAAATTAGCATGTCCTCAAGTCTTCATTACTATTTGACTATTTCAGCTTTGGAAAAGGGGTTTACATACACAAGTTCTGCTGAGTTAGAATTTCAGGCGGTTGGAGGCATACGATGGCACTTACATCAGAGGGAAAGCTTTACGGATGGGATGGAACAATGTCATTATCATCTTTGTGCCTCTACTTGCTTTGGTACCCAATTATCGGTGTCTGAATCAAACTGCACGTGCAAAATTCTATCATGTAAACTTTATCGATGGATAAAAAAGGCAAACATTGAGCATTGAATCTCTTTTGTGGATAAATAGATTTTTATGTATGCACATGTATAGTTGCTTAGGCATGGCGAAACCCAGCATGATGATTGAGAAGTTTCTTTACACAACAGAAGCAAGATGGACTTTTTCCTTGGTCACCTTGGGAAATTGAGTTCAGACACACTGTTCTTGCTTCTATGAACATGATTGCATACTTGCAAAATCACCATTCTTCTCCAGAAGAGGAACACTTCTTATCTCTACATGTGCTTGCTTTGGGCACAACTTAAAACTATGTACAATCTAGGCGCATGGTGACTTTCATGCAGAGCTTTGCTTGCGTTCCATCTCTATTGTATTCTATTTTCACTTGCCCATGTGGGTTTTTTTCTATTATTTTTTACACTGAGTGTTTCTCCTATTTTGATCCTGCAGTTTGGACAAGTTGGAGTCGGCAACAATGATCACTGCTCCTCAGTACAGTTCATTTTCCAATGGATCAGGTATGGTGTGTTCTTGGGAGGCTAGTGTATAATACTGACTTTTCCCTCAAACAAATGATGCTTATACTGTATGAACCAAAAAGTTATTGCCCCAAAAATGATGGTCACAATTATTTAATTGATTCATTTAAATAACAATTGACAACTCTTATTACTGTGGTTACCGCAGAAAATTTCCCAAGTTGCCTGCGGATGGAGGCATGCACTTGTCCTTTCCGAGAAGAAAAATGTTGTCTCCTAGGGAGGGGTACTAGTGGACAGCTCGGCAATGGTGAAATAGTTGACAGGTGGTTCTTATCTAGTGCATGAGCTCAATGCCATCTCCCTTGTAAAACACTTGTTTATACTAGTCTCTGCTATTTATACTCTTCCGAGCTGGAGCACTTATCGACTTTTATCATCCTGAAGGAATACTCCCGTGCTGATTGATGCCTTAAGCCCTGACGGTTCTGCCTGCAAGAAGTTGGAGTCATCAACGGCAGTCCCGTTTGCAGGTTTGGTTCATTGAACTCTAGTAGCTGCAGATGCTCTTGCAAGACAGGCAATTTTTTGACTGAAATGTCTATTTTTTTTGCACCCATAGTTTCTGATGAAAACGTGAGTTCAGTTCATGCACATTTAATTTGAAGCAAAATGCTTAAACTGCAGCATTAGTTACACACAGTTTTTTTTTACAGCACCCACATATCCATCTGGATATTGTTGCTGAATTTTCCTGTGTTCAGCTGAAGGTCCCTAAAGCAGGCGAAGGCACAGCACGAGGCAACGGCGCTGACGTGAATGTACCAGAGAACGACGTACTGAGAGTGCGCGTGCAGTCATAGTTCTTCTACCATCCACTTCCACCGACCTCCCTTAACCTTAGTAGTACTATGAAGAAGACCTGGTCCCCCATCTAGCGGTGCCCGATTTTTGTGCATTATGTTCTGCCTAAGTGCTTTCCGTGGTGGATAGGACCTCCTGGTGTTGAGACGTTAGCAGTAGCACTGCCTCGCAGTGATTATGTGTGATGTGATTCACCTCTTCGAGGTGGCCAGCCCAGTCGACCTGCACTGCACTTGCTGTGCTTTTAAGTGTGTCCTCGATCTTTGACATTGCATGGAGGGTACAATAAGCGCTTCATTCTCATTTCTTGCCACTTGCATGATGATGGCCAACCAAAGCCACATATCAGTCTTTTCAGCAGATGCTCTATTTTTCTTGGCAAGAAATAAGTAAACTGAATTTTGGGTGTGAATGTGATTGACTGATCGTAGAAAGGTACAATACAGTACGGGCGCGTGTTGGCTGTGCTAATTGTAATTGGATCCAAACAATAAAAGATTCGTGTTAGCTGTGCATGTCCTCTAAAGCATAAACTACTGCCTGTACTTCAAGATCTCTCTTTTCAAACATTCATTACTGTCACGGCACAGGTCTTTCCTTTCATCCTGTACCAATTTGGCATTTTGTAACGTGCACAAGATAAAAAAGTTGGCAGGCACTGATAATGCTAGCAGAGTCAGAAGGCGTCTCTAGCAGGGAGCAGAATTTGGTTGGTTGCCACGGTGAAAAACTAGCTGTGGCATTTGGAATGATCCATTTACCACAATCAGCTCCAATCCGAGTAACGAAGAACTTCAGAGTTTGCTGCGACTGCCACAGAGCACCTCTGCCAGTATCTTGTATATTGCATTGCTCTCTGGATGGGACTAGTCACCGGCGACAAAAGAGTGAACCCCAGACCTTAGTTCAATCCAACTAAGACTAGGCTCTTTCTTCACACCTAGCTCTTTCATCAGGTCTCGAGTTTTTGAAGATAAGGATAGCTAACCAGCATCTAAATACATGTTGTAAAGAATTACACAGGATGCTGAGGAAGTGGGTTCCAGATCCATTATCTGATTCGCCACAAGTTGGCGTCTCTCCATGTCTACATGGATACGACATGAGGCCAGCAAAGACTGCCAAACCACAGCGTCATCATGGAAGGCTGGATCCCTTATAAAAGCCTCAGCATCAGCCTCCGAGCTCGTCCAAGAAGATCAACCACGCAAGTATACAGTGCTTTATGGTTGGGCTCATTCATAATTTGATAATACCTGCGGCCTTGTTTAGATGTCCAACTTTGGGTCCAAAATTCACTATGCAGAATTCCTATTCTCCGTCACATCAAAATACCGGCACATGTATGGAGTACTAAATATAGATGAAATAAAAAACTAATTACACAATTTTGTTGTACTTTGCGAGACGAATATTTTAAACCTAATTAATCAATGTTTGGACAATTATTACCAAATAAAAATAAAATTGCTACAGTGTGATGGGACATTTACTATGCAAAATTTAGATACCAATTTTAGTATCTAAACAAGGTCTGCATAAGATCATCAAAGGAGGACATATGAACATCTATAGTATAGAAAAGAAAGTATGAACATTTATAGTATAGAAAAGAAAGTTGTGCTGGAAATTGATTGAATGCTCTGACCCTGAAAGAAATGGCAAAGGCTTACCTGAGTCCCCATCAACCAATCCCCCATGACTACATGCAGTAAGGACGCTGAGAAAAGTAATCTCATTGGGAGCCACCTTTGCATCCATCATTTCATTGAAAATGTGTAAAGCATCCCTCGCACAACCATGTTGCGCATGGCTTGATATCACTGCAGACCAAGAGAACGTCACGTGATTCCATTTCCTGACACCTCCGAGTCACAGCATCAACACCCCTGACCTAGCACACATATGAATGATGAAGGAATTCCCCATAGCAGTACACTGGTTAAAACCAGATTTTATGGCAAGACACTGGATCTGCTCACCAGTCCTTGCAACAGCTAAACTGGCACATGCATTCATGACGCTAGACATTGTGAAAAGATCAGGTTTCAGTCCATGACGTATTGATTCTTGGAACAATCTCAGTGCCTTCTCAAAAAGCTCATTCTGAACACACCTGTCCAGGTGACCATGTCTTGGTTACGCAGAGATTTTTTGAAACACCTATATCCATCTTCCATGCAACCAGACTCAGAGTACAAGTCAATGCCTGCACTCCCAATATAGTCATAATCGTGGAAGCTGTGTTTGAGTACTTGACCATATATCTGTTTCCCAAATCCAAGTTCACCAGCCAAGTTACACGCACGCAGAATACTTGAGAATGTGAACTCAGAGGGCTGCATCCCGCTGGCATGGAAGTGGCGCGATCTGGTAAAAGAACTTACCAATATATATCGGGCACACTGGGACGGGAGGAAAGACAGGAGGCAACGGTGAGGTCATCGCCGACCAGCCCCCACTGACAACGTGCACGGCGTGCTCGGGCAGACCTACCGCCCCGACTACGTGAACCACCTCAGCGTGAGCTCCAACATGCCGGTTATGGGCGGGGCGCCCAACTACGTCTCCTCGGACATCTTCGCCACCGACTGTAGGTTCAACGTCGCCGGCGACATCTCTATGGTCACTTCCAGGGCCTATTAAGTTCCTACACACGCCTAAACTTACACTTGCCAACTTGCTGCTGATGCCCGCAGCTAGCCAGATAATAATCCTTTGGCTATATATATGCGGTAATATAATAAATTTGTTTACCAGTTAAGAACAATGTGTTAATGCATGGGGAAATCTTTATGAAGAATAATGAAATTCATTTGAACGAGTCCATGAGGAATGAAACCAAATTTGGTGATTAGTCATTCCATATCTTTGCATGCATGCTGTGCGAACTACAAGATTAATTGATGTGTTTAAGATCGAGTTAACACGACATTGAATCCACGTGCTCAATCGTGCAGGCCTACCGCTCTGATTAGGTCAACCGGATACACCTATATATGGTGCATCCCGTTGACCGACATAAACCTTCAACGTTGTCCTCCAACTCACCAGTCATTGAACAAGTTGTACATCCCGTTGCTTAAAACTCATCTCACACAACACATATCACTGCTTTCCTGAACCTTCAACAACAAGACATATCACTACTTGTCATGAACCTTCAACAAAAGATGAACGAAGTATACCAACAAGGACAGGGGCGCTCATGTATGATCACAACAAAGACGGAACGAAGGAACCAATCAGCTTGTTTAGACATAACAGCCGAGCTCTCAAGGAGCACTGTTTTGTTCTAATTAAAAAGGATAACAACGAGCGCATACATCTGCTTTTATAAAACAAAAACAAAAACAAAAAAGCTAGAGCACATCACAGGCGGGTAGATAATCGGTATCGGTCTTCTCATAGGTATGATCGACCGTCTATATATACATAAATAACTTAAATCGTAATGAAAATGTGTGCTATTATATTATAGTCTGGTCGCTGAACAGAGCACATGGTGCCTCGATATTCTAGAGTGGACGTGATGCTTCTACAGTAATCTAACTTTTCTTCCACCTGAGTACCCATATAGCCCCGACTCATCATCTTCAGATTCATCCTCAACCAAATCGTCAGGACGAAGCCAGCATGGCTCAGGCACAGGCCACCTAGTTGTTAGATGAATGTGGCAGTCATTATTATTTATATGTTCAAAGGGACATCAAAACTAAATAGTGACTGTATAGAACACTTACCTGCTTGGACGATCACTGTCATCTCCTTCCATTTTACAGAAATGGGCACTAGAGGGATCACAATCGTCATGCCCAACTTCACCAGCCTTACTGCCAGTCAAACATGCCAATAAATGGATTTAGTAATACAACATATGCATGCATGTTTTTATTGAACCTGGGTTCTTTAAATGTTCAGCCAAATGCATATTATCCTTAATAAAACCAACCTCAAAACCTTAACAGATATGGCAAACACTTAAATACACAAAAAGGAAATTAAGCTAGAAAGAATCAAACCTTTTTTCGCCAATGAAATGGGCCAGAATGTTGTCAATATCTTCCCATAGAAGAAATGGGGTTCCTATTCTCTTATCATAGAAGTTCATGCCAAGAACTTTGCCATCCAGCATGTTAACAAGGGGTCCTCCAATACCAGCCTAGCAATTCAAGGTGAATGGACAAGGAGTTACAAATAAACATTATTACTTAAGTTCATCTGATGCAAATATTTATTTACTTGAACTGTGTAAATTAAAGTAGCTAGGCACAAAAAAAAAGCAGCAATAAATACCTTAGTGATTTTACAGGACGAACGTACAGCATATGAGCAATCAAGGGTGCCTGACCAGGAAACGAGTCGTCCACTTGTGGCCATTAACGCGCCTGACATAAAGCAGCGTCCTACAGCTGCTACTTTAGAACACCCGAACCTGTAACGCCGAATACTCGCTGGCCGAGTAACCCGGCAATCCCTAACACTTACTAGGGCAACATTGTAATGTAGACTACAATGCTCTAGCATGCCCTCTATGCGCCGTTTGTTGGGAAGCAACACCTCAATCTACAAAATGAGCCAGTGCGACTTAGGTGAATAAAGGTAGTATACCTTAAATAAAAGAGCAACAATCAAAGAACAATCAAGGAGGATACAGACCTTTAAATCTTCGTCAGCCTTGTTTTCATCACTAGAACTTCTAACCAAGCTCGCTGATGTCAGAATAGTAGTAGATCCATTCCATTCAATAAAAAAACCCGTGCATGCAAAATGCCTTTTCTCTCCTACATGCCATTATTTTGATTATGTAACAAGTGATGAAAAAAAATTAAAACATGATAGCAGACTAATGCAAATCACCTTTAAATGAAGCTAGTGCGACAACATAGCGGGCTATGTCAGAAGATCTTTTACTGAATTCATGCCAGACACCTTCTGGATATGCATCACCAAAAGTCTCTTCAAAGGTATTAACCAAAATCATGCCATCTGAATAAATTACAAATCGAATAGCTTTTAGTTGCACAGCAGAACTTTAAAAGGATAGAAAATTCAGAAGCAATGACTCACCATCGACCATGTCTATTTGTGGCACAGGGTAACCTAGGGACTCTAGATCCCTACAATATTCGCTGGTCATACCATCTCTGTGTATTGATCTGTGCGCTGGAGCAACAGGGTAAAGCGGTTAGCACTAATATGCTAAAATGATCCATGATAGATATAAGTTCACATACATTTTGTGCATAATTTATTAATTAGATTATGATGGCAACCTGAGCAATAATTCACATTAGAAGTTGGGTCTACATGAACACACAAAGAACACTGTAATATATCTGATAGCGCTAACTCTATGGAAGTGCAAATTATGAAGCCAAATCAGTTGATAGTTATTAAGTATAAATGCTATCTGTGGCACAGGGTAACCCAGGGACCTCTAGATCCCTACAATATCCACTGGTCATACCATCTCTGTGTATTGATCTGTGCACTGGTGCAACAGGGTAAAGAAGTTATCACTAATATGCTACAATGATCCATGACGGATATTAACTCACATAAATTCTGCACACAATTGATTAATTAGATTATGATCGCAACCTGAGCACATAATTCACATTAGAAGTTGGGTCTACATGAACACACAAAGAACTATGTAATATCCGATAGCGCTAACTCTATGGAAGTACAAAATATAAAGCCAAATCAGTTGATAGTTATTAAGTATAAATGTAAAAGCTAAATTCGTACTACTTGTGTACAATTTGTTACAACAATTTCCATGGTACCACAACATCTAGGGGTCTCAAAAGATTTTGTGTATGTGTTTTGAGCACAGAAAGGAGTTTCGGTGTGCTCACCTTCTGAATGGTCATTCAGTTTGTCACATGTGGGTCTGGATCAAAACCTACAGAAGAACATCAACACCGATCAGAGCAGTTCTTCAACAGCTAACAATCTAGATTATGGCATACATATGTTGTTTGGAATGCAAAACAGCTTTCCTAGCTCATGCAAGGGAAGGGGTGGGAAATGCTAGAATAGGGGAATCAATGAAGAGCAAACGTTGGTAATAATACATGAGAAGACATACCTGGCTATCTTTAAAATTTTTGAATGAGGAAGATATGTCTTCTTTTGCAGGGATTTACACTTCAGCCAACCGAGAATTGAGCTCCATGATATGAAATAGGCTTTTACAATAGTCAGACACAGGTTCATGCCAACAAAGTTCCCATCAAAAGTAAAAAGTGGCCCACCTTCCAGAACCTAACATGAATAAAGGTTGGAACACCAAATGAGGTCAAAAGACCAAGGGTTACATGGGGAAAGGATTTTTTTCTTTGACATGCAGTTTAGTGCATGTGAAAACAGAAACATTATGAAATGTTAGTATCATAACTTGAGTTTACCTGTAACATTTGACGTAAAGGAACTTCATAATCTTCACTAGCAAGTATCACATTTCTGGATACTAATGTGCCAGAGATGCTACGCCCTAAAGCTAGCACCCTACCACAGGGCAGATTTTCCACGCTATGTTTGAAAAGTCCAACATCAACATTGAGGGAGGTGCTGACGATGACAATAGCAAAGTTGTGATCTAAATCATATTCAGACAAAACACCCTCATACACTTCATTGCCTTCATGGCGCACTTTAATCTACAATGTTAAGGCAAGAAAAGAACACACAATGATCACACTTAAATATAACAAGTAGAAAAGATAGAAAAGATAGTACAGGATGATTACCAGCACCGACCTTTATGTTAGCATTGAATTTTCTTTTATCACGACTGATGAAAGTTCTGGCCAAAGTTGCTGAAGTCAAAAACCTTGTAAGATTCGCCTGGCAATCTATAGCTATGCCTGAGCATGCAAATAACACTGTGTCTCCTACAGAAGATCATAATGTAATTATGTAAATAATTGCTGACTGGTGTTTTTTCCAATATATAATTTTTGTTAATAAAAGAAAAACTAAAATAGTATAGCAGCATATATAATCACCATTGTACAAAGAAAGTGAGGCAACACTTCTAGACAAATTTGACTCGAGTTCATCACTGAGCCTAGTCCAGTCATATCGGTTAGAGTCCCCATGAAAGTCACCTAGTTAAAGAAAAATCAAACAACATAAACCATGATTGCTCAAATAAGCCTGTGAGAAAACACAAGGAAAGAGGAAGAGAACAAGGCCATTGAATCAGATATATTTCCACTACCACTGCGACCTCTGTTACGCATTCTTCTTGCAAAATCATCATCACTGAGAAAAGAATCATCACCACTGAGAATACTCCAGTTCTCCTCATGCGAGTCACCTAGTTAAAGAAAAATCAAACGGCATAAGCCATGATTGCTCAAATAAGGCTGTGAGAAAGCACAAGTTAAGAGGAAGAACACAAATACCTAGTAAGGCCATTGACTCAGTTGTCTTTCCACTACCATTGAGACCTCTTATACTCTTATGTGATCTTGTGAAATCATCATCAGTCCTCTTTTTTTTACGTATCTTTTCTATGACTGAAGCATTTTTTTTTGTTGTGGGGGGGGGGGGGTACAAAGGGGCAAAATGTGGTGTCACCAACAGTAAAGCAACGTTGTAAAACCATCACAGATCGACCAAAGGGATGCTAATGAAAGGGGAAGGGGTACCATACATGAGGCCAGTGAATCGGTCTCCTCTCCTTTACCATTGGGAGGTGTTGTGCTCTTATGCGATCTCCCTGTAAGACCATAGCGCCTCTTAGTTCTTCTGATCTTCTCCAAGACTGGGTAGGGTGGGGACAAAACAGCAAAATTTGGAGTTAGAAACAGTAAGCAACGCTGTACAAGTACCACAGACCAACCAATCAAAGAGAACCTAATACAGATCTTATATCAAGGTTGATGGTCGACAAAGAAGTCGGCTGAATCAGATAAGATAATTTCTTAGCTCCACTACGGCATAAATAGAGGGTGGCCTGAAAAGACAGCTATCTGTTAAACCTGGCCTATCGAAATTTGTAGCAGCCAGCATGTTCCTTAGGTTGGCAGAATCAGACGACAGAAATAAAAAAGCTACATATGTAAAACCGAATACCTTCGTATGAAAAGAATCGAAGTTAGTGCAAATAACAAATTATGCATAACAGCGAGCCCCATCGGGGCTTCTACTCAACCAATCACACTAACTTCGATTATATTAGGGTTTGGGGTGCACTAACTTCGATTATAAATAATATATTAGGGTTTGGAGGTTTAGCTTCGCGCATGCAGCGGGAAGGGAAGGGCGCACCTTGTGGCCGAACGTCGATGGCGAAGGGGCTCGACGAAGAGGGAGGCGCCGGTCGCCTAGTCATCGGCTCATCGCCGTAAGGAAAGAAGAGGGGAACGGGAGATTTCTTTTATCATTTTATTAGGATTATTACGAAACTATATACGAGGAATTTTTTTATTTTTAATTTTTTTAAAAAGTTTTTTATAATTCTAATTTTTTGTTTCGAAATATGACAGAACTAGTCGCCCACAGTGGGCGTTTTTTAAAAAACGCCCACTATGTGGGCGTTATATGTGACGTGGCACAGGGTCGGCCACCGCCGGTGCCGGCTTTTGTGGGCCGCCCACTGGCGCTCAAAAAACGCCCACTGCGTGGGCGTTATTTGGTGGCGAGGGGGCCGCCTGTAAAAGTGCGCGCTGTTTTGCGGGCGGGCCTCGGAGCAGCCAACAAATGCCCACTGTGTGGGTGTTTTTTGTGCGCCAGGAGGCCGCCGGCAAAACAGCGCGCACTTTACCTTATCATGACCTTGGTGGCGAGGGGGCCGCTTGTAAAAGTACGCGCTGTTTTGCAGGCGGCCCCTTGGCGCGCAAAAAACGCCCACGCGCAGTGGGCGTTTTTTGGCTGCTCCGAGGCCCGCCCGCAAAACAGTGCGCACTTTTGCAGGCAGGCCGGTCCCTGTGCCACGTCACATATAACGCCCACAGTGAGCGTTTTTTGGGCGACTAGTTCTGTCATATTTCGAAACAAAAAATTAAAATTGTAAAAAAAAATTAAAAAAAATTAAAAATAAAAAAAATCTATATACGAGGGGAGAGGAATCGGCCAGCCAGCCCATATAGGCTTTTTTTTAGGCGAAGCCAGCCCATATAGGTACAGGACCAACCAATCACAAGATGAATTAGCATGTTGCTGAGGTGAACCTGTGCCTGATACAATTGCTTCATTACAAGGGCTGTGAGCTGCTTAGGATGTGACTGTAACAATGTTTTTGTTTAAAACCTGCCGTGAGCTGCTTAGGATATCACTATGTGCTGCCTATGATGTTTCTGAGGAGTTGGTACTTCTCAAGACGAGTTTAACTCAACAGCATTTCTTGCAGTGTAATGCAATTGGTTGTAGTCAATGCAGTGACATGATGCTGTCAGTTTTCTGAAAAGCACCGGGTCCTTAACCGGATTAAACGCCCTTAACCGGATAACCGGCTTCACTGCTTAAGGACATTGAATCCAGTTAAGGTCATTGTCTCCGATTAAGGATAGTGAAGCCGGTTAAGGCCATTGCATCCGGTTAATGACACTGCCTCGGGTTAACCTGACGGTATAGCCTTAACCGGCTTCAATAACCTTAACCCGGTGTCCTTAACCAGTCTCCTCCCCTCGTCCCCTCCTTTTTATATCACTTTGGGACTACTCTTGCCCTCAAGCCCACCCTGAATCCTACACTTGCTCAGGCTGAGCTGCCGAATCCTACTCTTGCTCAGGCCGAGCCGCCCAATCTGTGTCTCCTCCCCGCCCTACTCCCTCTCCTCCCCATCTCATTCGGCCGGACAGCAACGGTCGGCCTGCCCACGCTGCCTGTTGTCTTCTTCCTCCTCCCCCATTGTGACAACGTGAGCCTTGGGCTAGCATAACCAGCACGCTTCAATGCACCTTGGGCTAGCATTGTGACCAATCTAGCTACTGAAACATCACATTTATCTCTTGGTCCGTCCACTTGTGCCGCTCCTGCTTTTCTGGCAGCCTGACCCCATCCGTGCCCACGATCTCTGGACAGGAAAAAAAGAGACCAACAAAAATCATCATTTTTGGAGCTATCATTGTTTTCCTGCAGTTTTTTTACAAGTTTCAGGCAATATACATCCGGTATGGATAAATACAGTATATGATCACTAAGAGCATCTGAAGGATAAATGTCTCCCAATTCGTAAAGTCAAGCTAAACACATCTCAAATGAAAAAGTACACTACTTTTAAAGGTTTCCCTCAAGGTTCGGTAATGTCGCTGTTGTTAACTGGCAAGAAAAAAAAAATACCTCGCAACAAATGTCTATTAAGACTAATCGGCTTGATTTGTGATGAATCTGACCATCTGAGTGAGTGTGAGTCTGTGAGGGCAGTGAGTGTGAGCTTGTGACAGTGAGTGAGAGAATGAGTCTTAGAGTGAGAGAATGAGTCTTAGACTTTGAAATATTTGCTTTTGGCTTGTAATAACTTGGACACTTGAACCTTTTAATTCATTAACGAGTTGTGACGCCGTACTCTTTTTCTTTCTAGGATTTTATCTCACGAGGCGTGAGTTTTACCTTAAAAGGTTTTAAATAAGACGGCATTATACAACAGCTCAATTTATCATATTGTCTCGTGTCTTGTGATTTCTAGATTGCTCAAACTATTTGATCTGGTTGTGATCTCAACGAGGCCTTTGTACGAGGGGAACGGGATCATATAAAGTCTACCTCGATTTATCTCTCGCTCTATCGCGCTGTCTCATTCTCTCTCATCAACACAGAGGACACAGAAGGAGGACACGGGCACACAGGCTGGCTGCAGAGGGAACGAAAAGAAAGAAGGCCAAGCGATGGAACGGAATCAGTCTTTTCCTTCTTCCCGCTCGCCCGCGCCTGGTCTTGACATCATCACGCACGACGACGATGCCGGATGGAGCGGCAGGTCTACTGTAGCGTTTATTTTCTCGATCGCCTTTTTCTCCTCTGGAGTCGGTACGCACTGCCGGGGCGAGCGATGCAGATCATCACATTCAAATCAGGCAGAAGCAAATCCGGTCCGATCGATGATCGATCCCAACGCATAGTACTCTCTGTCTCTCCGGCTCCCTCTGCCACTGCCAGTGCCCGCTGGCAGTTGTTACCGCACTACCACACCCATGCCGGTCCATGCGTCATCGACGCTACGCTAGCTTGCTTCTTTCCCTGCCCCCTCTTTGCATTTCGGCCGTTCCCCGCATTGGCCGAACCCGCAAGGCCGCAGCCAGGACACAAAACCTCCCCCAAAGCCCCTACCTTCCCCAGCGCCGCGCGTCGATGTCGTCGCCGTCGTCCTCCTCCCGCTCCGCCTCCTCCTCGGAGGACGCCGACCAGCCGTCCTCCACCTCCACCAGCTCCTCGGCGGACGCCAACCAGGAGGTGGATGTCGACATCCTCGGCTTGGACGACGACGACTACGCGGCGGTGGGCGCGGATGAGGGCGACAAGCAGCTCAGGCGCGGAGTCCTTCTTCGGCAACGCCTGCCTCGACTTATTCCTCCTCGACGCCGACGCGCCACCGCAGCGCCTCCGCGTTCTCCTCGCCGCCGCCTGGGACCAGGACGCGCTCACCGCGCTCAAGCTCGTGTGCCACCGCCACGACGTCAAGCGCAACAGCGAGGGCTTCGTCACCGCCTTCACCTGGATGCTACAGGCCCACCCGCGGGTGTTCGTCGACAACCTGCCCGTGTTCGCCGAGCTGGGCTACGTGCAGGATTTCGTCGGCATCCTGGACCATCTCCTCGTCGCCGAGGACGACAGGCGGAGGGAGGCGGCCACCCACGTCAACCTCCAGCCGCGCCTGCAGGCCTCGACGGCGCCCACGACGACGATTCTGCCCATCATGCGCCTACAGGGCTCAAGCGCGCCCGCGACGGCGCCGGCGGCGATCCTGCTCCTACCTCGCCTCCCGGCTCGTCTGTTCCGACAGTCCCGAAGCGCGCCCGCCAAGAAGACCCTGGTGCGGGTGTGGGTGTGGGTGCGGGTGCGAACGCGCCTCCCTCGGCTGCCGCCGTCGCGGACCGTGCGCCGAGTGCGAGTGCGGGTGCGACCGCGCCTGCTGCCCTGCTCGACGTCGCGGACTCTGCGCCGATCGATCTTGAAGCCGCGTCAACCGTCGACCCCCTTTACGACACCCTCTACCGCGCCATGTCCGATTACTTCGTCGACCGCCCGCGCACCGACATGGGCCACCTCAACAACGACGACATGTCGAAGATCACCCGTGCTGCTGATCGGTGCTCCACTATGACCTCGCCGTTCGAGCAGACGACCCTTCTTCGGTTGGATATCGCTCGCCGTCTCCTCCCCAACCCCAACCAGGAACCCGTGCAGTTGCTTTTCGATCTGCATCGCAGCATGCTCTTCCCCCTGATCTTGGCCGCGGAGCTGGAGGAACCCGAGCGCCGCAAGGTCCCAGAAATCATACTTCCACATTTGATAGCCGCGGGATTTGCTAAAGAAGCTTGGAATACGAAACCGCCTAAGAAGAGGGGCGAGATCACACGCGAGTGGCGTAGCATGGTTGATGATCTCCGTGGCAAGGGATCTCTGAGAAACTGTATCGCGGTCTGCGACGTGTCCCTGGATAGTCTTGGCAGTATGAAGCTGTTGGAGGTGTGCGTTGCATTGGGCTTGCTAATCGCGGAGCTTAGCGAGGCGCCCTGGAAGAACTGGGTGCACGCATTCAGCGAAGGTGACGGCGTACACTCCCTCGAAGGAGAGACCAGCTACCCCGAGAAGGTGGAAGCCATTAGGAAACTGAAATGCAACGGCAGATTCAACCTGAGAAGGGTGTTTGAATGGGTACTCCACGAGGCAGCAAGAAACAACGATGTTGAGCCCAGGGACATTGTGAAGACGATCTTTGTGATCACAGGTAAAGACTTTGATCACGCCATAGTGCCCCCTGCCTGCATCTTGCGGCCTGAGGACATGCCACCCGAGGATTTCGACCCGAAGCATGTGCGCCGGTGGAGTGATGATTACCGTATCGTCTGCGACAAGTTCAAAGAGCAAGGCTACGGCGATCGTGTGCCTGGGGTCGTCTTCTGGAACTTGAGAGGGGATCGTTCTGCAGCTTTAACAGCATCGACGGACGAGCATGATGGCGTCTTGAGTTTGAGCGGGTACTCGGACGACCTGCTGAGATTGGTTTTGAAGAATGGCGGCGTTGTGCACCCTGACGATGAAATGAATGATGTCATCGCCGGAGAAAAGTACAAGAAGCTCGAGGTTTAGGTAGCTTGCTTGGGGCTGGGATGCGATGCTATCTTTAGAGCAGGTCGGGGATTCAGCAACTTATTGTTCGCATTGCACGCATTTCATTCCAGCAATATATTGTTTCTTTTTTGGAAGACAGCAACTCAACTATCGCTTTGCTGTTTACCAAGGCTTCAACTTGAGAAACATTTTGTTTTTGTTTAACTGCAAGTACGTGTTCCGATCCATGATGCGAAACTGATGCTACTTTTCAGTATCTGAATTGAAGGCTAGAGCTTTTGACGTTACGTTGTGAGGTTAGTACATGAGAATTCCAATATCTCTGTATTATCGAAATTTTATTCCCGGTGGGCTCCATCACGCATACTGTTCCAAACTGGCTCGCTCTTCTCTTTCTTTTTTTTTTCTTTTTTTCGAAAACGCTCTTCTCTTTCGTTAGGAGCGATGACAATTAATCGTAATCACGTGTTGTTACAATCAGAGCCAGCTATTTTAAATAATCCACATTGGCAACGTTAAAATAAAACACGCATATATTGTATTCACCGTCCCAGATTGTACTGTGAATGTTATAAGCGGTACCAAACTACCAATGAAGCATTGAAAGAGAACCAGTAAGCCAAAAAAATATGGACTGTCATAACCGGAAACTCAACAAGTTCCACCACACTCCATCTATTTACTTCTTTCAGAAAAAAAGAGTCATACGATACATTTGCCAAATGAACATTAGTTATTTCTACGGAGCATTTGGTTTTTAATCAAATTTGCGATGTAGTCTGCAACCCAAACGGATCCAGCCTCAGTGCAGCAGTAACCGTGTGTGTGACCTTCCGTTTCAACAGACAGGGTGACCCTGGGTGCGTGCTTTGATATCTGCAAATCGTCCAAATTAACTTAAGATAGTTAGCTTCTAGCAGCCCAGTTCCCCAACACCAGCTATCAGAATTGAATGCTGTCAAATAGCATATCATCACTTCACCTCTTCTAAGTGAGATAGTGGACCCCAGTGGTCATCCACACCAAACAAAAAGGCCATTTTGTCCTCTTTTGCTCTGATGAAGGTCCAGTCTGGTTCTTCAGTAAGCTGGAGTGCAACGAGAAAGAAATAATCATAGCCACTATGCAACTAAAGATGGAGGGGCTCTAGTAACTCAAACAGATGTGTTGTTATAATGGCCCGTGCATTTATATGTAGAACACCAAGTAGTGAGGATTGTGAGTTACCTTTTCGAACTCTGTCATTGCCATGAAAAGAACATCGCGCACTGTATTATACTGCAAGGGCACAGAATAGGGGCAGACATCTCAACATTTTGTGACTGCTAAAGCATATGAAACAACTCACCAAGTTGGTTACTAAAAGTTCAGAACTCACCCTTAAGAGATGGCAGCATACAGCATCAACAGCTGTTACAGACCATGAAGGTCCAAGGAACCTTCTCACAATGCCACTTCTAATTGAAGGTTGGAGTGACCTGATGAAAGATGCAGATAAACTAACCAATTTACTTAGGAGTGATGACCTGATCCAAATTGAGAAGGCCCACTTCAGCAAAACGATCATTAGAGAATTGGGAGCAGATTAGAAAAACAAGTCAAAGTAAGGTCAAAATTAACTTCTGAACAGATGAAAATCACGACTTAGTTATAATAGCTATGTGCCACTCATATTCAGCTTTCCATTTTGCATTGCTTGTTCAAATGGGAAAATAATTGCATTGTCCTATACTATTTTACTTCACTAGAAATCAGTTGTGCAACACAATATATTCAGTGCTGATGCAATTATGCCACCTTAATTAGATTATCAAAACTTTGGCCGCAACATGCTATGATGACAATTTATAAAACTTGATCAGAGCATTTCAGTACCTTGCGATATATCTGATTGCTGATTGTGTTACAGAACTCTTGTTCATCTTTAAAAATGGATACAGTCCTACAAAAAAAATTATCTGTCCAGGAGAAGTGAAGACAACAGTAAACACTATGGGCGGATTGTGGGAGAGGATTGGCAGACATGGGCAAGAATCCAGACCTTATTCTGAAATCTTTTGAAGACTTCCAAGCCTATGTATGCACCAATCGAATGACCAACCTTCATTCAAACAAACAAATGCAAATCTTTTGGGACCAATAAAGAGATGATGATAAAAGGCACAGGTTTCATATTGGGTATTTGAATAAGGACCAAATGTTTTATTACTGAACATAACATATTAATCTATACTAATAAAACCCTGTGATGCCATAACAGTGCTATGAATATTACAGTGCCAGAGGTTCTATTCTATAATACTCTGATTTCACATTACAGAAGGCAAATGAGACTTTGGGCCAGATGTTCAAGCAGTCAAATCTGTGATGCATGCTCCACAAGGTTGTATAAATATCCGAATATTATTTGGAAACTAACTTTGAGACTTTCCACTTCCAAAAAGGAGTAAGCACCTAAGCTCTGATATCTATAATACTCATTTATAAAATTACATATCTCTGTATACAAGTATGTCAAGAAAGAGTGAAAGATACTAGAGTTTTCGTTTAGCATAGAACAACTAGAATGAAGGCTTGTAGTGGTGAAGGCAAAAGTTTACCAAAACTATTGGTTGTTCAGAATGCTGAAGCTCTTGCTCAATGAAATCAACCTGCATGCATGAACACCGATTTAAACAGGATAAACATGGGATAAAACCACAGGGCAGTATTGGCCTGTTGGCCACACAAATAAAGGAATTAAAGCTTCTCCGGAACAAACATATTAAGAAGTAAATCAACGAAACAGAACGTATTAAGACAATGGCAGATGAAACAAATATGAGGCTTTCTTCTCTATTTTGCTATTTTCTTTCGTGACAGAAGTTGCAGAAACCA
>CM041632.1:1375685-1394643 GCA_023333625.1 Bothriochloa decipiens
GGCACATATACTAGTCTGTACCACACAAAGAAAAATGCTTTCTACAATTTTAGAAGTAAAAAATGCTTTCTGCAATTACCTGTAACAGATGCTTGGCCACCCAGGTTTTCATAGAGCGCCTCAATATGTTCCTTATAAAACGCAGAGATGCCTACAAAACAGAGACTGCTGGTTACACTCAAGAGCATTTCAACATTGCGAACCCTCTCACTTGCTTGAACCATAAGGGCGGTGGCACACGGACCTGGATTCCCAGGAATAAGCAGCACGTGGAGGGACGGCTCCTTGGACCTTATCTCGAGCAGCTCTGTAGCAAACCTGCATGGAATCACAGCGGATGGTTGTAGTTAGAACTGAAGAACACCTTATAAGCATCCAGAATCAGAAATTCCTGAACTCAAACACCAGTGTCGTGCCGTCTGTCCGTGTAGTGTAAAGTTGCGGTCCTACTAGTACCTCGACACCTTGCATATTCGGCTCGTGGCCTGCTCCCTCGGCGGGAAGGGCGTGAGCCTGGCTCTCTCCATGGATCCCGTGCTTGCGCCCGGCCTCGCGCCCCGTGCCGATCTAAACCACCTGCAGCGCTAACCGCGCGAGGAGGCATCACGCACAGGCGGAATTGTAATACGGTGGGGGTGGGGATTAGAATTTGGAAGAGCGGGCAGCTCGAACCAACCTGAGCGCTGCTGCAGAGATCAACGGCGCACCGGAGCAAGACTGGCGGAGGACAAGGAGCGGAGCGCGTTAGTCGGTAGGTAGGAACTAGGAAGGAGGCGGTTGGCAGGAAGAGGCTGGCCGCTGGCGGCTGCTCGAGATTGAGGGGGCGGAGATGCTTACCCATCCGATTGCAGATGAATCAGGGACGACGACGAGGAGGAGGAGAGGAGGAGGGATTCGCGCGCGGAGCGGGTGCTGCGTGCGCCGGAGAGTGGAGAGGAGAGTGTGCCTACTGGCTAGCGGGCCCAGCTGCCCGTCCCAGTCACAGGTCGGGCATGTGGCCCACCACGACGCCACGAGCACGGTGATGTCATCGACCAAGCCATGTGAATTTGTGAGAAATAAACTTTTTAGGATTCCTAATTTGGTGGAATTCGTGTACTTCGCTATCGACATCGTAAACCAAATTTTGTTGTTTTGCTTAAAATTTGCTAAAGCTGTAATGCACATTGTTTAGTGGGACATCACGCGCGAAGTCCAACTCCAAACCAAAGCCCAAGCCCACCACCTCGCCACAGGGTCAGGGCAGCAGCTCCCAACGCGGCGGCCATGGACCCGCCCCGCATCCGGAGGCTGGAGGAATCGGTGGTGAACCGCATCGCGGCGGGGGAGGTGATCCAGCGGCCGTCGTCGGCGGTCAAGGAACTCGTCGAGAACAGCCTCGACGCCGGCGCGTCCACGGTCTCCGTCACCGTCAAGGACGGAGGGCTCAAGCTCATACAGGTCTCCGACGACGGTCACGGCATCCGGGTATGCTCGCTAAGCCCTAAACCCCCTGAAACCGACCCCACATTTTTCTAGTGTGCAGTTGTTGGAGGACCGGGGCGTGTGACACTGTGTGAGTGTGACTGTCAAATGCTATTGTTGCCTTATGGTTTCCCTGAGTTCGTTTTGGAGCGGTTGGTGGATCCATCGATTTCCCAATCATGTGAACGAGGAACGATTAACCATTAGGGACAGTTGGTTCTGTGCTTTGATGTGTTTGAAATGTTATATATGACTTGACCAAAGCGCAAACAATATTAAGATTTGTTGCATTTTGAGGGGCCTTGTCTCAATTATAGGATATAAGTGCATTCGACATATGCTCTGTTCATATTTTCGTGGTTTCGCCTTAAACGTCCCACTGAAAATGTACTTATATCTATTTATTTCTATTTCACAGTTTGAGGATCTGCCAATATTGTGCGAAAGGCATACTACCTCAAAGTTATCTGCATATGAGGATTTACAGACCATAAAATCTATGGGTTTTAGAGGGGAGGCCCTGGCCAGTATGACTTATGTCGGCCATGTTACTGTGACAACAATAACAGAGGGCCAACTTCATGGCTATCGGTTAGTTCATGAACAGTTCAAAATTTTATGATTCTCCTGTATTCTATATATTCGTTCTGATATAAGTTATGCCATGTTTTCACTTTTCCTCATCAGTGCTTGTTATAAAGATGGAGTAATGGAGAATGAGCCAAAACCCTGTGCTGCAGTTAAAGGAACTCAAGTCATGGTCAGTTAACATGAAGTGCTACTTCCTTGTATGCTTAATACCGTTGGATATGTCTGTAAGGTTTACAACAACATAATTCTCTGCAGGTTGAAAATTTATTTTACAATATGGTAGCTCGTAGAAAAACATTGGAGAACTCCAATGACGACTACCCCAGGATTGTAGATTTCATTAGTCGTTTTGCAGTCCATCACATCAATGTGAACTTTTCCTGCAGAAAGGTAGACATCCCTGCCTTTTCCCCCCATTATATCATCATCAGATTTAATAAGGCACCCTTTATATCATCACTCATCAGATTTAATAGAATATCATTTGCTTCTTATGTCATAGCATGGAGCCAATAGAGCAGATGTTCATAGTTTGAGCACATCTTCTAGACTGGATGCTATAAGGAATGTATATGGGGCTTCTGTTGTTCGTGACCTGATTGAAATAGAAGTTTCAGATGAGGATGCTGGAGATGCAGTCTTCCAGATGGATGGTTATATATCGAATGCAAATTATGTGGCAAAGAAGATCACGATGATCCTTTTCATAAATGGTAGAAACATATGAGAATAGTACTAGTGAATTTTTAGGGAGCCAATATTTCTCCTTTCCTGTGTAAATAACATCTTCTGGTTTATTTAGATTTGGAAAGTTTTTCTCTACAATATGAATGATCATGTAGATAGTCCACCTTTGCAGTTCTTATCAGAATTAGTCAAGTTAGCCGCTCCTTTTTTGTTTTCTACTGTATGCATTGTTTCTCTGCTTTGTCATTTATGTATCTTCATATTTCCTCTTCAGATAGGCTTGTAGACTGTACTGCTTTAAAAAGGGCAATTGAATTTGTGTACTCTGCAACGTTGCCTCAAGCATCCAAACCCTTCATATACATGTCCATCAATCTTCCATCAGAACATGTGGATGTCAATATACACCCAACCAAAAAAGAGGTATGCTGTTCTGCTTCTGATGTTCAAGCATTTTTCTTTCTTTTAATTTTTCCCAATTATAGAACAAATGATTGGATACCTTTGTGAATACTTGACTTTCAGGTTAGCCTCTTGAATCAAGAGCGTATTATTGAAACTATAAAAAATACCATTGAGGAAAAACTGAGGAATTCTAATACCACAAGAATATTCCAAACTCAGGTAATTAATTGGCTATTTAGCACTGTGTATCTGCAAACCTGCTTCTATTACTCAGTCCCATACAAATCCGTGATACTTAGTTGCTTACCCTTGGATTGTATGTGTATTCTGAACATTGATATTACGTTGTACTTCTGGGTCATAGCCTGTATTCCGCTACTGCACTTTACTTACCAGTTGCCATATTTCTGTTTCACAACTTTTGATTACATACTTGGTCACCATGTTCATAAAATCTTTCTTGGAAACATGACTTCACTGGGTGACCCTACCTATAAACACAAGCATTGACCTGAGAACTTTATTTGATATGTGGTTTTTTATGGCATATGATTTGGCGATGGTCAAGCACACTACTTTCTTTCTTGTACTTGAAAGTTGAAACGTCCTGTGATGTCTGTGCATATGTAATTGAACTTTGATGTGAACTTCTGTACCATTGATGATGTTGTTCCATGAGTTGCAGGCAGTTAACTCCTCAGCACTTACTCAAGTTTACACACAGAAGGACAAGGGTACTGGTGTCAAAATGGCGTCTGGTATGTACAATGTTAATCAACACATATAACGGATTCCTAAATTTTTAAGCATAAATGTTTTCCAGTAGTGCCCTATGCTGCCTTCGCCTATGAGTTCATTGCTTATTACTATTTTCTACCTGATCAGCAGTGTCTGAATCCTGACCAGCGAATCATCTCATTGTAACCATTTATACTGTAGGAATGAAATCTCAAAAGACTCCTGTGAGCCAAATGGTCAGAACTGATCCACGCAATCCATCTGGAAGGTTGCACGCTTACTGGCATGGGCAATCTTCAAATCTCGAAAAGAAATCTGACCTTGTTTCTGTAAGGTTGGCCTTTAATTGTTAAGCTACCAACCACTGAGCATTCCTTTCAGATTTTCCTCATCATTGGATTTGATCTTGTATTTGTATCATTTAACCACTTCACTCCCTCACATGAACCCTTTATTTTTTTTGTTTACAAAGTTGCTATCCTATCCCTCACCCCCCCCCCCCCCCCCCCCTTTTTTTGCTTGCATGCTGGATCTCATTTTATTGGGAGTGCTGTCCTTTCCTTTTCTGTTCTGGTTGCTAATTCAAACAATCTATTTTAAGAAGTGAAAACTGTGATTGCTAACATTTATTTTTGCTGAGGCTGATTCTATTTCTCAATGTTTATATGATTCTACAAGAAATGTTGTAAGATCAAGGAGGAATCCAAAGGATGCTGGTGATCTATCTAGCCGTCATGAGCTTCTTATGGAAATAGATTCTCACTGCCATCCTGGTAAGTCATCTTATCCTTTGATGACTGAAAGGAATGCCTCTATTCTTTTAGCCTGATGTTTTATATACTGCTGCAGGTCTTTTAGAGGTTATTAAGAATTGCACATATGTTGGCCTGGCTGATGAAGTTTTCGCTTTGATACAGCACAATACTCACTTATACCTTGTCAATGTTGTAAATGTTAGGTAACTCCAACACAGTAAATTACTAAATTATCTCTTGTCCTTTCCTCATGTGACCAGTGCCTTATCTGAGCAAAAACAAAAAATCTTACATGATTTGCAGATGGCACTAGAAACCCAATTTCACTCTAACCATACAGATAAGATGCGTGCATGCCTACATAAAGTTGTTCAGGACAACTTCATGATGCCATGCCAGACCATCACGCTGCTACCACCTGCATTGCAACTACTGCTGCCACTTCGACATATTGCATTGATATTATTTATTTCCAGGGACATTTTAGTATTTAATTTCATGTGGTATGTTAATTATTCAATTTATTGTGCAGTAAAGAACTCATGTACCAGCAAGCTCTGTGCCGTTTTGGAAACTTCAATGCTATACAGCTTAGTGAACCAGCTCCTCTTCAGGAGCTGTTGCTGATGGCACTGAAAGACAATGAATTAATCGGTGATGAAAATGATAAGGACAAACTGGAGATTGCAGAGGTAAGTTTTCTGAATTGCCCAAAATATTGGTTAATATGATGGGTGCCTAAGTTTGTTTATTTCAGTTTGAGTCTGCCAACTTCTTGTTGCATAGCTCTTTAAACGAACAAAATCTAATTTTTGCAGGTGAACTCGAAGATACTGAAAGAAAATGCTGAGATGATTAATGAGTACTTCTCTATTCATGTTGATCAAGATGGGAACTTGACCAGGCTTCCAGTTGTACTTGATCAGTACACCCCTGATATGGATCGTCTCCCAGAATTTGTGTTGACTATGGGGATTGATGTAGGTTATCTCTTATTAAGTCGTCAAGTTCATTATGTGTGCTAATTTAAACTTTGAGCATAGAACCATAGTGCTATCGAGATGGCAAGTAATTCATTTGCAGAACTGTTTCAGTGTTTGAAAGTTAATTAGCTTTTTTGTATAAGTATCTGAACATAACTTCTTATTTAACTTGTTTCTTAGTTTGAGCCCTGATATATGTTGCCTCATGGCATTTTTTGGATGATGCAGTCCTAGTTCTGTCAACCCTGATTTTTTAGCAATTTCAATCTTAAAATAGGTTACCTGGGATGATGAGAAAGAGTGCTTCAGAACGGCAGCTGCTGCTATTGCGAACTTCTACGCACTCCATCCACCCATCCTTCCAAATCCATCAGGGAGTGGTGTTCAGTTGTACAAGAAAAATAAAGATTGCATGGCGAGTGGCGAACATGTTGATAGTACAGGTGAGCAGATTGGTATATGTACTTTGCAGCCATTACTCAGGGAGGTGGTACTAGTGCTAGGACATTATCAAGAGTTGCAAGGTAGACATCATCAATATTACTGAAGCTGGAATCCATCCCAATTGACAACCCTGAAACCACTCCTATAATATGAGATGAAAAAAATAAAGAAAACGCTAATAATTATGATGTATGATGCTAGGGCTACATATTTCGTAGGCTCAATTCTAGCGCTAAATACATGTATTTTCATAAGCATTATCTGCTTTTTGGCACTAAAAGGTGAATTGTGCCACAGATGAAGATGACATTGATTATGAACTACTTGCGGAAGCAGAGACAGCATGGTCCCAACGCGAGTGGACCATTCAGCATGTCTTGTTTCCATCCATGCGACTTTTCCTCAAGCCCCCAAAGTCAATGGCAACAGATGGAACCTTTGTTCAGGTTTGTTCCCTTGTGTTTCAAAACTAAATTTGGCACGTACACCTTTGAGTGTGTATACAAACATGGCCTAACGCCCAAACCCTGACATGATCTATGGATGGTTTCTGCACCAAATTCGTCGGCATGCTTTACATACATGCTCTTATATTTCTCACCAGGTTGCCATTGAATTGTTCAACAAATTGCCAATACAGAGTCCTATTTAGAAATGCATGTACTTGTACTATTGGTACCATCAAATGTGCCTCCAGATAGATGCATACTTCTGAAACTGAAACCACCATCTCATCTTCTAATCGTTGCAATGTCCTTGGCATAATCTTTGAACAAGGCACTACAAGTCAAATGGTCTTGCATTTTCTTAAAATTGCCAGTAAAAAGCTGTAAATTATCTTGTACAAATCATAGTATCATCACCAGACCACCTGTGGGTTGCATTGTTTTGAGTAGATTGTCTTGTCCTTTATCTGTCAACATGTAGCCAAGCTTTGAAATAGTGTTACTTGTATAACTCACCTCTGTCGATGATAATAACAATGGTTGTTAACATCTTTCCATTTCTTTTTCTAAACTGTGTGTGCAGATTGCTTCTCTGGAGAAACTTTACAAGATTTTTGAGAGATGTTAGCTCACACTTGTAACTACTTACAAGAAACCGAAGTAGCACCCCGATGAAACATTTTGCACTGTATATATCTGTAGTGTCGTAAATGTTATTTAATAGTGGACAAATTGACTTATGAAATGAAAGTGTACCATGTTGACTATTAGGTGGCAGTTTTTTTTCCTCATTGACTAGGAACACCAACAGAAACAAATGTTATGAATTCATATGAAAGTTTCAATCATTAGTAGTAGTTATACTATCGTTATTTCTTCATCAGTTACATTAAGAAAATCGATCGAGTAGCGACGACAGAAATGCACAATCAATTAATGGCGATGGAAAGCAATCAGGTCAGGCAGTGTGCGGTGCTTTGCTTATGAATATAGTGGTGCAATCCATTAATAATGGCGATGGAAAGCGATCAGGTCAAGCATTGTGCGGTGCTTTGCTTGTATGAATATAGCGGTGCAAATTTGGAGCAGTTCGATCGGCAAGACACGGAGTAGCACTCCATCGACGGTATGATTGCTCGGCAAGTATAACGGTGCCAACTTCCAAGGATGATCGCCTATGGAGGTGGCGAAGTTGAGACAGGCTGTGGCAAGAGATGAGAGGAGAGAAAATTTCAATTACAGCTTGTGCCTTCTCTGAAAATTTACTAGCACAAGGCAGGCGGAGTATCATTATTTAGAATCCGGAATGATAAAAATGGACAATCGGTTAAAGAAGCAGCATCTGTGCAGTGCACAGTGTAGCATGAAATGTTTTCTTAATGCGAGAAAAGAGACGTAGAGCTCTACCCTTCAATTAAGACAGAAAAGAGAGTTTCATGTACAAGGACAACCTCACAGAATATGAATCCATCCTCTTGGGTGTTTGTAAAACCAGAGCACTCGGAGCTCAGAGGTCATCATATAATCAGATTCCTAGGTGATCACAGAGCCTGTAGAAAAAGAATACATAGCAAGGGGGCCACAACTCGCAAGAAGGCATACTTACTTGTACACAGGATACGAACAAACAATACAATTTTTTTATCCATCTCATATATACAAATATTTTGACCTATCATCTATTGTTGATCGCTATTTGCCATGCTACAAAGAAATGTTACAACAAATTTTCTCACTCCATTCAGGATAGAGAAGAGAACTCATTTATACTATGACATTTTAAAAAAGAATAACACAAAGTATACAACATCAAACAAATGCCCAAATGACGGAAATCTTAGATCCATCTGTATCCTCAACGTTAGCTACACAGGTTTCTTTTGTTCCAGATTCTAAAATTCATCATCGTCCTCATCATCTGACATCATAGCTGTCAGCAGTGAGTATTTCACCCGCAATGATATCTTACCCCTCTCAAGGTTCAGCTTTGCGCCTGAAACCACCCAATAGCCTGGTGAATCCTGCGGCCCACGCATCATTTCTGTTGGATCAACAAACTTGAGCAGCTTTGGGGTCTGCACTGGAACAGGTGGGCCACCAGGGTACACTGCCGAGTTTATGTTCACATCGGCTGGCCGTGGCGGGGGCTTCTGAGCTACTGAGGAGAAATGTGTGCTGATGAGTGTTGAGACAAGGCCTGATTTCTGAGCTAGGTTGGGAGAATTCTCCCATTCCGAGTTCCTTACAACAGCATTGCAGGCTTTGGAGAAATGCAGGCGAAGGAACAGAATTTTCTTGAGGCCATGATTAACCACAACTAATTGAGCCCCTGTGACAATGGACAAATCATCTGACTCGACTGGTGCTGTGCAGACATGAGAGAAACGCTTCCATGGTCCAATTGGTTCATAGTATCTGCGGTCATATTCCGGAATTTGATGATTGTAAGGGTCATCTTCAAGCTGAATAATCTGAGGAAGAGAGCAGAGATGTTGGAGGTGTATAGCTAATTTGTTGCTCTTCCTTCCTTCAAGAAACAGCCGGAGTCCTGTAACTGGTCTTTTACCCACATCAACCTGCAGCGAGTTTGATAATGGGCTTAAACGATGACTGGGGGAAATACATGAATCAAAATTCAAATCATCATCTTAGTGAAAAAAAAACCTCCTGAAATGATACTATTGTTACAGAAAATGAAAGAGAGAGAAAACTGATCGATTATGACAATAGCAGAAGCTGTACATACCATGTTAGTGCAAATATAAAGCTTTGGACCGATTAAATTTACTGGCAACGATGTACTGCTTTGTCTTTTCCTCTGAGGACCCAGAGCGAGATCACTGTAAACAGGTGCCCACTGCCTTGGAAGCTGGAACTCCAGAAACTGATGTAACTCCTGAATTGGGGGTTTATCTGCACCAAATTTCAATATATCACCAGGTTGTTGCAGTTGGGCTTGCGACCAAATACTAATTTTGCTAGATTGTGTGCTTTGCAAGTTGCAACCAGAAATATTATGGCACATATAGGATTTCTTCCCAGTAGAAATTTGCACCACCTATTTCTCTATATTTGCATGTTATTAGCAGAGCAGGAGCACAACAAATGTGTCGTGGATGCTTTTAATGGCAAATAATACTCAAGCAGAAACAAGAAGTCTGCGTCATCCACAAGTGGCTAGGGCAGAATTTGTTTCTTTGGCAAGTCTGTGTTGGTTAGCACTTGAGGTTAGGAATTTGTTAGCGGGCTCTACTTAAGGAGGATGGTGGAACTTTGTTTAGTTAAGCAGTACTTGAGTTAATCTGTTCAGAGATTCCTAGGAAGGGCAAACAAACTCCATTCCCTGCCATTGTTACCCTTCTAGTCAGATTAATAAAGCCAATCATCCAGCCATAACACATTGTCTAACTAAAATCCCCAGCCATGCATTCAATTGTGAGACTCCTTAAAGAAAGGAACTATCTGTTTCCCTTGAGAAAAGAAATGAATAAATTCAGCTCTCTTTTATATTCAACCATCGATTTGCAATCGAGAACCTCACACCAAAAGCATATTAGAAAACAGTCCTTTTCAAATGTTAAACCAGAAGCATCCAAGCAAAAACTGTAACCAAATTTCAAAAGCGTCAACACCAACATTGTTCTGTAATATACTGTGATTGTATATCCAGATTTCTCCTAGTACCAGTATCATTCATATATACAGAGTACAGAATAGGGGTTTTTTTTTTTTGGGTGTCAACCTAAATACAGCACAGCTGTTTAAAAGAGGGTGAAAAGACACTTACGTCTGAGATACAGATTAATTGCATGGTTCAAAAATCCACTTCCAGGAACTCCATTCAATAGTGAAGTGATTGGTATAAAGGACATTGAGATAACATCAGGCTCTGCCTGAATAGTATTGAGCCACTCGCTATGAGATATAAATTCTTTATCCCTCCCACCTCTTCGCTTAGGCATCATCACCAAATCCTGAGACAGGGCGAACAAAAATGTGTGTCATGCTAAGACATCCAGCTAAGCTAATATAAATATGATTCTTTGCTTGAGCAATGATGAGCGATTAAATATCATGAACACAAAGCTCTGTACCTCAGTTGACGAGTAAGAATTCAATGGACTGGACTGTACAAATCTCATCTGTTGCTCTCTGATATCACTCTGTACAGTATTCAACAATGTTAAATCAGAAAATGTGGAAGAAAATGTAACCTGAGAACATTATGTCCAGCCAGCATCCTTTCACGATAAAATATCCATGACAGTACCCATAAAACATAAGATTGAAATTCAGAATTCCGAGCAAGTAAGCAGTTTAGATCTATGGGCATCTAAATATTTCACGATATAATATTTTGTCAATGTACATTTCTCTTTGCCATCTAAATATTTCTCAACCAGAACAGCCATACCAGCCAGACAGCCACAATTTTTTTTGACTGCCTCTCATCTAAGTACAGTTGTAGTATCTGTTCATATACAAACACACACCACCACACTCACGCACACACACCCTCACACACAGAGTATACAAACAAACCTACAACTATACCTAGCACTGAAACGCACCTAAGAGGTACTCGAAGATCCGCAGACTCCGAGCGTGGCGGACACGTCACTTGACCATTGTGGCACATCTGCGCGAGAGGCAACGGAAATTATTTATAAAGGAACCTACTGTTCCTGGGTGAGACACCCAACGTCGAAGCCAGGCTTCGAACGCGGGTGGGCAGGATGCACACCGGCAATCCTTGCCACTGAGCTACCGCTCAGTTCTCAGACAGCCACAATTTGAGGCTATGGTCGCATGCCCATAGAACCAATGTGTATGTATCACGTCACGGAAAAAGGGAAACTACCTACTGGAAAAGACAATATGGGACAGCTGTATTCCCAGCTTCCCCGCAAATTCAATGGGATACCTATTATTTTAATGTTTGCTGGCCTAGTAACCAAGGTGATAAACACAAATTCCACTGGTCAAAAGCTGCAGTTTTTAAGGCTCACAGAAGTAAACATTAAATGCTGCGGGGTGCTAAACAAAACAATCATTAAATCTTAAGTAAGTTATACAGCAAGGTGTCATTTTAACAGTAATCATCGATGTTAAATGGAAGAAATCCTGGGAAAAGAAGAAGAAAGAAAGGCTCAGAAAGAACCTTATTGTTCCCATATGTGTCCTTGAAACCCATGTCAGATTGCCCATTTGCATCAAAAAATCTCCTGTCTGACATCTCCTTCAATCGTTTTTGAACATCAGCAGCTTGCAAGGTTGATGAATGTTGTTGCTTCAAATAAATTACATCTTTCCCGCCCATCTTTAGACCAACAACTATATGGGTGCCAAATTTTTTAATGAACCTGAAGAGTAAAACAACTAAACTTTAAGTTTTATATTGATGAACTCAGAGAATGATTCAGTGAAAATGGTAAGCTAACATCATGTACATGTAATCAATCAGTAAGGATAGGAAATGACAGTAGATGACAAATTATAAGGTGTGGGGTGACACATTTGCCAGGAGGCCAATAATAAAATCGGGGGAGCTATGAAAAATGGAGAGTTAAAAACCTGATGAAGGTAAAGACTAATATGAACTGGAGGAGAAACACAGAGTTTCATCCTACGTGCCAAAACTGTAGATTCAGATTTGAATCTAACCTTGCCAAGGCGGCAGGTTCCCAGGTTGATGGAACAGCCTGCTTAACATGATCCCGGAGTACGATTTGCCCTTTTGAGAGTGCGACACTGTATAGCGTGACATACCAACCATCAAAACCAAGTGTTTTGGTATTAGCAGCATCTTTCTGCCAGCTGCCAGAGAACTCAAACATAGTATTGAAGAAGCCAGATGGAATTTTCCCGGACAAAGATAGCTCCTGGTTGAATTGCTCAGACATCTGCAAAATGCTTCAGAATTTGAGGAAGGTGGCTAACTGGCTTTCCTCAACATTGCAAACACGCGATTGAGCAGTAATAGTTTTCATGGATGCAGATGTACTTTAGTATTTAATTAAAACAGCAACAGGTGAAGAGGAAAAGCGCATGATGTGAGAGCATATGACAGCATCCACCTAAAAGAAGTGAAATGGGTATTATACATACAAAACTAAGGAGAACCACACCTACTGAAAGTAGCAATAGTTTAGCATGAGTTTTTATTTGCTTATTCCGTTTGGTGCAGTAGACTATTTGCAGAGCACGTCCTGCATCCGATAATATCCAGTTCGGTTGCTATTTTCAATCAGTATATATATGAACTAGTACGGGGATCCATAAGAAGTGAAATGGGCATACAAACAAACCAGGAACAGAACCAGAAGCAAAAGCAGACCTGCTGGAACGAGACGACATCGGAGCGGAACCTCATCCGCTCCCCTTTGTCGCACTTAACCGACTTGGTGACGCCAGTAACAGTAACACCACCAGGCAGCACGATATCCTGGACGTCCCCATGGTCGAGCTCGATGAGCCAGGGGTCGGGCGCGCCCCGCTGCTTGCAGAACTTGAGGCGGACGTCGCTGACGACATCGAATCCGACGCCTACGGAGCGTATGGCGGCCTCCGCGGCCGCCTCCTGCGGCGTGGCTCGGCGCGCTGCCATCGTCGTCCGTACTCAGCCGCTCATCCCGCCTCCCGGCTCCCGCACGCGCGCGGAGGTGGGAGGGCTCGCGGGACCTCGACGATCTTCCGGCGCGGGAGGCCGATCTGAAGAGGGGAGAGAGGAGGAGGGCGGGGAGGAGCGGCGGGCGCCGGCGGTGGGGGCGGCGCCGGGGAGGCACAGGTTGGAGTTGGAGAAAGGGGAAGTGGCAGGAGAGGTAAATTAGGTTCCTGTCTGTCTCTCTGGTCTCCTTTCGTTTCTGTTTTTTTCGTTCTCTGATTCAAAAAAGGCAGGTCGCTTGGCTTTTTTGGTGGGCCCGGTTAGGTCTGGTCAAACTGAGGTGGTTGGCGAGCAAGGCCCACTAGCAGTAAAGTAGAGATCTTATGTAGTACAGGACCCACAGGTACTACTCTTTGGCCGTTTAGTTACCCAGAAATCATCTCAAAATTTATTATGTAGAATTTCTATCATCCGTCATATCAAAATACCGGCAGATGTATGGAGTACTAAATATAGATAAAATCAAAAACTAATTGCACGGTTTTGTTGTACTTTACGAAACGAATATTTTGAGTCTAGTTACTTAAAGTTTAGATAATTTTTATCAAATACAAATAAAATGCTACAGTACGCTGAGGTGACACGAGGTGACATTTTCTTTCGCGCGAACTAAACACAGCCTTCTTCGTGTTTGCATTTCGTTGGTTGGTTTGGTGGTATTTAAAATTTGGTTGGATTGGATGGCTGTGTACTAGATTTGAATGCAAAAGATTTTAAAATTCCTTTTGCTCGAATTCGTTGTGGGAGAAGTTAAAAACGTGATGTTCTAGAAAGAACATCACAGCCAGGCAGTGATTAGGGTGGAGATTAGTAGACAGACAAAGGTTGAGACCAACGTTTTCCGCGGCTGATCACCATCAGGTAGTTAATGATTTATTTGGCGAGCACAGCAGCAGCATCAGGGTGGGAAGCGTGACCGGGTGGGGCCTACCCCCAGTGCGTGAGAGACTGACAGCACAGCACGGGGCACTTGTCAATTCGGTACCTGGTGGACCAAGCCAAGCGATTTGCGAGTAGTAGAAAAGTCAACAGGACAGGTGCACACGCGACGTGATCACTTTGCCTTTGCCGTCCCCGGGTCTTCTTTTTGACGCATTTCAAAGGCACGTGCGGCGCCACGTAACTACTGGCCGCGGATCGAGGATTTAACGGTAGTGGCGCTCGACTCCACCTGGCTTTGGCGCTAGATGCACTCGTGGTGTTAACTGTTAAGCTCTGGAAATGAGATGTCGATATGGTGACAAATAAATGTTAAATGTCTGAAAACAAATGTACGATGCTAGCTAAAAAGAAGTCATCACATCTATTGCTTAGTCATCCTGACTAGACTTGTGATGTGATTAGATTGGAAATTAGCTCACCTATTACCCGTGCGATGTGATTGGCTTGGAAATTAGCTCACCTATTACCCGCTTAGGGAGAGAGTAGAGGACTTGCATGTATGCGACCCTTAGGAGGATGACATTGGTGATTCCGCCTTGCCACTTTGATGGACGTGCTGCAGCCATGGTGGAGAAGTGTATGTGTGCATCGGCAAGGTAGGCTGACGAGCCAATAAGCCCACATGTAAACCGAGATTTCAAGATTTCATTTAGAAAAACAAGCCCAAAAGATCATGACATCGTCGATAACAAAAACAACAAAAAAGAAAACAATTGAAACCGCTACCAACAAAAAAAAAAGACTAGTTGTGTTGAGATTTCCAAAATTGACATGAAGATGAAATGAGCGTCGCGATAACAAGGTCAAATCACCAAAACCATGCAGATGAAATGATTTTGACCGTGTTAGTTACTTGTTGGGTTAATTGGGACTTAAGGTTATGAATTGAGACGATAGATGAAGACCATGGAGGCACAGTGGTTAAGGGGGAGAGAGATAAGAACAGGAATGCAGTATAGCCACAAAAGCACAAACTATCAAACTTAATTTTGGGTCTAGGGTTTTCATGACAGATGGATTAAATCGACAGTGAAATCAATCTCCTTGATTTTTATCGATGGTTTGAACCGTCACGTCATACTTACATACCAACATCAATAATTTATCACAAGTGGGTTTAGACAAACCGACATGATTTTTTCTAGTAGCGTTTACTCCCTATATAGAGAATTTCACTATTTTATTTGATTAAAAATCTCAGCACTTGGACTTTATGCATCATTTTCTGGCTCCTTGGTTTAGGAACAATACGGAATGGGAAGGCTATATCTCCAGAATTTACTAGTGAGATGACAGTTCGATATTATATTTTGTTGAGAGAGGTGGGACTATACTGTTTCTGGGGGTGTACGATATTGGGACACGAGCCGTCGGCCACTTCGACCCGTGCGCATCACTCGAGGGGTGAGTTTATCTTCTCGACTTTGTGCGACAAGTCACGAGTTGTTCACGTTGACTTTATTACTCATGCAACTATTTCTATTCCAACCAAACAGCCTTCATCAAGAAGAAGAAGAAGAAAACGGTTGCTTTTCCTTGATTCCCTTGGAACTGCAACGATGGTTCTGCCGCCTGCGGCGGACTGAATGACCGTGCCGCATGTCGGCGTCGCGGGCGTACGTCCTCGAGTTCGTTCAACGGCCCGCGGAACCAGATGAGACGAAAGAGTCGCGTGGAAGATGCCCGAGACGCCGCCGGCCCTCCGCAGCCTGCACGGCATCCGGCCCCGGCCAGAAACACACACGCCCGCCGGAAACGAGGCGCACGGCAAGGGAAACCCGGCCGGGGCCACGCGGGCGTTAACGCTCGAGCCGGCGCGTCGCGTGCAGTGCTGGGGTTCGCGACGGGAGTGACATGAGTGCACGACGAGTCGACCATTCAGGACTAACTGAACAGCGTAGCCAGTCGCAGCACAAAGGCAGCAGAGCACGCCGAGACGACGTACGTAACGTAGCGGCCAGGGAGCCTGCATCCCCGCTGCTGCAGACCGTGCTAGATGGGCCGTCGAGGTGCGGCGGCGCTGCAGCTGCTGCTGCTCGTCGCCGCGGTGATCAGAGCGGGTGACGGCGCTGTTCGTGTTCGGGGACTCGCTGGTGGACGACGGCAACAACGACGCGCTCCCCGGCGCGCTCGCCAGGGCCGACTACTACCCCTACGGCGTCGACTTCCCGCCGATGGGCGCCGCCACCGGCAGGTTCTCCAACGGCAAGACCGTCGCCGACGCCTTGTGTCAGTGGCCGGCCACTTGCGTCATCTCCATCAGATTCTTCAACTCTGCCCCCGGCCTGCAACCCATCGGTTCCGATGTTTCTTTCCTTCCATTCAGACTGCTTCCATTGCAGGCGATCTTCTGGGCCTCCAGTACGTGCCGCCGTACACGAGCACCCGCGCCCTGAACGGGACGGAGGCGATGCAGGTGCTCGGTGGCGTCAACTACGCGTCGGCAGCGGGAGGCATCCTGGACGAGACAGGGCAGCACCTGGTGTGTGTGCACGACCAAGAGCTTCATTTTTGCTGACACTGACAGTCTGAGCTGAGCAGCAACCGGCAACAGGCTTTGCTCCTTTGCTTGTACTTGCAGGGCGAGAGGTTCAGCCTGAGCCAGCAGGTGCTGAACCTGGAGGCGACGCTGGACGGATTCATCAGGCCCCTGTTCGGCGGCGACCAGGGCCGGTACGAGCGGCACCTGGCGCGGTCGGTCGCCGTCGTGGTAGTCGGCGGCAACGACTACCTCAACAACTACCTTGAAATTTTGCTCCAATCTAAACAAAGAAAATGTACACTGACACGGGTTGTATTTTTTTTTTTTTTTGCAGGCTCTGCACAGCCTTGGGCTGAGGAAGTTTCTGCTGACCGGTGTGGGCCCGATGGGCTGCACCCCAGGCCTGCGGACCTCGGCCGGGACGGGCCCACGATCGCTAGGCGAGTGCGCGGAGCAGGTGAACCAGATGGCGGGGCTCTTCAACCAGGGGCTCAGATCGCTCGTCGACCAGCTCAACGCCGACCACCGCCCTGCCGCCACCTTCGTCTACGGCAACACCTACGCCGCCGTCCAGGACTTGATCGACAACCCCGGCGAGTACGGTTTCACGGTGGTGGATAGCGCGTGCTGTGGGGTGGTGCAGATCATCACCGGCGGCCTCTGCCTGGCGTTTGGTGGCGCCGTGCGGCGAGATGGGGCGGTACGTGTTCTGGGACGCCTACCACCCGACGCAGGCGGCCAACCTGGTGCTGGCGCAGATGGCTTTCGACAGCACGCCGGAGCACGTTCTATCCTCTCAATCTCCGGCAGCTGGCTGAGCTATAGACGAGAACATGTATATGCGAGTACACGTGCATTTCATCAGACAACGTGTGCATGAATATGAATATATATATGTACGTGTACCGGTGTACGACCGCAAAGAGGTTCAGATCGACATCGATCCATGCACGTCCTTGGTTCGTAGTTCTAATAGACTAATAAACATGGTTATAAACAAAACAAGTTCCAAAAGACTAAGCACGCACGGTTATGAACAAACCAAGATCTGAAGACTAAGCAAAGCATGATTATCATTGGCGTCTATACTTAAGGTATAGGGCTAGCTATATAGGCACATATATATGCAGCAAAGTGATGGGTACGTACATACATATAGAGTTCCCCAATTAATATTGCCATGCAAATACGTACATATATAGCTGATGAGTTCATATAAACTAAAATGTGTCCTTGAAAGATAGATATGCATGGTACATTAGCCTCTCAGAAGGAAGCTAAATACACTTCATAGTGTCTATTACATAAATTGTTGATGAACAATGTAATGATAATATATATTTGTGTCATCATAATAAGGGATTTAGTACATAATCATTCATCTGATGATGATCGATGAAGGATCAGAAGCTTGGCTTGCCCTAACCATGTCTGGCTTGCTTGGTACGGTGAAGAGGACGACAGATCAAATGTGATGATGGTCAATGCATGATGATATGGGAGAGAGGAAGGGACGGAAGGACCAAAAAAGAGATAAAAATGAGCAAGAGCTCCTAGCTAGCTAGTTATTAGTTGCATTGGGTAGCACAAATTGACTGGTATGTAGTTCGGTAAACCCTCTGTGTGCGTCTCCACAAACTTCTGTGGACTCACACATGGCTTGTGAAAAATGTCTCATCTTGAGAGATGATGACAGGATTAGTTGAGTAACGCTGCACATGAAAAACCGGCAGCGACTCACCAGTTCAGCTCGTCCTGTTGCACTCTTCCATAAGAGTGCAAGGAGCAGTTAGCAAAGCTCGATATCGTCTATGCCTAGCTACAAAGTAATATCATGATGTATGGAACTACATGGCGACTAACAAAAACAGGTGTTGACTGGTGACTTTTATATGCATGCATGGTGACTACAAGCTAAAGAAATATTATATTCTTTTTCTACTACTAGACTGATCACTGGTGAGCCAGACATATGGATTCATCGGAGGATTTTATAGCACAATTAAAGGATGAAGGAAAATTGGACCTGTCATGGTCCTTTTTGCATGGTTATTAGTCGTCAGGTGAATGCAGCACCCAACCCAGAGTGATGAGCATCGCCGTCAACAAGTTAGTCAAGTCTCTCATCAAGTGTTACGTAACGTGCAGGCGAGCAGACTTGTTTTGTGTTAAGACTTAAGAGAGCTAGCGGAGATGCATTATGATATGCGTTGATCGTTTGGGTATACTGACTCATTATATGATATGCGTTGATGCGTTGATCTAGCAGCCACGGTTGGTTGTCTAGGCCAAGCTGGGCTTCTGATCGGTTGCTGCAGCAGCCAGGGGAGAAGGAACCACTCTGCCGTACTGATACT